>JAZHEH010001244.1:0-29058 GCA_036589455.1 Ateles fusciceps
CACGTCCACGTCATCCATTTTTAAAATGGGCTGCAGTTTAATTTTTCAAAGCCAGGTGGGAATAAAGTCCACCTTGCCAGGGCGCATTTGGGAAGCACTAGCTGCTCTTCAGGTCATAGTGACGTTCACCCTTGCCCTGGTGATTGGTTTCTGAGATGTCATAAAGTAGGAAACCCCTGGGGCATTGTGTCAGGAATGGAGCTCAGGTCCCTTGTCTCCAGGACATCCACAGGATAATCTTCAGAGCTCAGGATTTGCCAAAGGTGGGCCAGGAGGAATAAACCTCAGGCAGAGAGAGCCCTGGGGGAGCAGTGGGGAATCCCAGTCTCAGTCCTATGCCAACAGTGTACAGGTGAGTATGCCCAGATATCATGCCCTGGTCATTTTAGGGAAAACTCTGCCTGTGTGCCTATGGGCTGTTCTCTCACCTGAGTGTCGTAGTGGTGGACAACAGAAACTTGCAGCTTCAGGGGGCTGCCTGGGGTGAGGGTACTCTCCTCTGCTGTGGGTCTGTATGTGTGGAAGGGGTGTTGATTGTGTGGGTGCGCCTGTATGTCTCTCTCTGGTTCCTCTCTCTCTTTTTTCCTGCTCCCTCTCTTTCTCATTCTCTTTGTCTGTGTGTGCCGGTGTGTGTATGTGTGTGCATGTGTGTGTGTGTGTGTGTGTGTGTGTTGGGACTGGTGTGCCCTGTGTGCCAGAGGGTGGTTTCTTGAAGGACGGACACTCTTTTGCTGAGCCTCTCCCCCGCGTCTCTGCCTGGGTGGCATGGCTGGTCATTCAGTCCATTCCCTGGCATTTGCAGCTGGAGTTTAAGAAGCCCTGAGCAACGTGGGGGAGGGAGCTGCGTCGGACCAGCATGGATTTCAGTCACCTCCCAAACCTGAGTGGTCTCTTTCTTAGGACAAAGACAGTCAAACCCCCCAGCCATGGACAAAAGCCTCACCACTACTCACTGTCCACCTGCAGGAGGCCTGCCCGCTGACCTCAAAGAAGATGATTCTGACTTTCTCACCTTGTCCTCATTGAAAAATCTAGCCACAGCTCCAAACAGGGCCAGAACAGCGTGCCAAGAAAGGAGTGTGTTAAGCATCTCTGCCACCCCAATGCTGGTCTTTCTTCCCAAGTCAACCGTATGATACTCCCCCAACCCGGATACCCATGGAGGTGGCATTGTGCTGTATTTGGCCTGGACTCTGACCTAGGCTGTGTCATCCCTCTTTCTCTGTCCGCCCCCTTTCTGAGAAGCCTAAAGGCTTTCTTGTCTGGTTCAGTGTCTTCAACAAAGAACACTTCCCAGTCCAGTAGGGAGTAACTTAGTGGGTATGTGATTCACGTCTGTTTCCCTCACCAAACCTGTTTCTTGATTATTAGGCAGGTGCGATGATCTTGGATCTCTGGGCTTCCATTCCCTTGTGGGACAGGTAAGCTCTCTCAGTCTGTGTCCCACTTGATGTCTGCCTGGTTGGCCTTCGCTCTCTACACACGGCATTGTTGCAATTCACCTGCCCATCTGCTCTCATTCTTGGGGGCCATCCGGCTCCTTTGCTCCTGGGGAAAGTGCCTTCAATCACTGAATCTTTTGACTGCTATGGATGCCAGGGAGTGAGCCAAAGGGAGTATGTTTCTCTGGGTGCAGGGGAGGTTGTATCAGGGGTACCTGCAGGGTGATGGGGTGGGGACAGCACACCTTGGTGCCCATGGGATCTTTCTGAGCTCCAGCAAGGTCCTTCCCCACCTCCCTCCATTGTAGTCCTATTCCCGCTTACCCAGGTGGGATACAAATATAGATGTGAAGAGGAGTCCAGAGAGCCCATTGGGTGCCCTGAATCTCCTCTTCCTCCGGGAGCTGAAGCAGAAGACCATCCACTCAGGGAGGCCCTGAGGACATGAGTCCTATCTGTTTGACACTTGCTTGGCTTCACCCACTACCCTTCCCCAGGCCTCCCCAAACCTGCTGCTTTTGCCACTGCTTTCTCTGCCGCCACCTCAGCTGCAGACATTTCTTAAATGGGCCGCAGCCTGACTTCCCGGAGCCAAGCGGGAGTCTTAACCACCTCACCAGTAGGCATGTGCAAAGCAGAAGAGGCTCCTTGGGTCATAGTCACGTTCACCATTGCCCCAGTGATGGGTTCCCCCAGACATCACAAAGGAAGAGCCCCCTGTGGTAGTGTGTCAGGAACGGGGCTCAAGCCCCTCCTTGCCAGGATGTCCACAGGATTGTCTCTGGAGGCCAGCATTCATGGAAGGTGGGCCAGGCAAGCACTGGGGGATCAGCACAGAATCCCAGTCTCAGGCCTGCACTGATCGTGTACACATGAGACTCTTTAAATGAGGTACCCTGGTCATCTCCAGGACACCTCTGCCTATAATTCCGTAGGCTGCTCTCTCACACGATGGTTCTAGTGGTGGACAAAAGAACACTGCAGCTTTAGGGGTTGCCTGGGGGTGAGTGATACTGTGCCACTGTTATGTGTCTGGGTGTTTGGAAGGGGGTTGTTTGTGTGTTTGCCCCTGTATGTCTCTCTCTGGTTTCTCTCTCTCTTCCTTCCCACTCCATCTGTTTTTCACTCTCTGCCTCTGTGTATGCCTGTGCGTGTGTGTGTGTGTGTATGTGTGTGTGTGTTGTGATGGGTGTGCCCTGTGCACCAGAGGGTGGTTTCTTGCATGCTCTCTGGGTTTCCACGGGCCACTGGATGGCCGCCTGGCTGTCCTTTGCACTCTCCAAAAGGCAGTGCTGCAATTCACTTTCTCTTCCTCTCACATTCCTGAGGGCCAACAGGATTGTCTGCTCCTGGGGAAAGTGCATTCAAGTACTTAATATTTTGGCTGACACGCTTTCTGTAGAATTTCAAAACAGATATTTCCAAGAAAGCCTTGGATACAGGAAAAAAACAGAAAGACTAGCTTTGAAACCCAGAGGAAAGATATATATGAAACTGCTTTTCTGTATGGCAGTTCAACTGAAAGAGTTAAAGCTATGTTTTCATTCAGCAGTTTAGAAACACACTTACTGTAGAATCTAGAAAGGGACATTTCAGACTGAATGGAGGCCTATGGTGAAAAGACAAATATCTCACAATAAAAATTAAAAGGAAGCTAGTTGTGAAACTGCTTTGCAATGTGTGCATTCACCTTTGAGAGTTTAACTGAAGTTTGTATTCTGAAGCTTAGAAACACTCTTTGTGTAGATTTTAAAAACAAATATTATCAATGAAACCATGGCCCATGGGGATAACCAGAAAGACTCTCTTGGAAGCTAAGAGGAAAGATATCTTTGAGACTGCTTTTCTGTGTGTTCGATCAACTCAGAGAGTTCAACCTGTGTTTTCATTCCATAGTTTAGAAATACACTTCGGGTATAATCTAGAAAGGGACATTTCAGACTGAATGGAGGCCTATGGTGAAAAGAGCAACTATCTCACAATAAAAACTAAAAGAAAGCTTTTTGTAAAACTACTTTGCAATGTGTGCATTCACCTTCCAAAGTTTAACTATTGTTTGTATTCAGCAGCTTAGAAACACTGTTAGTGTAGGATCCAAAAACAGACATTTCCAAGGAAACCCCCACCCATGGGAAAAACCAGAAAGACTGGCTATGAAACCCAGAGGAAATATAACTTTGAAACTACTTTGCCGTGTGTCCATCTAACTTGGAGTGTTGAACCTATGTTTTGAATCAACAGTTTAAAACGACACTTCGTGTACAATTAATAAAGAGACATTTCATATTGAATGGAGGTTTATGGTGAAAATTCAAATATTTCACAACGAAAACTAAAAGGAAGCTATTTATGAAACTGCTTTACAATATGGTCATTCACCTTCGAGAGTTCACCTGATGATTGTATTCAGCAGCTAGAAACACACTTTGTGCAGAATTTAAAACAGATATTTCCGATGAATCCCCAGTCTATGGTAAAAACCAGAAAGACTGGCTTTGAAATCCAGATGAAAGATATCCGTGGAACTGCTTTGCTGTACGATCATTCAACTAAGATTTTTGAACCAATGTTTTGTTTCAGCAGTTTAGAAATACACTTCTTGTAGAATCTAGACAGTGACATTTCAGACTGAATGGAGACCTGTGTTGAAAAGAAAAATATCTCACAATAAAAATTAAAGGGAAGCAATTTGTGAAACTGCTTTGCAGTGTGTGCATTCACCTCCCTGAGTTTAAGTGATGTTTGTATTCAGCAGCTTAAAAGCACTCTTCATGTGACTTTAAAACCAGATAATTCCATGGTAACACCAGCCTATATGAAAAACGAGAAAGTCTCCCTTTGAAACTAAGAGGAAAGATATATTTGAAACTGCTTTGTTGTGTGTTCATTCACCTCAGAGTGTTGAACCAATGTTTTGATGTAATAGTTTAAAAACACACTTAGAGTAGAATCTAGAAAGGGACATGGCAGACTGAATGGAGTTCTATGGTGAAAAGACAAATATCTCACAATACAAACTAAAATGAAGCCATTTGGTAAACTGCTTTGTAATGTGTGCATTCACCTTCCTGAGTTTAAATGATGTTTGTATTCAGCAGCTTAGAAACACTCTTTGTGTACATTCTAAAAACAGATAATACCAAAGGAAAACCTGGCTATTAAAGGCCGAAAAAGTTGGAGACAATGTTGTGTGGTTACTGGTTGTGTGCATATTTACTTCGTTAGCATATTGCTCCAATAAAAGTGAGGCTTAATACCCCACGGACAATGTTAGACAGATTATCACAACAGAAAATCAACAAAGACATACAAAACTTTAACTCAGCTCTGGATTGGGCAGGCCTAATAAATATAAGCAAAACTCTACCACATAACAGCAAGATATATACTTCTCTAATCACCACACAGACACTTACTCTAAAATTGATAGCATAATTGTAAGTAAAGGACTCCTCAGGGAGAGATGCAGAACTGAAATTATAGCTAACAGTCTCTCAGATCACAGCACAAATTAGAAATCAAGATTTAAAAATTTACTGAAAACCGCACAGCTACATGGAAACTACCAGTGTACCCTGAATGACTCTTGGGTAAATAATAAAATTAAGGCAGAAATCAGACTTAAAGACAGCCAAATCAAGACCAACTGCCATTCACAATTGCTACAAAGAGAGTAAAATACCTAGGAATACAACTAACAAGGAACGTAAAGGACCTCTTCAAGGAGAACTACAAACCACTGCTCAATGAAATAAGAGAGGACACAAACAGATGGAGAAATATTCCATGTTCATGGCTAGGAAGAATCAATATTGTCAAAATGGCCATACTGCCCAAAGTAATTTACAGATTCAACGCTATCCCTATCGAGCTACGAATGACCTTCTTTGAAGAACTGGAAAAAAACCACCTTAAATTTCATATGAAATCAAAAGTTTCTTTGAAAGTAATGAGAACAAAGAGACAATGTACCAGAATCTCGGGGGATGAAGTTAAAGCAGTGTTAAGAGGGCAATTTACAGCACTAAATGTCCATATCAAGAAAACTAGAAAGATCTCAAGTTAACCTAACAGCAAACAAGCCCCCCAAAGGTATCAGAAGGCAAGACATAACCAAGATCAGAGCTAAACTGAAAAACATAGAGACACATATACTAAAATTGGAACGAACCAGAGAAGATTAGTATGGCCCCTGCACAAGGATGACCCACCCTGCTTTTCTTTCTTATCCATGTGACAAGTTATTTCCCTAATTATTTCCAATGCAATCTCCTAGATATTTCAGTTGAAGGTGCTGCATTCACTCTCCCCTTTCATTCCCATCCATGAGAAGATTCAAATAAATGCAATCAGGAATGGTAAGTGTGATATCACCACTGACCCAACAGAAATACAAACAACCATCAGAGAATACTAATAAACACTTCTATTTATATAAACTAGAAAATATAGAAGGAATGAATAAGTTCCTGGACACATCCACCCTCTCAAGACTGACCAAGAATGAAAGTGAATCTCTGAATACACCAGTGACAATTTCTGAAATGACCAGAGAGAGTCACAGCTGAATTCTACCAGAGGTACAAAGAAGAGCTGGTATCACTTCTACTGAAGCTGTTCCAAAACATTGAAAGAAGAGACTCCTCCCTAACTCATTTATTGAGTCCAGCATCACCCCGATACTAAAACCTGGCAGAGATATAACAATAACAAAAACTTCAGGGCAATATCATTGATGAACATCGATGCAATAATCCTCAACAAAATACTGGCAAACTGAATCCAGCAGCACATCAGAAAGCTTATCCACCATGATCAAGTAGGCTCATCCCTGGGATGCAAGGTTGGTTAAATATATGCAAATCAATAAAGGTGATTCATCACATAAACAGATGTAAAGACAAAAACCACATGATTATTTCAAAAGATGCAGAAAAGACCTTTATTAATTAATTAATTTATTTATTGTTTCATTTTCATAGGTTATTGGGGGAATAGGCAGTGTTTAGTTAAAAAAGTTAGCTCTTTAGTGTTGATTTTAAGATTTTGGTGCACCCATCACCTGAACAGTATACACTGTACCCTATTTGAAGTCTTTTTACATCTCACACCATTACCACCCTTTCCACCTGAGTTCCCAAAGTCCATTTTGACATTCTTATGCCTTTGCATTATCATAGCTTAGCCCCAGCATATCAAGTGAGAACATACAATGTGTGGTTTTTCATTCCAGAGTTACTTCACTAAGAATGATAGTCACCAATCTTATCCAGATCACTGTGAATGCCAGTAATTTATTCATTTTATGGCTAAATAGTATTCCATAGTGCATATATATATATCACAGTTTCTTTATCCAATTGTTGATTGATGGGCATTTGGATTGGTTCTACATTTTTGCAATTGCAAATTGTGCTGCTGTAAACATGCATGTACAAGTATCTTTTTTTAAGGGAAATACAATGTGCTTAATTTTAATTATCATTGATATAAGGCACTACTCTAAGCAGTGAAAATAAACTCATTAAATCCTCATGCCATTATGAAATAAGTATTATTGGCCTCATCCTCATTTTACAAAGCAGAAAATGGGAAAAGGAGATACACTTGATTTTTTGTACAGCCAAAAGATAATCATTTGAGCTTGAGTTTGAAGCCAGGTAATCTGACCTGAGTCCATTTCCTTAGCCCAAGCTATACTCTCTCTGCATAGTGTACTGTTTAATTGGCTCACTGGTCTCTAAAAAACATTTCAAAACAATCTTGACTAAAATTCAGTTTTAGATAAATCAAGTAAAACCCATAAAATATTATTTTACACTGTACTATAAAGTTGAAGCACTTTTTCTTCAATTTCTATTTCTGCTTATCGAAACAAACACTGGCTAAACATTGAACAAAATCAATACTGATGAATAAAATTATTATTATTATTTAAACAAACAACTTTTTTATTATTATACTTTAAGTTCTTTCTCTGGTCCACTCTTCTTAAAGTAATTTTCCTCTTTTATAAACAGAGTACTAAATAAGGCTGGGGATCCCTATTTTCTTGGCTTGCCTCTCCCATCATGGCTTATTTACCTTAAGAGTGAGTTCGGGTGTGGGCAATTAGGGTACAGCAGTCTTCGCCTCTCATACTTTAAATAGACATTCTACACTGAGTAGGAAGGCTTGGTCAAGAAGATGGACACAGACCTCTTGGCTACAGTTCCTTAAAGTGTATTTAACACAGAGCTGAGAGCTGATAAATGCCAGTGGTATGCCCTTCCAAGGGAAGACTGAAGCCCTAGACTGGGCATTGGAAAGAGAGGGAGCACTGTCTTCTTGGCCATGACTACCTGTTATAGAACTATCATCACACTTAACCTGAAAGGGGAAGAAAGTGGTTTGTGGCTTAAATGCCATAGACTGTCACTGTTTTTATAGAGATTTAGTAGATTTTTTGAAATACATATTTCTCCATTTTCTGAAAGGTCTTAGGACAATTTCCAGAGATAGTGATAGTTTTATATAATCTCTCCAGATTAACAGTTGTTTTGTTATGGAGAAGGTCCACTGAGCACCTTGTTGTACCATTGGGGAAGTCTTTCCCATTCTGTAGTGTTTTTGAGTGTATATCCTTATACAGATTTTTGAAGTTATTTCTCTGGGTATTATACTATATATACATAACTTATCAAAAGTTACTGGGTTGTCATTTTGCCTTTTTGGGTAAAGTATCACAATCTCATCTTGTTTTGTGTTTTTAAAAATTATTCTATTTTAATAATTGTCTTAAATATTTTCTATACATATATTGAGAAACACATCAGATACTGTCATAATTTTTGCTTTAACCATAAAAAAATTGAGAAAACTCAAAAGAAGGAAAATCTATTGCATTGTATTTACCCATTGTTTTTCTTTTCTTTTTTTTTCTTCTTCTCCTTGATGGTCCAAGATTCCTTCTTTTATTATTTCTGTTCTTTAAAAGAACTCTGTTTGTCATTTTTTTAAGGGTAGGTCTGCTAACGACAAATTTACTTAAGCTTTCTATTTCTGAAAGTCCTTTTATTTTTTCTTCATTCTTGAAAGATAATTTCACTGGATACAGATTTCAGGGTTGGCAAAACTCAAAACATACTGTACCAATTCTTGATGGCTAGCATGTGTTGTGATGAAAAAAATCTTCTGTCATTCAAATAGTTTTTCTTCTATAGTTAAATTATCATCTCCCTCTTGCTGCTTTTCAGAAGTTTGATGATAATTATACTGTGTCTTGGCATAAACTTCTGTGGTTTTTGTTTTTTTAATGTGTGGGGTTTGTTCAGCTTCTCTCTAATCTGTTGGTTGTGGTCTTTTGCCAAATTTGGGAAATTCTAGCTATTATGGTTTTGAATACTGTGGCAGCGTCACCCATTTTCACCTTTCCTCCTGGGACACTGATGATTTGAATGTCAGATCTTTTTTTATGGTCCCACAGGTCTCCGAGTCTCTGTTCATTTCCTTTTCCAGTCCATCCTTTCCTGTTGTCCAAATTGGATATTTAATATTGCTTTACCTTCAAGTTCACTGATTCTTTTTTCTTATCCATTCTTCTCTTGAGTATATCCACTGAGGCTTTTTAAAATTACAGATATTTTATTTTTCTGTTCTGAAAGTTTTATTTGGCTCTTTTGCTTTTTTGCTGTATTTTTATTTATTTTCATTTGTATTTCTATGTATTATTTTAGATACAGGGGGTACATGTGCAGTTTTGTTACATAGGTAAACTGTGTGTCAGATTATTTTGCCACCCAGGTAATAAGTTTTGTGTACAGATTATTTTGCTACCCATGTAATAAGCATAGTACCCAATAGATTTTTTTTTTCCTGATCCTTTTCCTCTTCCCACAGTCAGTTAGGCCCTAGTGTCTGTTGTTCCCCTCTTTGTATCCATGTGTTCTTGTTGTTTATCTCCCACTTCTAAGTGAGAACATGCAGTATTTGATTTTCTGCTGCTGCATTAGTTTGCTGAAGACAATGGACTCCAGCTTCATCCATGTTGCTACCAAAGAAATAATCTCATTCTTTCTTATGGCTGCATAGTATTCCATGATGTATATGTACCACACTCTCTTATTCAGCCTACTGTTGATGGATATTTAGGTTTATTGCATTTCTTTGATATTGTGAATAGTGCTGCAATGAACATATTTGCATACATATGTCTTTTTCTTTTTCGAAACAGAGTCTTGCTCTGTCACCAGGCTGGAGTGCAGTGATGCCGACCTCTGCCTCCCAGGTTCAACTGAGTCTCCCGTGTCAGCCTCTCAGGTAGCTGGGACTACAGGTGCACACCACCACGCCCATATAATTTTGGTATTTTTAGTAGAGACAGGGTTTCACCATGTTTGCCATGATGAACTCGATCTCTTGACCTCGTGATCTGCCCGCCTTGGCCTCCCAAAGTGCTGAGATTACAGGCGTGAGTCACTGTGCCGGGCCGTGAATGCATGTGTCTTTATGGTAGAGCAATTTACATTACTTTGAGTATATACCCAAGAATGAGATTGCTCGGTTAAATGGTAATTGTTTTAAGTTGCTGGAGGAACCACCACACTGCTTTCCACAATGCCTGAACCAATTTACACTCCCACCAACAGTGTATCAGCATTTGCTTTCTTCAACCTTGCCTGCATTTGTTATTTTTTTACCTTTTAGTAATAGCCTCTCTGACTGTTGTAAGATGGTATCTCATTGTGGTTTTGATTTGCATTTCTCTAATAATTAGTGATACTGAGTATTTTTTCATATGCTTGTTGGCCGCATGTATGATTCCTTTTGAAAAGTGTTCATGGCTTTGCCCACTTTTTAATGGGGTTGTTAGTTTTTTGCTTATAAATTTGTTTATGTTCCTTATACATTCTGGATATTAGACATTTGTTGACTGCATAGTTTACAAATATTTTCTCCCATTCTGTAGATTGTCTGATTATACTATTGTTAGTTTATTTTACTGTACAGAAGCTCTTTAGTTTAATTGGTTTACATTTGTCAATTTTTGTTTTTATTGTAATTGCTTTTGGTGTCTTTTTCATTAAATCTTTGCCAGTTCCTATGTCCAGAATGGTATTTCTTAGGTTATCTTCCAGGGTTTTTATAGTTTTATATTTTGCATTTAAGTCTTTAATCTATGTTGAGTTAATTTTTGTATATGGTTTAAGGAAAGAGACCAGTTTCAATCTTGTGCATATGGCTAGACAGTTATCCCAACACTATTTATTAAATAGGAAGTTCTAAACCCTATTGCTTCTTTTGTTAGCTTTGTCAGAGATCAGATGGTTGTAGGTGTGTGGCATTATTTCTGGGCTCTCTGTTCTGTTCCATTGATCTATGGTCTGTTTTCGTACCAGTACCATGGTGTTTTGGTTACTGTAGCCTTGTAATAGAGTTTAAAGTTGAGTAACAAGATGCCTCTGGCTTTGTTCTTTTTGCTCAAGAATGGTTGGCTATTCAGGCTCTTTTTTGGCTCCATATGAATTTTAAAATAGTTTTGTTTTTTAATTCTGTGAAGAATGTCCTTGGTAGTTTTATAGGAATAGCATTTATATTTTTTCAATTATGAAGCAAGTATATAATTGTGCATTGAACCATTTTTACCATGGGTGCTTTGACATTTTTGTTGGATAATATCAAGATCTGTGTCATTGCATTGACATCGGTTGATTATTTTTTCCCTATTTGAGATTTTCCTCATTCTTGCTACAATATATGGTTAAAAAAATTATCCTGCACATTTTGTGTATCATTAGACCCTAGGTAGTTTTTAAATATTCTATTTAACAGGCCTCCTCTGACACCATACAAATGGGGGGAAGTGGAGTAACCCCATCATTAGTGCCAGGTCGGGGACAGAAATCTAAGTCTCATACTCAGCCTTCCTTGACACCCCAGAGATAAGGGGTGCCTTCTTACTGCTGGGCAAAGTTGAGAGTTCTAGCTTTTTGCTAGGTCTCTGATTACATCACCCTGGCAAAAAGGAGGAGAAGCACATTTTTACTGCTTCCCATGTTGTCTCCATTGACATCTTTGGGTAGGAAAATGCTGTGTTACTTCTGGATGATGGAGAATACTCTGGCATCTTACTCAGTCCCCACTGACATTGATGGAGCAGGGAGTTGGAGGAGTGTCCTGTAACCACTGGGTAGGTGTGGAATCCGAGACCCGTGCTAGGCCCCAGCTGATACCATAGAGACATGCTTGTTATCACAGGGCAGTGATAACAGTCTCCATTCCCCCACTTGATCTTCTCTGATACCACTTTTACAAGAGAGGATGGGACACCTCATTATAGCATGGCAAAGGTGGATGTCTTGGCTTTCTCCACTCTTGTCAGTAGAGTGGAGATGATGCCATAGTTTTTACCATGGTGTTTGGCTGAGGTAGGGCAGTTATTGTCTAAAAGGTTTCTGTATCACTAAGTTGCCGCTTTTCTTGTCTTTTGGCTGGAGAGAGCAGGCTTTTCTTGGGGAGCATTTTAGGTCTATGCTTATCAATATTTCCATGTTGCTGGCTTTTCTTGCAACCCAATCTGAGATATATGAGGCAAAAAGAAAACCCAGGGCACTCATGTGTTGTTTACCAAGTTCTACAGCGCCTAAATAGTCTACCTTCTTCTCTCCACCTTTTAGGGTCTTCTCATAATCGTATGTACAATGCCTAGGAATTCCACCTTTAATTAGTAGATGGAATAAAGAAGTGTCATCCATTCCTTTTTGGTCTGGAATCTAAAGCCTTTAATTGGTTTTTATGAGGTAAATTTGGATGTAGCTTGGTTTGAGTCTGTGGACTCCACCCAGTAAGCTGGCATATTAGAAGCCCTCTACATTTGGTCACCACAGGAAATTTTTTTAAAAAACAATCTCCTATGTCCAAGCTTTACTACAGCCAGTTAAGTCAGAATCTCTGGGGATAAGATCTAGGTGTCAGTATTTTAAAACTCCCCAGGTGATTCCAGTAAAAATCAAGGTTAAGAATCACTGCTGCATGATTTTTTGACTAGGGCTAAATTAGAAACACATCTCATACAAGACAGCAGGGTGGCAGAATCAGGAAGAGATTAATCAGTGATTGGAAACTAAGACTTCATGAAAAAAAAAGAGTCTCTGACTAAACCCAGATCTTTTCATCTTTCTCCATATATGCTCTTCAATAAAATATTGTTAAACACTATAATGATGTTTAATATTGTTACTGATTTACTACTGAGTTCTGTTTTCAAAGACAACACATACCTGAGTAGAAAGTCCACCACAATCTGTTTCTTTATTGTCCCTGCTTATGGGAAACTTACCCTTCTTAGATTTAGCTTGATAATCTTAAAATGATCCTTAGAGGCAATTTTAATCAAGTGTGATTAAAATTTCAGGATTAAACAAAGCTGATTTCAAAAGAGAATAAAAATATCAATAAATCACATAGATTAGACAACAATCAATCCCTATCCACTCAGCTGTGTTCTAGTGACCATTTCTGGTTGTCTTCTCTGTCTTCCTCTTTGAGATCTTCTCTGTCACCAAGAATGAGTCTACAGCAAAGGTAGGTTTCATTCATTGCACATTAGGTTGGAAATGGTTCTAGTGATCATAGAGCCCAGTCTCCATTGTGCACCAAGGAGAAAATTTAGGTCTAGAAAAGGAAGGATCTTACTACAGCTAGGGAATTAGGAAATGGTGGAAGTGAGACAAGAATTCAGATCTCCAGCATGTTCTTTGAGTGATACCACTGGGGCCAAGGAGACAGTATAATCAATGTAGTTACTCATATTATATGGGAATTAGTATATTATAAACTGAAGATATTTTGAAACTGGTATGTGATTCTTGAAAACGTGTAGGGAGACTGTCTGATGTAGTTTTCCAAGCTGAACACTATGAGGAACTCAATGGGATAAAAATCCTCTTTTTTGAGGCCTGTCTTAAGGAGGCGGCTGTGTTATAGTGGACAGGGCTGGGCCTCAGAATCAGACAGACTTGGGCTGAAATTCAGAATGTCACTTGCTGCTGTATAGTCACAGAAAAATTATTAAACCTTTGTGAATTTTAGTTTCTTCTTTTGTAAAATAAAGATTGTAAAGGATGCCTACTGCCTAGAATATCATGAGTATTGAATAAGACAAAGTATGGAAGTAGAAAAGCACATGAGCAATAATCACTAAATATAGTTTTTCATCCACCTTCTCTTTCACTAAACTACTCCTTAGAAAGGAGCTCTTAAGGAAGGTAATTTGCTCCCCACTAGAATCCACAAGGAAAAAATGCTTTCTAGAAGATCGCCAGGTGACTGTACAGCTGCCCTCAGTGGGAATCCATTTTGTCCAGACAGGCAGCCTGTTGAACCCCCAACACTCATGTGTACAGTTTCTGAGGCCTTACAAGGCTGCTGGGTACACAGAAACTTGCCAATCACACTGTGAGCATAAAATGAAGTAGTGTCATACCAGCCCAGAAATACGCAAGTGTTCTTAGTCCCTAATGAAAAGGTTATTAACAATCACCTAAGAATCCTGTTGACCATTTGATGACTTGTCTGTTGCTTTAATCCATCTATTCCCAGAGATCTGGTTCCCCCATGTCCTTCTGGGGTACAGAGTGGGGGTTCTCTTCCCTTTGACTGACACAGGCACACACTGAAATCAACTCCAGAACAGAAAAGGGTTGCCCAAATGCTAACCATTCCTCTGCTTTTATTATCATCCATCAATCAGAGGATTCAATCTCCCCCACTGTACCACCATTCATATTTTTATCAAGTGAGAATGCAAGGCCCAGTTAGGCTCTAAAAAATGCCTTTTCTCAAACAGAGTTATGATAAATACACAAGCCCTGGCCTCTACCCCTGGTAATTCCAGTCACTTCTCCCCCATTCTGTAGTGGTTCCCTCAATAAACCATTCTATAGCCTGTGACAGTATTTCCCAATATCTCTTTTCCTATACACACCCCTAAGCCTTAGTGGTTTCCTCTGTCCTTTCTCCTTTGGTTTGAGTGATACCTCCTAAGTTTTCCTCCTCTAAGTTCCGCCTAGATGCTTTCTCTTCCTCTTTTCTCTAGGTTACGTAGGGTGTATAGAGACTAAAAGAAGAGAACTGAATAGGACTCCAGTTTTGTCTCTTCTTTTGCCCTGAATTGAGTAATTAAGTGGTGTTTGTGTGTGTGTGAGAGAGAGAGAGGAAAAGAGATTGCTTATAGAATCAGTCCTGGTAATGTACGCTTTTTAGAAAGTAAATTAGTAAACCAACAGCAGTCTACTCAGAGATCAGTAATCAGAATATTTTTTACAACAGCTTTATTGAGGAATATTCCGTATATTTTAAAATTCATCCATAATTTCATGTATACAAGTCAATGATTTTTATTAACTTTATTGAGTGGGGCAGACATCACCATAACTAAATTTTAGAACATTTTTATCCTTTAAATAAGATCCTCATGCCTATTAACATTTAATCTTTTTTTCTCATGCCTATTCCAAGGCAACCATTAATCCACATTCTGTCTTGATTAGCATGCTTTTTATGGACATTTTATATAGATGAAATCATGCAATATGTGGTCTCTTGTATCTGGCTTATTTTACTTGGCATGATTTGAGGTTCATCCACAATGTGTTATGTGTCAGAAGTTCAATCTTTTTGATTGCTGAATAGTATTCTATTATATGTATATACCACAACTTTTTATCTATTCATCAGTTGATGGACATTTGGGTTATTTCCACTTTCTGGATATTATAAATAATGTTTCTATATTTGTATACAAGTATTGTGTGTACATATGTTTTTAATTATATTGGGTATATACCTAGGAGTGATATTACTGGATCATACTCTACCTTTAGCTTTTAGAAAATCTGCCAGACTGTTTTCAAAAGTGGCTATACCATTTTATAATTCTACCACAAATATATGAGGTTTCTCATTTCTCCATATCCTTGCCAACATGTGTTGTTGTCAAGATGATAGATTATTACAGATGAAGGGAAACTTGATTTTCCTATCTCTTAAATTAAATTATAGTAAAGCATAGCATTCAAAATTAAATAGTGTCTCTTTAGGTGGTCCCTTTAACCTGGTAAGATTATCAACACACATACAGACCATGAAATGGCAAGGCAGTACTCTTAAGAGGTAATCATCCAGATGGTCTAGGTAGAATATGCTTGTATTTTAAGGAATTGTGATCAAAATGAAAACACACACACACACACACACACACACACACACACACACACACACACATAAATTCCTAGAGATTTTGCAGACCTCAGAAGACTCATGCACAGTTCCCTAGGGCCATGGAACCCTGTTTGAGAAGTATTAGTTTTAGAACACAACAGTTTCTAGTAGACCCTTATCCCAGAGGATAATATAAATGGCATAAACAATTTTAGAAAAAGAAAGAGAGCTTGGACTATAACCCAGATCTCTTGTGTGACAAGTCAGTGAATCCCAGCACTACTGATGATCAGAAACACATTTTTTACTGTGCTCACTGAGAAGAGACACACCAGCAAAATAAGGCACCTGGTTCTCTGAAAGTAGAGAAATAAGCAAAGTGTTTGGATATATTTCTGTTTATTGGCCAATATGAAATGCTTGCAGAGAATCATAAACAAACACAGCTCTGCCAGTATCTACACATGCATATGGCTCAAGATTTAACAAAATCTCTATAAAATAACACATTTATGAGAAAAAAACAATAATTAAAATGTACGAGTATTCAATGTAAAACACCGAAGACCTAGCTAGTGAGGTGGGGTTGGCAGGGACGAGGGGGAACAGGAGGGATTTTGATCCCAATGTGACAGGGCTGTATGCTGTGGAGGGGGTATGCTGTAGTACTGAATCCTTTCCTAGCCTGGATCTGAGAATCTTGGAGGGCAAAATTGTTTTTCCAGACTCCCTCCTGTCAAAATCCAAGTCAAGGTGTATGGAGGAGAAAAACAGTAAACCAAAAAACCCAATTCATTCTCAACAAATACCTCCCCACTTTCTTACAAACAAAAACCACATTTTTTTTCTTTTGCTAGTTCATATGAAGACAACTATTGTTTAGACTTAAGGGTGTGTTGAAAATGTTCTATCAAGTGTACTTTGTGCTTCCGCTGACCAATAACCCCTTTGTCGAAAAACACATAAAAGCGTAGTGCTCAAACAAATATGCCCCAAACTTTAAAAGCATTGAAAAGGAAAACTGTAAAAGGAATTGTCCTGAAGCAAATACTCAACTATGACATTTGCCACGGCTCAACCAGAAATTATAAAGAAAAACATCCTTCACTTTACCTTTATCCAAAATACTTTAAAATGCAAAGCCAATTGCCACCTCCAATTCCTGACCTATAAAAAAGTTGGAATTAAGGTGATTCTGGGTATGGCTTGGGCTGTTCACATAATATTCATGCCATGAGCAATCACAGTGAAGAAGGCTGGCTCTGTCACTTTATCATATTGTTATTATTATTATTGTGTTACAATCAATCATTATCTTTCCTCTAGAGCAGCGGTGTTAAATGTGGGCTTGAACTACTGCCAACCACATGGCAGCCTTTGAACACCTGCAGCACCTGCAGCCTGCTCAAGCCGAATCATCCTCTCTCTGGATACTACTACTTCTACCGGAAGGTATAAACATGATCAGTGAAAGTCAGTGAGAAAATAATAAACTGTAGCAGAAACAAAACAAAACAAAACACACCACCAAAAAACAGAGCACCTAAAGGCCAAGGCCTAAACCGTTGGTTGCCACATATTTGCTAATACCTATGTGGGGCCAGGCTGCTTGCTTGGTACAGGCTTATATTTGAATTGCTTCTAATCCTCAGTCCAGTACAATGAGACCTTTTTTGCTTTTTTCCCAAGTACTTTTAGCAATCTGATCAATTGGTTGCCTCAGGGGCCCTTAATCAGTGTTTGCAGATGGACTAAAGTATTTAGTAAAAGTATTTATGTATTACAACTCTGAAGTATTTAATAAAACTCTAAAAGCAAAAGTCTTGCCGTAGAGAGCACTCCTTTGCCAGAGCTAGAACCTGGTGATGAAGTGCACATTCTGCCTAATGTACTTAATGAACCACCTAATACTTGTGGGACAGGAACTAACTGTACAAGTTTCAGGCAGATTCTCAGATAATAAAGAATACAACCTCCATGGAACTCGTTTTTCTCTGAGCATGAGATGTATAGGTGGGAACTAAAGGTAAAAAGGTAACTGAGAAAGAATCAAAGGGAACAATGGTGAGACAGCTGAGATTCAATTGATATTTCAATAGAAAGAGGCATACTCAGATGTCCCTAAATGGATTGAGGGCTGTCTTTGAGGGACTGCTGGGAGGTAGTCTGGGAAACCCAGGCTCCAGAAGGAAGATTACTTTGGTTCAGAAATGTTCTGTAAGGTTCCAAAATGGCAAACTTCAGCCCCTCCTCCCTGCTGAGGGTGGAGAGCACCTCAAATACAGGGTGAGGCACAGGGGATCTGGAGGGAGAGTGTTTGCCCTTGCCCTATGCTGTAACGCAAGACCATTGTTCTTCAAACATATACAACACCCTACAACTGCCCCGGGGAGTGCAGTGAGTCTAGAGAAGAAGGCAGAAGAAAACTTATAATCTGTAGGGGGTGAGAAATAGAGGGAGAGAAAAGTAAAAAATTATTTATCCTGCCCCCAACTGAACTAGATGCAGATGAAATCATGTGCATTTTTTTTTTTTTCCATAGGAGACTACACTGTTGCCTCGGAGACACTCAACAATCTATGGAGCCAGCTACTTTTTCTGCGAGTGGGGGATGGGTTGTCTTGATCAATTTCCTAATCTCTCTCTCATGCTCCTTAATGATCTTTTAAGGATCGTTTACACAGTGTCTGGTGAAGAGAAATAACTAAAGACGGCCTTTCAACAACCCGCCTTGTCTCTATGCCATAGCCAAGCCTAGTTTCTGCTCTAGCTGCCCTTCTCTGGCCTCTACTCTCAGTCAGGGAATGCACACTTGGGTCTGTGGGTGGATGTGTAGCCCACACTATCTTCTCAAATATGAATTACTTTGGGTAAGTCACTATTGTTTTGGCCTCAGTTTCCTCATATTTAAAATAAGCATAATGTATCAATGAGGTTTTTTAAACTGTAAAGCATTAAATTGTTATTGACAGCTTTGCCCAAATATTTACAGTATCTGTCTAGGCTTCTAAAGATGGGATAATTGCTCATTCCGACTTTTAAATAAAGTTAAAGTCTAAGTCACCCAAACTAAAATTAGAGACTCAAATTGCAGAAGGAGAAGCGGAGGCACTAGGGAGTGGGAGGTTAGTGGGGGAAGGAAAGTGAATGCTCCTACTGACTCTAGCCTATATCCCTTCTTTCACACCCAAGGGACAAAAAAAAAAAAAAAAAAAAAGACAGGAAGAAAGAGCCCTGTCTAGCCTTGCAACCCTTCACATTTTCTAACCTCTTTGGGACAGTGATGAATGGCAAATCTCTTAGCTTTCTACTGTGGTCTGACCTGGCAGAGAATGTACCAGGCTGGCACAAGAGGAGCGGGAACTGGCGGACGAAGAGAGAACAGGCTTCATATGATGGGCAAGGACATACCTCATTCATATTCAGGCAAAGGGTCTTATATGTTTATCTACGCCTTTTCCTTTTACAGAAGAGTTGTTTCTCAAACAGATATGGCAAGAGAACAAAAAATCCCTCCTACCCCATAACATTTTCTTCCAGAAAATGAAGATTTAAGATATTGAAGAGGCTTATGAAGGCACCCTAGCTTGCTGGTCACCCCTGGGATAACGGAGTAGCTTAAAGCCAATCACTTTCCATCTCTGGGCTTCAGTTTTCTCATCTGTCAACTGGGGATGATAATCTCTGCCTTGCCCACCTCTGGGTCTGTGTAAAAATCCAATGAGATGATGACTATAAAAGCACATTGCAAAACGTAAAGTGAGACACATAAGTGGAATTCACATAAATGTAGTGAATTCCAGCATTCTTAACCTAGGGATAACTGTGCCCTATCTAGTCTTGATTTTTAAAATTAAGTCACATCTAACATCCCAGACTATATAAGGTGCTTTCAATGAGTGAAGGAGCCAGTTGCTCCACTCATCTGGAATGCTTTTTCTTTCCAAACTTGACCCACTATGAGTGAGTGGGAGATCAGCCAAATTGGCCCATTATGGACAAAGGGGAGAGTTAAAAATAACTTGTGATGCTCGCACCTGAGCCCTGAGGGTCTCATTTGCTCTGTTTTGTTATCAAGAAGGCCATGGAAAGAGATAGTTTTATTCATGCTGAGAAGCATGTGAAACTGGTATTAAGAGCTAATGAAATGTTGATTGGGTTTTTTTTTTTTCTAAACCAATAAAGCACAAAATGGTCCCTAAGCTGCCTTAAGGCCAGGCCTCAGTGAGGCTTTAGCTCCTCGGTCCCTGAGACCTCAGGAGCTTCACTGTCAAGCCAGAGTCCAAAGCTCTGAGCTTTGAGTTGGTCTTGGGATCTAGAGACTGAGTTTTTGGGCTTTAGAAGATGAGGAACCTGGAACAACAAAAGAGGCAAGAGAGAAGATAAATAAATGTTGAAAGTAACTTTAAGAAGGACTATTAAAAAAAAAAAAGACACTAGTTTAAATCCGCACTAAATAAGGGTAGAGATCTATTTGTAGGGAAGAGGACCTTGAGAAAATGTGCTGGCTTCAGAATGTCACAACTAGGGAAGTCTATAAGACATGAGCTAGAGAATTATGGCAGCAGGCCTCCCCAAGATAGATATTAATACGTGTGTGTGTGTGTGTATGTGCACACGCACACGTGTGTGTTGAGGAAGAGGGCAGTGTCTAGGAGCTAGAAGGGAGAAGGGTTTGATTTTTTCCCTAAAGTGCTAGGTAGATGTGCCGACACATTTTGAGGAGGCGTACCTGACCAAAGTGCAGGCATGAAAACCCTACCCTATTCACTGTCCTCTCTCCACCTCTTCTCTACAATCAAGTTGAGCTAGGAACATGTCTGGTAGTCCCATGAATGGGAAATCTGGCTCCCCAGGCTGCAATGGGGAAGCAGAGAAAATGCTGCAGATCAGTCCTGGTGAAATGGGAGAATCAATTCTCTGGTGGGGGGAGGGGATGAGAATATGCCCCATCTGTAGAATATTAGCTGTTGTGGACACATTTCAGGGCCCTGTTGCTGTTGTGGTATGGAAACAAGGAAGCAGAGTCCGGAGAGAACAACTGGGCAAGGCTGCCAGGAGCCCAAGAGACCTAGGGAGAGAGCAGATCAAATTAGAAACGTGGGGGAAACCTCACTAGCACCCTTCACTCTCTACCCCTCCAAATATCATATGTTAAGCCAATGATTGAGGTTGTAACAGCAGAAATACATTATCTAGATAGGGATATGACAACTCTACCCTATTCTACATTGGTGAAACCATTTATCATGAAGATGGGTTTAGTTCTAAGCTCCACAAAATTTACAGGAACCTAAAGTGGTATTCTCCACAAGAAGTGATGTTATCTTTAAGCCTCTGCAGGGCTATCATGAAACAGAGGAAGCAGATGAGGTCTGTCTGGCACAAGACAGAGCCACGATGCATAGGTAGGTACTAAAGGGAGACAGAAAGCTCTTTTTTTACATTGACTTCAAACCCACCAGTCACAATTGTGTATATTGTAATATACATTGAGAAGTAGTCAGCCCTCTGCTCACCTCGAGTATGTGAGCAAGAGACTACACAAACTCTTAGTGGGAATATTATAAAACGGACACATGCCTTGGAAGAAGAACTGGGCTAGATAATCTTGACGTATCTAAGTTAATTGATTTGATATCAGTTATAACTTTCAAATTTGATATCAGTTATGACTTTCAAATGTACATTTGTTCACATTTTCTTAGGTTGGATGTAGGGAGCAGGGAAGTCATTGGGAGAACTGAAAATGTATTAACCTGAAGAAATACATCAGTGGGCGATACATGGTATTTGATTAGTTAGAACTTGGAAATCTACCCTCCTGTCCTATCTTATGCTACTTAAGCCTTTGAGAAAGTAACATTTGGCTGTCAAATCGTTGGAGATGGTGCAGTTGGATAAACTCTAAATGGAGCCCCCAAACCTGGGTTCTTGCCCAGTTCTAACCCACTAATTTGCTCTGTGACTTTGAGAAACTAATTTTCCCTCTCTGTGTCTCAGTTCTTGCCTCTGTAAAATGAAAGGATATGCACAAGGTTTGTATAGCTATCAGGGAATGGAAGTTCATCTGAAATATAGGGCTTCCAGATGACAAGGCTTGTATATTTTTTTCTACTGTGCTATGCTGCTTGTACATATAAAGGGAGATACCTGATATGACCATTAGATAGTGGGGCCCTGTAGAGAGAGCTTGCGAAAGGCCAAGTGGGAGAGAGACTGATGTCATGACAACCTTGCCAGTTCCCTGACAATTGGGAGACCCAGAAGTGTGATATCTATCTGGCTGAAAAATCAGCATCACCGCTAGTTGTCCCTCCACCCTCAAGTGTTCCTAGCTTGCTGCTGTCCCTCCACTCCTTGTGAACAGTAATATTCCAGAGGGGGAATTCCTTGAGGGTGGTCCCTAATTTCTGTTTTGCTTTTTTTTCTGATCCACGTTTCTGGCTCACCTCATTAGAGTTAAGGGCTGGGAACTTCAAAGGGTACATTGAGCTCCAGCCTGTCTCCTGTGCTTTGAGCTGTTCTTTCTCCAAGGTCTCAGCTCCAAGTATAGGAGGCAGAGCTGGAAAACTTTTGCAGGTCCAGCTCTGTGCATTCGATGGGGTTGTGGACCCAGTGGGAGTGGCTCTCTGAGGCGCAGGAGGCCATGGTAAAGGACTCCTGTGTGGGCAAGCCACCAGTCGAGCTGCAGTCGTCCTCGAGGATAGGGTTAAGTGGCTGCGTCTGAAAGATGCTCTCACTCACTTGGGACTAGGACTGGTCTCCTTGCTGGGTGGCACGGGGAAGAGAGATTCTTCCTCTGCTGCCTTATCAGCCTCAGATGGGAGCCGAACCTCCTGCAACTCGAAGCAGAAAGCCACTGGGTTATCCAAAAGCAGGTGATCTTCTCAGCTCGGCACTGGGTACTGAGCACAAGATAGGGAGATGTCTGGGAGCTGATCTTTCCCTTCCTCTCCCTGGGGACTAGAGCACCTAGCACCAGGCTGAGGTGACACAGAGTTGAAAAACATACTTACCTTTGGGTATCAGATTGGGGCTACCTGGTACTGGATCAGGGAAAATAACCAATTTCTCTAAGATAAAAAGAAAACTTTGTGGGAAGCAGGATTTGATACCTTCTCCCTTGCCATAATCTTCATGGCCTGGTGTTATGTCTGTATACATTATTTTATATGACAAACTAGACTCTGCAGATGGATTAAGGTTATGGATCTCAAAATAGGGGGGAGAGAATCCTGGATTATTCATATGGGTCCAAAGTATTCCTGTGACCCTAAAAGCAGAAGAGGAAGACAGACGAGGCAGAGAGTATGAGAGAGATGTGGCATGAGAGAAACTCAACTCGTCATTGCTAGTTTTGGAAATAGAGGGGGCCATGAGCCATAGAAAGTAAGTGGCCCTAGAGGCTAGGAATGGCCTTCACTTAAAGCCAGCAAGGAAATAGGTCCTAAGCCCTTTAACTGCATAGGCCTGAATTCTGCCACCTGCATGCATGATCAAGCAAACAGATTATCTCCCAAGACTCCAGAAAGAAACAGAGCCCTGCCAATATCTTCATTTTGGCATCGGTAAGGCTCTAAACAGAGACCGAACAGCCCTGCTGAACTTCTAAGCTATGGAAACTGTGAGATAATAACCTACTAAATGTGTGGTGATTTGCTATGATGATAGAAAGTAATACACTCTTTATGCATAGGTCTGATTCGACATCAGGTCACAAACTGAGAACCTGTGAGATGTGTGTTTATTTGGCCTCTTAATTTTGGTTGTGATTTTGCTCTTTTATTCAAATTTGTTCACTATGTTTACCACAATTTCACAAAAAAATCCAGATTTCTGAATTCTCTTGAAAATGTAGAAGATTCTGCAACACTAAATATTTCCACATAGTTACAAAGACCTGGAGCTGAGTAGTGGATTCCCCTTTAGACAAGGGATGTGTTCTCTAGTTTACCACAGTTACTACTTATCTCTTTTGCAACCTTACATTAGATCTAATTCATACGTACATCCCACTCCGGTATGTGTGTAAGTCAGTGACTCCTGAAAAAGTTTTCCAAAATGAGAAGATGTCTAGCCCTCCTACCCCTTATAAAACACTGGGGGAGCTCCTGCCCTATCTTCCAAGAAGCTACACATTATTATCTTCAGGATAGGAGAGCAAGAGGTATACCGTCTCTCCTCTCCTAAGGCAGCTCTCAGATATTCTCTCATTTTCATCTTCTGGACCCTGGGTCCAAATACTTCATTGCTCATGTTTCACGTCCACGCACCCAGGGACTAAGTAACACCTCTTATCTGGGACACTGGCCTCCAAAGTCAGAGACAGGAAGATCTACCCTGAGTCACAATGTCCCAGGGGCTAGCAAGAGGTAGACAGAGAGAGTAGACTTTTGAGAAGGATCGTAAAAGGGACAACAGTGTTCCCATGTATCTGCAGCCCATGAAGTGCTACATTCATCTCCATTTAAGCCAGGGCACAACCAAATATATCTCTTGGGTTTTCAAGATCATCTGCCAGGCCCCAGAGCCAAACTCACCAAGGCAAATCTACATTAGCAGGATCTTCCCACACGAATACGTGCTACTTAGGTCCAGTGTCCAGTGGGCTGAAAAGGAGTCCTAGACACTCTTTTATCTAGTAAACTTTTATCATCCCCTTATAAATCAACTTCATTTTCTGGTCTAAGTTCCTGTTTCAGGTGTCCCTGCCTAACTCTCCAATTCTCTAATGGCACTGAAGCTGCAATGAACCTTGGTATTCTTAGCTGGAGTTCTAACTCTACCTGGTCCTACCAGCCACCTTCCCACTTCCTCCATCTTTGCTCTCGGTGACCTGGATTCTGTCCCACATTCTTGTCTAGTAGCTGAAGTTGTGCTAAAGATCACAATGTTAGTGTGACTTTCATATGATTTACCATCTGGAATTTTGCATGGCCATCTGATATGGACTCGGGCCAGACCTCTTGGACATCAGTATTATCTGAGGAAAAAAGTCTAGGTTTGCCAACTCTTCTGGACATTGGGGTTTCAGTTATCCCCATTTGCGAAGTTAAGTATACTGATAGCAGTTACCTTAGACGTAACCACTTTTATTACAGTCATATCCAGATATAGCCAAGCCTTCCTCAATTCCTGACAGGCTCTAGATTTATACCTAGTAGTATAGATATAAAGAATTGTAAAGAACTCAGAAATCAAAAAGATCAATCCTATCTCTTAACGATTAGGAAGAAAGAGTTCTGAAGAGTCTAGATGACTTGTCTAAGGTTATGTAGTGATTTAGAGGTAGTTGTAGAACACAGGTCTAACTGGCTTCCCTTTCCTGTGGTATCCCACCATACCACATTCCTTTACAAACCCCTGAAATGTAATGAACCGGGTCTTCTAAACTCTCAGGTTGGCCTCAAGTAATCTCTGAAGTCCCATGCTTCCTACTGCAGGCCCAGATAGTTCCCCCAGACCAACAGAAGACTATTCATGGGGTTTTCAAGCATGGTAAGAAGGGCCCATTATTTCTCAACCTCAGAACGGTCCTCTCTTCTGCCAATAATAGCCTTGTTCCTGATTCCATGTGAAACGTTAAACAGCCACCCTTACCACGCTGGCAATGTCTGTTGAAGAACTGCTTGCAGTAGAAGAAGAGCCCCAGGAAGGCCAGGGTAAATACCACTAGCAGGCTGCTCACCAGTGCAACAAGTGTGGCCTCCTGAGGGGCACTGTGAGTTCATCTGCCTCCACTAGGCTCAACTGGAAGGCACCTGTGAGACAAAAACAAACAAACAAACAAAAAACGGGGCAGGTCAGTTAGTGAGAGCAGTTAACAACTCGCCCTGGCCCTGGTCCTAGACTTCCTCAGGCTGTCGCCCTCTCCCTGAGGGCCTTCCGAGTTAGAGTGCCTATGCTGGTTTTACTTCTTTCCAAAGCAGGCAAAATTATAAGAACAAGGCAAAACAATTTACATACTGCTGGTGATCTTTCCATGCCACACTTAATAACTACAATCCAGATAAATGGCAACAAGCTAAACATCCATCATTTAGACAGGATAAACAAATCATGATATAATCCTAAAATCTTATATGATTACATAGCACTTGAAGACCCTTATGGATCAACATAAATAATCTAGAGGGGGAACAAAGCAAAGTGGAGAAGAGAATATGTAGCTATATCATTTCTATAAAACATTATAAAATACATAATAACAGCATATATTGGTTATGAATATGTACATATATCACAAAATAATCCAAGTATTAAAACATTAGTGGAGAGTATGGCAGAGGCATAGTGCTACCAATTATCCACATGATCCCCTGTATCCCCTTATACCCTTACAGTAAGGCCATCAAGTACTTCTGGCCAATGAACTGTGAGTCGGAAAAATATGTCAATTCCAGACTGAGGCATTAAGAACCAGTATGTCTCCCTCCATCTCTTCCCCTGTATCATTGACCTGGAAGCTATCTGGTTTAGAGAGGCACAGTCAAATGAGGCAGGAAGGTCGTTGCATAGTGAAAAATAAACTTTTATTGTATAAAGTCACTGAGATTTTGCAGTTTGTTTGTTACTGTAGCATAGTCTACCAACAGAACACATACAATTTCAGGATAGTGGCTGTATCTGAGGAGGTAGGGAGATATAGGACTGAGAGGATCGTGATTTCATTATATCTGTGAAATCTTCATTCTTTTAAAAAAATCTGAAGCAAATATGCAAAATGCTATGATTTATTAGCTTTGGACGGATGCTTGGTAATTGCACTTTAATTTTACATTTTTCTGCACTTAAAAATACTTTATGTGTTTGAACTTTTTCATGATTTAAAAATATATATCAATAATTTACAAATAATAAGTAAGTAAATAGATGGAAGACAAAAATTATAGATCTTAAGATAAATGGATACTGATATAGGCATAGATTAGACCCTAGTTCTTATTTCAGCCTTTACAAGTCCTCAGCCCCAAGGGCCTCCTATATATTTCATATAATAGTAATACGTAATCTAACCCCAAGTAGATGTACAATACATTCCCATCACCATTTCGTTCTATAGGCTTGAGAAAAATCCTGGAAGGCAAAGACTGTGCCTTGCTTCATCCTAATCTCCACTGCCCGTTATGAACAGTGCCGGCACACAGGCATTGCGAGAGATAAAAGAAGGAATCGGAAAATGCCGTTACAAAGCCATTCTACAAAACCAGTTCACTAATTAGGTGGGTCTGCAAGTGATACTTCAATTTTTCACTATTGATTATTAGAAAGACCAACTTAACCAGACCACATAACCCATTGCCACATTGTCTCTGCCCAATTTGTAGATTCATGAGCTAAGTCAATGACTATTGTTGTTTTAAGTCACTATGTTTTGGAGTGTGTTATGTAGGAACAGATAACTAAATAGATGGGCAAATAAAATCTTTATGTGACTAGAATAAGACTTGTGAGTTATTTTACCCTCCCTTCCAATTTTATGCGGATAAAATAGGACACAAACAGAGGAGCTTCTCACCATGAATAATCCGTGTACCCCTACTATACGCATTGCAAGGGGCGGGGGGGTAGGCGGGTGGTTAAATGGCTGTGGCTGGGGTGGTCTGAAGCCTGCTGGTGGTGGCGGTGGGTGGGCGGCTGGCTGGGAGAAAAAAAAATCTAATCACTTGAGGTAAGGAGTTTGAGACCAGCCTGGCCAAACATGGTGAAACTCTGCCTCAGCAAAGATAGAAAAAATTAGCCAGGCGTGGTGGCAGGTGCCTATAGTCCCAGCTACTCAGGAGACTCTAGGCATGAGACTCGCTTGAACGGTGGAGGCAGAGGTTGCAGTAAGCCGAGATTGCACTACTGCACTCCAGCCTGAGTGACAGAGTGAGACTCTTATCTCAACAAATAAAATAAAATAAAATAATAGTGGAAGCAAATGGTTAGCCACTCTTTTAAGGTATGTATACTATAAGTCAATTGTTATGGCAATGTGCTATAATTTTTAAAAGATCTTATAGGGTAAGATTTGCTGGTCAAGGGAAGGTCTATTTTTGGCTAAAAATGTTATTTATGTTAGATATTGCTTGAAATCGATTTAAAACACTGCAAGTTTCCAGTGAAGATAGTTGCAGCATGAGAAGGTAGGTTAGACTGGAAGTTAGGAACCTGTCCTGGATCCTGTTTCCATTATGTGATGAGCCACTGGATGAGTCTGAGGCAAGTTCTGTCTTTGGGCTTGAGTTGACCTGGCTACGAGAACTTTAGATGTAAAGTAATGATGATTTTTATCCCTAAGGTTTATATTCTTTGTAGAGTTTAAATGGATTTAGCCCTAGTTTTTTATTTTGATTTCTCTTCTCTTTCCCTTTTTCCATCTTCTTCCTTATCTGTTTCCTTTCCTTCCTTCCATTGTTACTTACATTATGCTTCTCCATTTTAGCAATATGTACGGACGAGGTACATAACATAACCATATTGCTTGGTCAAAGTAAGTTATGAATCTAATTATGTTAAGTAGATATATAATTTTAGCCCAAAGCAAAGGAAAAACTACCTGTTTGTTTTATCTTGGGAGAGAAATTTACAAGTAACTTTGAAAATTTTAAAATATTGCGGGAACCCCTCCTACGAGAAAGAATCAAGGATCCTGGAGATAGTCTTTGGCAATATGTCTTGGCATCAAAATTCCATAGTGATTAGTAAAATTTTCAGTATATAAGGATTAGCTTACGACTGCTGTTTGGGGAATGGATGGAGGAATAATTGGAAGGAGGCTTGTGTGGACACCACTTTCTCAAGCCCAGAATTGTCAATGTGGGCATGAGTCTCACGGCAAGCGAAGGGATCCGATGAGGTGGATGTCACTGCGACGCTGTGCCTACCTCTCCATCTCGGGCTGCTGCCTGAGGGGCGCTGTCAGGGGAGGCGAGGCAGGCAGGTCATGCTATCCTAGATAGGCGTCTCAGATATGATCTACCAGACACATAACATTGTCCAAGACCAGCCTGGCCAACATGGTGAAACCCCATCTCCACTAAAACTACAAAATTAGCCAGGCACAGTGTGGCAGGCGCCGGTAATCCCAGCTATCCTGGGAGCCTGAGGTAGGAGAATCACTTGAACTTGGGCAGGAGAGGCTGCAGTGAGCTGAGATCGCACCACTGCACTCCAGCATGGGTGACAGAGCGAGACTCCATCTCAAAATAAATAAATAAATAAATAAATTAGGTTATACTCACACAGTGGAATAAGATACTGACTTCAAAAAAATGAGGCAAATTCCTACATTTACATTAAAGGTATTCAGGATATCTCATCAGAAAAAAGGCAAGTTGCAAAAGTATTTAGAGTAAGAATCTATTCATGAGTTTTTTAACATGTAATTTGGGTTACATGTAGAAACAAGCACGGGCAGGAATACACCGGG
>JAZHEH010001247.1:600000-1072004 GCA_036589455.1 Ateles fusciceps
TTATAGGCATGCACCAGCTAATTTTTATATTTTTAGTGGAGACAGGGCTTCACCCTGTTGGCTAGGCTTGTCTTGAACTCCTGACCTCAGGTGATCCATCTGCCTTAGCACGGCTAGTTTTTGTATTTTTAGTAGAGACAGGGTTTCACCATGTTGGCCAGGCTGGTCTCAAACTCCTAACCTCAGGTGATCTGCCTGTCTCGGCTTCCCAAACTGCTGGGATTACGGGCATGAGCCACATCCAACCTCTCTCTCTCTTTCTTGAGATGGAATCTCACTCTGTCACCCAGGCTGGAGTGCAGCAGCACCACTGTGGCTCACTTATGGGTTGATGGGTGCAGCACACCACCATGGCACATAGGTTCAAAGCAATTCTTCTGCCTCAGCCTCCTGAGTAGCTGGGATTACAGGTGTGCGCTCCCACACCTGGCTAATTTTTATATTTTAAATAGAGAAGCAGTTTCACAATATTGGCCAGGATGATCTTGATCTCCTGACCTTGTGATCCGCCCGCCTTGGCCTCCCAAAGTGCCAGGATTACAGGCATGAGCCACTGTGCCGGCTGAATTTTTGTATTTTTAGTAGAGATGGGATTTCACCATGTTGACCAGGCTGGTCTCAAACTCCTGGCCTTAGAGATCCACCCACCTCAGCCTCCCAAAGTGCTGGGATTACAGGTGTGAGCCACTGCACTCGGCCCCCAAAGGAGCTTTTATTTACTTCTTTTAAAAAAATTAATTAAAAAATTTATTTTTCATACAGATGGGGTCTCCCTATGTTGACCAAGCTGGTCTCAAATTCCTGGCCTCAAGTGATCCTCCCACCTTGGCCTCCCAAAGTACTAGGATTACAGGTGTGAGCCACCACGCCATTCACAGACATGGCTCCTCAAGGCTTCCTACTTCATTAGAATAAAACCTGAAGGCCACTCCCTCACCCACAGGGCCTTCCAGCTCACTCTCCTACATCATTTCCTTCCTCTCTCTTCCTTGCTGGCACAGTGGCGGCCACATGGGCCTTGTTGCTGTTTCTGGAACACGCCATGCTGTCTCTAGGTCTTTTTAAATTTTTTTTTTTTTTTTTTTGGAGATAGTCTTCCTCTGTCACTCAGGCTGGAGTGCAGTGGCATGATCTCAGCTCACTGCAACCTCCACCTCCTGGGTTCAACTGATTTTCCTGCCTCAGCCTCCTGAGTAGCTGGGATTACAGGCATGCACTAGATGGGATTACAGGCATGCACTACCAGACCCAGCTAATTTTTGTATTTTTAGTAAAGCCAGGGCTTCACCATGTTGGTCAGGCTGGTCTCAAACTCCCGACCTCGTGATCTGCCAGCCTCAGCTTTCCAAAGTGCTGGTATTACAGACGGGAGCCGCCACACCCAGCCCTCACTCTACATCTTATGAATTTTTTATTCTAATCCAGTGTGCCCTCCAGTTGCCACTTGTGCTAGCTGAACAGGTAACCGCACTTGTCTGGTGGCCTGACCTTGCCGGCGGGGTCCCTCTGTCAGACCCAGGTCCTGGCTTCAGCAGGAGACCCTCCTGCCCACTCTGCCCTCACCCCTTCCTCCCTCCCTCACTCCGTAGAGGCCATCCCGGCCGCGACTTTCAGCACCTCCAGACATCACTGCTTTTGGAGAAGAGGGAGAGACGGATAACCTCCGGTGCCATCCAGGCGTAGGTCCCCGCGGCGCTCATCTTGGTGGTCTTGTGCCACTCACGGGCGAGGCCAAAGTCCGTGATCTTGAGCACCGTGTCTGCGAGGTTGTGGTTCTCGATGGCCTCCAGGATCAGGACTGTGGGGTGGGAAGAAACGTGGGTCACCTTAGACCTGCTGTGCTATAGACCCAAGTGTCCTGGCCCACTGCCTCAGCTGGAAACACATTTCTCCTCTCACTGCCTCAGGCTGCCCCACTCTGTGGCAGCTCCTTTCCAGGCCTGGAACATCCATCAGCCCCTCCATCCAGGTCTAATCCCTGTCCCAGGCTCCCACGAGGGAGGAGGGGAGCTCCTTCTGTGTCCCCTGGCCTCCTGACTTGTCCTGGGCTCTGTGGAGCACCGTGAATGGTCAGGAACCAATGGCCAAGGCTGAGGTGGGTCACTTGAACCCAGGAGTTCAAGACCAGCCTGTGCAACATAGCAAGACCCCATCTCTACGAAAAATAAAAAAAAAATAGCTGGGGTGTGGGGGGTGTGTGCCAATAGTCCCAGCTACTTGGGAGGATGACTTGAGACTGGGAGGTTGAGGGTGCAGTGAGCCATGTTCTCACCACTGCACTCCAGCCTGGGCAACAGGGAGGCTGAGGCATGAGAACTGCTTCAACCTGGGAGGCGGAGGTTGCAGTGAGCCGAAATCATGCCACCGCACTCCAGCCTGGGTGACAGAGTGAGACTCCATCACACACACACAAAAAAGGCAAAGTGTGTTCCTGCACCCTGACTCTGGCTCAGCCGTATAACTCGCTTCGGCTAAGAACGGCAGGGTCAATTCCAAGCCCCGGCCTCGCACGTCTGCCGGCCCGCTTGTACTTCTGCCATCACCATGACAACATGCCTCAGCTAGTCTGCCTTGTCCAAGAAGATGAGAGCTACTTGGAGCAAGGCCTCTCCAGCCGAGCCCAGTGTCCATCAGTTCACCCTCCAGCTGGCCTGCAAATGCACAAGCAGTAATCAAGAACAGTTATTTTAAGATGCCGAGTTTTGAGGGTAGCTTATTACATGGCATTTGTGACAAAATCTGACTGATGTATTCCCCCCAAAAATTGGATGGTTCCGGCTTCCTTACTGCCTGCAAGTAAGTTGTCACTAAAAGCAATGAGGGTCACGGCTAGTGTTTGCACTACGCTAAGCTCTTTATATGAACTGACTCACAAACAACCCCTCCCCTTTTTTTAAGGAGACAGGGTTGGCCAGGCACAGTAGCTCACACCTGTAATCCCAGCACTTTGGGAGGCTGAGGCCGGTGGATCATTTGAGATCAGGAGTTCGAGACCAGCCTGGCCAACATGGTGAAACCCCGTTTTCTACTAAAAATAGAAAAATTAGCCAGGTGTGGTGGTGGGTGCCTGTAGTCTCGGCCACTTGGGAGGCTGAGGTGAGAGGATCACTTGAACCCAGGAGGCGGAGATTGCAGTGAGCCGAGATTGTGCCACCGTACTCCAGCCTGGGTGACAGAGTGAGACTCGTCTTAATGAAAATAAATAAATAAATAAAGGAACAGGGTCTTTTTCTGTTACTCAAGCTAGGGTGCAGTGGTGTGATTATGGCTTGCTATAGCCTCAAACTCCTGGGCTCAAGCAATCCTCCAGCCTTGGCCTCCGAAAGTGCTGAGATTATAAAAGTAACCCATTGCACCCAGCTACAACCAGCCAGCAGAGGCTCAGAAGTCACTTGGCTAAGAGATCACATGGCTAGAAGATGGCAGGACAAAGGCTTGAACTAGTTTTATAATCAGAGCCCAGTCTCTTAACTGCTGGGGTTACTTACTACCTTCTATCACACAGAGGCCCCAAAGTACTCAGTGTACTACCTGGGTTTGAATCTCAGCTCTGCTTCTTCCTAGCTGCATAACCTTTAACACTTTAATCTTCACACCCAGACTTCTCCTCTATTAAATGGGGCTGGTAACAGAATTTACCTTCTAGCATTGTAGTAAAAACTTATTGCCTGATGCAATAGGGCCTTTGAAAGTGTTAGCTGTTATTGGCCAGGTGCGGTGGCTCACGCCTGTAATCCCAGCACTTTGGGAGGCCGAGGTGGGCGGATCCTGAGGTCAGGAGTTCGAGACCAGCCTGGCCAACATGGTGAAAGCCCCCGTCTCTACTAAAAATACAAAAATTAGCTGGGCGTGGTGGTGGGTGCCTGTAATCCTAGTTACTTGGGATGCTAAGGCAGGAGAATCATTGAACCCAGGAGATGGAGGTTGCAGTGAGCCAAGACCACACCACTACACTCCAGCCTGGGTGACAGAGTGAGACTCCATCTCAAAAAAAAAAAAAAAAGTACTGGTGGAATGAACCAATGCATGAATAATGGCAGATGAGAACTCCTTAGGGTAGGATGAGTGGGGGAAGCAGTGCTGTCGAGGCGCTGTGTCCTCCCTCTCTGGCACAGAGCAGACCCATCACCCCAGCAGGAAGCCCTGGCCATAAGAGGCCCACTGACCCTTTGGCTAGAAAGCACTGGCTACAAAAATCCTGGGGGATGTGGGGGAGTGCTGTCAATCAGCAGGGGGCCGAGAAGGAGCCCCAGCCTTCAAAAGGAGCATGCTGGGTGGCCCTGCCTCCATTTACTCAACATTTCAGCAGTGCTGGGGTAGAGCATCAGTTCCCCAGATGTGGCACCAGCCCTGGCACATGTGGGCATGTGTTAGCTCTCTCTTTTTTTTTTTTTTTTTTTTTGAGATGGAGTCTTGCTCCGTCACCAGGCTGGAGTGCAGTGGCATGATCTCAACTCATTGCAATCTCCCAGGTTGAAGCAATTCTCCTGTCTCAGCCTCTGAGTAGCTGGGATTACAGATGCATGCCACCATGCCCAGCTACTTTTTGTATTTTTAGTAGAGATGGGGGTTTCACCATATTGGTCAGGCCGGTCTCAAATTCCTGACCTCAGGTGAGACACCCACCTCGGCCTCCCAAAGTGCTGGGATTATATGCATGAGCCACCACGCCCAGTCAAGCTCTCTGTTGATATACAAATGTTAGGCTTGGAAGGCAAGAAAGATGCAGTCCTTCTATTCTAGGGGCTTACCATTCCTATGGGTGGGGGACAGCAATACATCTATAAAAATAGTGGGATGGATTAAAATAAATTTCAAGATGTAAACGTGACAAAAATCAGGATAAGATATGGGCATTGAGAGCAAAGGGGCCACCCTCATATTTCAGGGCTTAAATGTGAGTGATGTGAGGGCTGGGGACATGCTGGTCTCCCCCACTGCTGATGTCTTTGCTTAGCACATGATCTGGCCTGGTAAACATCAAATGGAAGAATGAACAAATGAATGAAGAAATGAAAGGGAGTGAGATGGGGCAGAGCACGAAATGGGAGAGCCAGGAAATGTAAGACTTTTTTCCTTGCTGTATCCCTGGGACAGGGCCTGGCACAGCATTCTGGAAATATCCGTGGAATGAATGAATGAAATTACTAGCCTGTGAGTACCGTCAGGGGAGAAACCATGGCTGTCTTAGTGCCAGTTGGGCTTCTGCTTAGTAGGTGCTCAATTAATATTTGCTGATGCCACACGAAGCTCTTTGATCTAGATATGAGTCCTGTAGAATGTTCCCTTCTACCTGGCCCCATTATTTATTCAATCAACCAATCAACTTTGGAGAACCTGACAGGCAACCTGGAAGCTTTTATATAAGCCACATCCGTTCAATTCCTCCCTCATCTTTTCCAGTTTGCCTTGGCCAGCCGGGCCTATGAAGACTCCAGGAAATGGTTCTCAACTGGGGGTGATTCTGCCCCCAGGGGACATCTGCAATGCCCAGAGACATTTTTGGTTGTCATAGCTGGGGATGGGGGCAGGGAATGTTAATGGCATCTAGCAGGAAGAGGCCAAAGATGCCGCTAAGCAACTTTCAATTCACAGAACAGCCCCTAAAACAACGATCCGGCCTCAAGTGCCAACAGTGCTGGGGTTGAGACACTGGCTTCAGACGGGGTAGGCTCTTTTTGGCTCTGCCTGGTGGACTCTGGCAGCATGGCTGGATGGCGAGCACCTTGAAGGCAGGCACTGCCTCTGTGCTGTTCACACAGGGAACGCAGGTGTTCACCGATACATGTTTACTGAGCGACTGACTCTGCAGCCTGGGAGGCAGTTAAGTCCTTCAACCTTTCTGAACCTCCTTTTTCTCACTTAAAGTGGGCAAGGCCTACCTCACCTTCGCCCTGAAGGTATCATACTGCTACCCCCTTCTCGCCCCAGGCAGTGTCATCTGGTGTCCCTCAACCTGTTACCCGCCACCTAGGCATGGCCTTGTGAGGTTCTGTGGAAGGAATTTTGGGGAGAGCACACCACTTACTGTTGATGGACTTGAGGTCACGGTGGATGATGGGCACAGGGGCATCACTGTGTAGGTAGTTCATGCCCCGGGCCACCTGCACAGCCCAGTTGACCAGCACGTGAGGTGGCACCCGGCGGCCTGCCAGCACCCTGCTCAGTGCGCCACCCCGGGCATACTCCATCACCAGGCAGAGGTGTGGGGGTTTGAGGCAGGCGCCCCTAAGGGCAATGATGTTGGGGTGCTGCAGGGCTCCAAAGAGCCGGGCTTCCTGGCACACCTGCTCTGCTGTCACTGCCGGGTCCTTCTCAGGGTCCAGCCGGGCGGCCTTGACGGCCACCTCCTCACCACGCCACAGGGCCCGATAGACTTTGCCAAAGCCCCCCCCCACACCGATGATTTCTTCCAGCTGCAGCTCGTGGAAGGGGATCTCCTGGGGCAGCTGAAGGCCCGCGGGTGCAGCGGGGGGCGCCGGGGGCCACGTAGTTGCTGGGGAAGACGCCCACACGACCGCTGGGGAGCTGCCCGGTCCACCAGCCCTCGTCGCCGGAGACCGCACAGTCTTGGGAAAGCACCTGGACGCGATCGCCCCTCCGCAGGGTCAGCTCCTCGTCGCCCGCCGCTTCGTAGTCGAATACTGCGGTCCAGACGGGCCCCGCGGGGGTCGTGCCCCACTCCTTGGCCGCCGCCCCCTCCTCCTCCTCCATGGGGGAGGGGCCGGGGGCTGCGGGAGGCCGCTTCACATAGGCTGCCCGCGGGATGCAGAGGGTGGACCCCGGCGGCCGGGATGGAGGGCAGTCCCTGTGGGGTCTAGGGGATTCCTGGGGGCCATGGCTGGGACGCCCTCCGCAGGAGCAAGAAAAAAACCGCTTTCAAAGGGCAGGCTCGTCCCCTCCGATTCGGCTGTCCGGGCGGGGCAGGGTGAGAGTGAGGCGGCAGGTTCACCTGTGCCCTCCAAACGGCAGGGCGCTAAGAGGGCCTGGCCGCGCGACACTCGAATGCCCACCGGGGTCCGCCGGTGGGAGACGAGGGCGAGGGCGGCAGGCAGTCCCCGTTCCCCGCGCCGCTCACCCCGCGCAGCTCCACCGGCGGCCCCCGGCTCCGCATCACGGACCACGACCGCCGGGTCAGGCGGGGGTGGCGGGGCCCCGGGGGCGGCCGCCCCGGGCCGGGGTGGCGCGCCCCACGGCCTCCTCACGCGCGAGGCGGTCGGGCAGCCCCCATTCTTGGCACCGGCCTCCCGGTCGGCCCCAGCCCCTACCCCCGCCCGTGCTGCTTCCCGGGGCCGCCGGCGGGGCCCGAGTGACGTGTGGTCAACGCCGCCGCCGCGGTGCCGCCTGGGAGTTGTAGTCTCGGGCTGCGCGGCCTCGGGGCCCACCCCTCAGCGCCCCCCCCGGCAGAGAACCGCTGCCAGCCTCGGGCCGCAGTGGACACCCCAGCGGGGTCGAGGGGAGTCCTCCCAAGGAGATGAGCCCGGCCTCGGCCCCTCCTTCCGATGCGGCGTAGCGGGTGCCCGGGGCGGGGGGAAGCGCTCCTCACAGACCCTGCGGGGGCCGCGGCCCAGGGTTGGGTGGATCGCAACGGACGCGTTTAGCAACGCGAAAAGTAGGAACTGCATGCATGACGGTGACTGCCCAGAGCCTGGAACTGCCCGGAGCCTGCGAACGCAGCCTGGACCCGGTCCCTGATGCAGGACTGCCCCGCGGGCCCCAGGCCGAGATGCAAGCCGGGAAATGTAGTCCGCGTGGGGACTCGTGCTGCAGGGGGCGGCCCCCAAACCGCTGGCTGCCGGCGTCGGCTGGTGGCTACAGGAAGCTAGGGGTCGGGCTAGTGGCGGGACCTTGCGGGGAAGACGGGGCTGGTTGTGTTTACTGTCCCTGGGGATGTCACAGCCACATCTGCTTTCTCCACCGGCTCTGGGTTCCTCTGCTGAAGTCAGAACTCCTGCTCTCGAGAATCCCCCCATCGCTATTTTATAGGAGTTTCGGTCTGGGGAGCTTAATGTGCACGTTGTGTTAAGTGCTTTGTACACGTGGTATCGTTAAGTCTTCACAAAGAGCCCCATTTTACAGATGACTCATAGAGAAGTGAAGTCATTTGTGCAAGGCTGCAGAACTATAAATGGCAAAGCAAGAATGAAAGGCAGTTTTAAAAATTAACAACCCAGGCTGGGTGCGATGGCTCCTGCCTGTACTCTCAGCACTTTGGGAGGCCGAGGAGGGCGCCACACGAGGTCAGGAGTTCGAGACCAGTCTGGCCAACATGGTGAAACCCCATCTTCATACACACACACAAAAGCCGGGCGTGGTGGTGCGCGTCTGTAATCCCAGCTACTAGGGAGGCTGAGGCAGGAGAATCGCTTGAACCCAGAAGGGGGGAGGTCGCAGTGAGCTGAGATCGCACCACTGCACTCCAGCCTGGACAACAGGGCAAGACATAGGCATAATTTTCTCCCAGGATGTTTTGTACATCCTGGTGTACATGTTCACTCACTGGGACTTCATTGTTTTTACTCATTTATTTATGGCTGGGATTTTTTTTTTTTTTTTTGAGAATGAGTTTCGCTCTGTCACCCAGGCTGGAGTGCAGTGGAGCCATCTTGGCTCACTGCAACCTCCACCTCCCAGGTTCAGGTGATTCTCCTGCTACCAGGTTCAAGCGATTCTCCCGCCTCTCAGGTTCAAGCGATTCTCCCGCCTCCCAGGTTCAAGCGATTCTCCCGCCTCCCAGGTTCAAGCGATTCTCTCCCCCCCACCCCAGTAGCTAGGACTACAGGCACATGCCGCCATGCCCAGCTAATTTTTGTATTTTCAGTAGAGATGGGGTTTTGCCATGTTGGCCACGCTGGTCTCGAACTCCTGAGCTCAAGCGATTCGCCCGCCTGGGCCTCCCTAAATGCTGTAATTATAGGCGTGCACCACTGCACCTAGCCAATTTATAGCTGGGATTTTGTCATTTTTTTGTTATTTTTAATTATTTATTTTGAGACAGGGTATCAGTCTGTCACCCAGGCTGGAGTGCAGTGACACGATCAAGGCTCACTGAAGCCTTGACTTCCCTGGGCTCAGGTGATCCTCCCACCTCGGCTCCTGAGTAGCTGGGACCACAGGTGTGTAATATCACAAAGATAATTTTTCTATTTTTTGTAGAGACAGGGATGGGATCTCACCATGTTGCCCAGGCTGGTCTCGACCTCCTTCGCTCAAGTGATCCTTCTGCCTTGGCCTCCCAAAGTGCTGGGATTGCAGGCATAAGCCATTGCGACTGGCCCTGTGATTTTTCTCTAATCAGTTATTGCTTCTGATTTTAAAAAATTATCTTGGATGGCTGGGCAAGGTGACTCACACTTGTAATCCCGGCACTTTGGGAGGCCAAGGTGGGTGGATCATGAGGTTAGGAGTTCAAGACCAGCCTGGTGAACAAGGTGAAACCCCGTCTCTACTAAAACTACAAAAATAGCCAGCCAAGGTGGCAGGCACCTGTATCTCAGCTGCTCGGGAGGCTGAGACAGGAGAATCGCTTGAACTCAGGAGTTGGAGGTTGCAGTGAGCTGGGTCATGCCACTGCACTCCAGCCTGGGCAACAGAGCGAGACTCCATATCAAAAAAAAAAAAAAAGAAAGAAAAAGTTAACTTGATGTTGGTCAAGGGATACAAAGTATTAGTTATGCAAAGATGAGTAAGTTCTAGAGATCTAATGTACAATGATATGACTGTTAATAAGATTTTATTGTATACTTGAAATTTGTTATAAGCATAGGTTGTTTTTTTTTTCTTTTTTTGAGACTGAGTCTTGCTCTGCCACCCAGGCTGGAGTGCAATGGCATAATCTCAGCTTGCTGCAACCTCCACCTCCCAGGTTCAAGTGATTCTCCTGCCTCAGCCTCCCACATAGCTGAGACTACAGGAACGTGCCACCGTGCCCGGCTAATTTTTGTATTTTTAGTAGAGACGGGGTTTCACTGTGTTAGCCAGGATGATCTTGAACTCTTGACCTCATGATCTGCCCGCCTTGGCCTCCCAAAGTGCTGGGATTACAGGCGTGAGGCACTGCGCCTGGCCAAGGATAGGTTTTAAGTGTTCTCTCTCACACCCGAAAAGCTCCCCCAACTCATTACATAGTTGAGTGGCAACCTCTGCATCCTGGGTTCAGCGATTCTCGTGCCTCAGCCTCCCTAGTAGCTGGGATTACAGATGTGAGCTACTATGCCCACCCGGCTAATTTTTGTATTTTTAGTAGAGACTGAGTTTCACCATGTTGACCAGGCTGGTGCTGGGATTACAGGCAGGAGCTATTCCCGACTTGAAGTGATCTGCCCATATTGGCCTCTCAAAGTGCTAGGTTACAGGCATGAGCCACCTCGCCCAGCTGTGTTAACTTTTTCAAAGATGTCCTGATGTCCTTGTTTGGAAGAAATGTTTAAATTTAATATAGTCAAGCCTGTCACATTTTCACCATATGGTCTGTGCTTTGTTCTGGGTTGAAGAATTTTTGCTCACTCCAAAGCCATAACAATATTCTACATTTTTCTTCTAGCTGTTTTGGGTTGAATTGTGTTCTTCCAAAAAGATATGTTGAATTCCTACTTGCAGTACCTCAGAATGTGACTGTATTTGAAAATGAGGTTGTGGCAGATGTAATTAATTAAGATGAGGCGATACTGGGTGGGGGGGCTGCTAATGCCGTATCACTGTTGTCCTTAGAAGACAGCCAGCTTGGGTGCCATGGCTCATGCCTGTAATCCCAGCACTTTGGGAGGCCAAGGTGAAATCACTTGAGCCCAGGAGTTCAAGATCAGCCTGGGCAACATAGTGAGACCCCCATCTCTATAAATAAATAAATAAAAGGAAGATACAGCCAGGTGCAGTGGCTCACACCTGTAATCCCAGCACTTTGGGAGGCTGAGACGGGTGGATCATCCGAGGTCAGGAGTTTGAGACCAGTCTGGCCAACATGGTGAGACCTGGTCTCTACCAAAAATAGGAAAATCAGCCAGGCATGGTGGTGGGCGCCTGTAATCCCAGCTACTCAGGAGGCTGAGGCATGAGAATCGCTTGAAACCGGGAGGCGGAGGTTGCAGTGAGCTGAGATCGCACCACTGAACTCCAGCCTCAGCATCAAGAGCGAAACTCCACCTCAAAAAAAAAAAAAAAAAAGAAGATAGCTGTGTGAGGACACACACACACACACACACACACACACACACACACAAGAGAGAGAGAGAGAGAGAGAGAGAGAGAGAGAGAGAGAGAATATGATGGGACAACAAAGGCAGAGATTGGAGTTACGCAGCTACAAGCCAAGCAACTCCAAAAACTACCAATAAATCATCAGAAGCTAAGAACAGGTGAGGAAGGATTCCCCCTGCAGGAGTCGGAGGGGGCATGGCTTGCTGACACCTTGAGTTTGGACTGCGGGCATCCAGGCATGGGGAGACAATACATTTCTGTTGGGTTAAGCCATCCAGTTTGTGGTACTTTATGGCAGCCCTAGGAAACTAATACACCATCCTAGCCTTCTGGTTTTGCCTTTGTTATTTAGGTTTCTAGCTCCTTTATTTGACCTTTGTATTATGGGGAGAGGTAGGGAACCAACTTTACTTTTCTCTTTACAAATGCCAGGTTCCCTAATACTATCTTCTAATGATTTGTCTCTTTTCTTCTTTTTCCTTCTTTTTCCTTCTTTTTTTTTCCTTTGAGACAGGGTCTTACTCTGTCCCCCAGGCTGGAGTGTGGTGGCTCGATCTCAGCTCACTGCAACCTCTGCCTCCCGGACTCAAGCAATCCTCCCACCTCAGCCTCTCCAGTAGCTGAGACCACAGGTGCATGCCACCACGCCTGGCTCATTTTTTTAAATTTTTAGTAGAGACAACGTCTTGCTATGCTGCCCAGGCTGGCCTTGAATTCCTGGGCTCGAGTCATCCTCCTGCCTCAGGATCCCAAAGTGCTGGGATTACAGGCATGAACCACTGTGCCTGGCTATACCTTGTATAATTTCTTCCAATATGCCTCTAGTTACTTCTCTTTTTAGCGTGCTGTAATCAATTTCATTTGCTCACTGGGTTTAAAAGTTTTCATTTACATTATTTTTAGTTTTTCCTCTTCAAATCTTCCTTGACAGTTTTTTGTTTTTTTTTTTTTTGAAATGGAGTCTCACTCTCACCCCGGCTGGAGTGCAATGGTGTGGTCTTGGCTCACTGCAACCTCCGTATCACGGATTCAGGTGATTCTCCTGCCTCAGCCTCCCGATTAGCTGGGACTACAGCTGTGTGCCACCACACCCAGCTAATTTTTATATTTTTAATAGAGATGGGGTTTCACTATGTTGGCCAGGCTGGTCTTGAACTCCTGACCTTGTGATCTGCCCATCTTGGCCTTCCAAAGTGCTGGGATTACAGGCGTGACCCACTGCACCTTGTGACACTTTTAATAATCTGCTTTCCTTCAGTATTTTTAAAGTTCCATCATTAATTTCTTTAAAGTTTTAATATATTTATTTTACATTCTGCACAGATAATTCCAATGGCTGTGCCATTTGTGAGTCTGATTCTCAGGCTTATTGCTTCTGCTTATGTGGTTTATTCCCTGTTCATTTAGTGATTTTTCAAAATATCAACTTATGTTCCTTGGGATTTTACCTGACGAAATTGTGTGGTTTTGTTTTGTCTTTGTTTTTGTTTTTGAGATGGAATCTCACTGTATCGCCCAGGCTAGAGTGCAGGGGCACCATCTCGGCTCACTGCAACCTCTGCCTCCTGGGTTCAAGCAATTCTCCTACCTCAGCCTCCGGAGTAGCTGGGATTACAGGCGCCCGCTACCATGCCTGGCTAATTTTTGTATTTTAGTAGAGACAGGGTTTCACCACGTTGGTCAGGCTGGTCTGGAATTCCTGACCTCAAATGATCTGCCCACCTTGGCCTCCCAAAGTGTTGGGATTACAGGCGTGAGCCACTGCGCCCTGCCCTAAGGAAATTCTTTAAAGCCCAAGTTTAAACGTGTTTTCCTGGCTAGGTGCAGTGACCCATGCCTGTAATCCCAGCACTTTGGGAGGCTGTGGTGGGAGGATTGCTTGAACCCAAAAGGTCAAGATTACAGTGAGCTATGACTGAGCCACTGCACTCCAGCCTGGGCAATGGGTCCAGACCCTGTCTCAGCAGCAACAAGAACATCAAGAAAAGACTTTCTTTTGTCTCTTTTCAGTCTTTTATTTACCATACTCTCCTTTTTTTCCTTTCCTTGTTTCCTTGAATACATTGATTATTTTCTACTTCTGATTTGAAAATTACGCATATTTCAAAATTTTTCTAGTAGTTATTCCTAACATGTTCAGACTAATTTGTGTTTATTCTATCCCCACGAATTCTGCCTCTCTGCCTCCTTTTGCCCTGAAACTGCCATACTGATACTTTTTAGAATTCTGATTTTGGATTTGTATAAATATGCTTTTGGGGGGCATTATTTATTTATCATTAGAAATTTACTCACTATTATTTCCTGTGTCTCGTAAGTTGTTTCTCTTCTTGCTGTAATACTTCCTCCAGGATTATTTTTGAAGAAGGTTTTTGTAGGGTAAACTTTTTTTTTTTTTTCAAAGACAGTGTCTCATTCTGTTACCCAGGCTGGAGTTCAGTGGCACACTCTCAGCTCACTGTAACCTCTGCCTCCGGGGTTCAAGTGATTCTCCTGCCTCAGCCTCCCGAGTAGCTGGGATTACAGGCGTGCACCACGACGCCTGGCTAATTTTTGTATTTAGTAGAGACAGGGTTTCACCATGTTGGCCAGGCAGGTCTCAAACTCCTGATCTCAGGTGATCCACCTGCCTTGGCCTCCCAAGGTGCTGGGATTATAGGCATGAACCAACAGGGTAAATTTTTTTTTTTTTTTTTGAGACGGAGTTTCACTCTGTTGCCTAGACTGGAGTGCAGTGGCATGATCTTGGCACACTGCAACCTCCACCTTCTGGGTTCAAGCAATCCTCCTGCCTCAGCCTCCTGAGTAGCTGGGACTACAAGGGTGTGACACCATGCCCAGCCAATCTTTTTTTGTATTTTTAGTAGAGACGGGGTTTCACCATGCTGGCCAGGCTGCTCATGAACTCCTAACCTTGTGATTCGCCTGCGTCGGCCTCCCAAAGTGCTGGGATTACAGGTGTGAGCCACCGCACCCAGCCTGCGGTAAGTTTTTGACACTTTTTTATGTCTGAAAATATCTTTATGTACTCTCACATTTAAATGACAGTTCTGTTAGACATAAAATTCTCTAAGTTCCAAGTTTTTTTCCTTTTACTCTTCAAACAAAATAAATACTAACCCATTGTGTCCTTGCATCTGCTGTTGCTGCTGACAATTCTGGTGTTTACTTTCTGAAAGCTGTTATGGTTTTTCTCTTTGGTGGTCTTCAGATGAATGGAAAATTATCCACATATTTTGAAACCTATTTGTCTATGAGCCTGGTATGGGTGCCCCACCCCCAGATTCACATGTTGAAGTGCTAACTCCCAGTGCCTCTGACTGTATTTGGAACTAGGGTTGTTGCAGGTGTAATTAGTTAAGACGAGATGATACTGGAAGACAGCGGGTCCCTACTCCAATATGACTGGTGTCCTTATAAAAAGGGAAAATTTGGCCAGGCGTGGTGGCTCACGCCTGTAATCCCAGCACTTTGGGAGGCCGAGTCGGGTGGATCATCTGAGGTCAGGAGTTGGAGACCAGCCTGACCAACCTGGTGAAATCCTGTCTCTACTAAAATTACAAAAATTAGCTGGGTGTGGTGGTGCGTGCCTGTAATCCCAGCCACTTGGGAGTCTGAGGCAGGAGAATCACTTGAACCTGGGAGGTGGAGGTTGCAGTGAGCAGAGATTGTGCCACTGTACTCCTGGGTGACAGAGTAAGGCTCTGTCTCAAAAATAATAAATAAATAAATAAAGGGGAAATTTGAGGCCAGGTGCAGTGGCTCTCACGTATAATCACAACGCTGTGGGAGGTGGGTAGATTGCTTGAGGTGAGTATTTGGCGACTGACCAAGCTGGGCAACTTAGTGAGAACTTACCTCTATAAAAATTACAAAAATTAGCCAGGAATGGTGACACATACTTGTAGTCCCAGCTACTCGGGAGGCTGAGGTAGGAGGATTGCTTGAGGTTAGTATTTGAAGAACCAACCTGGGCAACATAATGAGACCTCATCTCAACAAAAAATACAGGCCAGCTGCGATGGCTCACACCCATAATCCCAGCACTTTAAAAGGCAGAGGCCGGTGGGTCACCTGAGGTCAGGAGTTCGAGATTAGCCTGGCCAATATGCTGAAACTTCGTCTCTACTAAAAATACAAAAATTAGCTTGGCATGGGGTGGATGCCTATAATCACAGCTATTCAGAGGCTGAGGCAGAAGAATTACTTGAATCCCAGGGGGCAGAGGTTGCAGTGAGCTGAAATCTTAGCCACTTCATTCCAGTGTGGGCAAAGAGTGAAACTCCATCTCAAACAAAACAAAAAAGAAACAAAAATCAAAAAATACAAAAGTTAGCCATGCATGGGTGACATGCACCTGTAGTCCCAGCTACTCGGGAGGCTGAGGTGGGAAGACTGCTCAAGCCCCAGGAGTTTATGGTTACAGTGAGCTATGATCGCACTCTAGTCTGGGCAAGAGAGTGAGATCCTTTCTTAAAAATAGATAAATAGGCCGGGTGCAGTGGCTCACGCCTGTAATCCTAGCACTTTGGGAGGCCGAGGGAGGTGGGCACCTGAGGTCAGGAGTTCGAGACCAGCCTGGCCAACATGGTGAAATCCCATCTCTACTAAAAATACAAAAATTAGCCAGGCATGGTGGTGCACGCCTGTAGTCCCAGCTACTCGGGAGGCTGAGGCAGGAGAATTGCTTCAACCCGGGAGGCGGAGGTTGCAGTGAGCTGAGATCGTGCCATTGCATTCCAGCCTGGGTGACAGGGCAAGGCTCTGTCTCAAAAATAAATAAAATAAATAACAAAAAAGGGGGACATTTGGATACAGACATGCACCTGAGAGAACACCCTGTAAAGATGAAGGCGGGGATTGGGGTGATGCCCCAGAAACCAAGGAATGGCAGATTGTCAGCAAACCACCAGAAGAAAGGAGAGAGGTGTGGGGCAGATTTGTTCCTCTTGACTCTCAGAAGGAAGCAACCTTTGGCTGGGCACAGAGGCTCATGCCTGTAATTCCAGCACTTTGGGAGGCTGAGACGGGCAGATCACTTGAGCCTGGGAGTTTGAGAGCAGCCTGGCTAACATGGTGAAACCCCATCTCTACTAAAAATACAAAAATTAGCGGGCTGTGGTGGCATACCCTATAGTCTGAGCTACTTGGGAAAATCGCTTGAATGTGGGAAGCGGAGGTTGCAGTGAGCTGAGATCACGCCACTGCACTATAGCCTGGGGGACAGAGCCAGACTCTGTCTCAAAATAAAAATAAAAATAAAAAGAACCAACCGTGCGGATGCCTTGATCTTGTTGAACTTGTGGCCTCAGCAGCTGTGAGGCTATACATCTGGATTGTTTAAGCCACTCAGTTTGTGGCCTGGTGTCACAGCAGCTGTGGCAAACACATACAAGCCCTTTTATTCAGAGTCTTACCTTTTTCGTTTGATCATTATAAAATGTAGTCATTATTTATTCCAAATGTTTCTTCCCTTCTGTCTTTCCTATGAGTCTGTTGCTTTACAGCTGTTACCATTTCTACTTTTATCCACCATAAAATGTTAAAGTTTTTTGTTTTTTTATTCTAAAATGTTAATATTTTCCATGCTTTTATCTCTTACTGTTACCTTCTGAAATTGATACACGTCTTTCACCTAAGTTCTTTGCAGCTTGTACTGTTTTGCTGTCTAGTCCCTCTGGTGAGTTCTTTGTTTAGATTTTATAATTTCTTGTTTTGGTTGTTTTTTTGAGACACGGTCTTGCTCTGTTGCCCAGGCCGGAGTACAATGGTGTGATCGTGGCTTACCGCAGCCTCAACCTCCTGGGCTCAAAGTGAGCCTCTCACCTCAGCTGCCTGAGTAGCTGGGACCACAGGTGTGAGCCACCACGCCCAGCTGACTTTTAATTGTTTTGGAGAGATGGGAGTCTCACTATGTTGCCCAGGACGGTCTCGAACTCCTGGGCTCAAGTGATCCTCCCACCTTGGCCTCCCAAAGTGCTGGGATCACAGGTTGCAGTGAGCCATGGTCATGCCACTGCACTCTGGCCTGGGTGACAGACCAAGACCCTGTCTCAAAACAAAACAAAAGAAAACAAAAACATAGTAAACTTTGAGGATCAGGAGGGTGTTAATGGATGTTTGTAACTCCTTCACCTCTTTCCTTCCCCCAAACCTATTTTGGTTTGTACAACCTAGAAGATCCCCAGAGTCTTCCTTGGCTGTATTTATTTTTTTGTCTCAATTTTGTTTCTTTTTTTTTTTGAGATGGAGTTTCGCTCTGTCACCCAGGCTGGAGTGCAGTGGCATGATCTCGGCTCACTGCAACCTCCGCCACCCGGGTTCAAGCGATTCTCCTGCCTCAGCCTCCCGAGTAGCTGGGACTACAGGCTCATGCCACCACACATGGCTAGGTTTTTGTATTTTAGTAGAGATGGGGTTTCACCATGTTGGTCAGGATGGTCCCAATCTCCTGACCTTGTGATCCACCCGCCTTGGCCTCCCAAAGTGCTGGGATTACAGGCGCAAGCCACGACGCCCGGCTGCAGTCTTTCATTAGTTATACAAATGCAGTGTCAATCCCTGAGCAAGAAGGGGGTTAGTTTTAGGAAGGGACTGTTATCAGCTTTATTTTATTCTTTTTATTTTTTTGGGATGGAGTCTCACTCTGTCACCCAGGCTGGAGTGCAGTGGCATGATTTTGGCTCAGTGCAGCCTCTGCCTCCTGGGTTCAAGTGATTCTCCTGCCTCACTCTCCAGAGTAGCTGGGATTACAGGCGCATGCCACCATGCCCGGGTAATTTTTGTATTTTTTTAGTAGAGACGAGGTTTCACCATGTTGGCCAGGCTGGTCTCGAACTCCTGACCACAGGTGATCCCCCTACCTCAGCCTCCCCAAGTGCTGGGATTACAGGCATGAGCCACCACGCCTGACTTGCTTTGTTTTAAAGTTAAACTATAAACTAAATTCCTCTTATAGTTGGCTTGGCCTATGTGCAGGAATGAGCAAAGACAGCTGTGGGCTTAGAAGCAAGATGGAGTCAGTTACGTTAGATTTCTCTCACGGTCATAATTTTTGCAGAGGCAGTTTCACAGCCAGCCAGCTGGAATGGGGGCAGCTGATGGAGGAGGCTTTGCTGGGGGCTGAGTATGGGCCCAGTAATAGATCTTTCATTTCCTGAGAATGCAATTAGAGGCTATCAAGAATACTCACTTCTGGCCAGGTGCAGTGGCTCACACTTGTAATCTCAGCATTTTGGGAGGACAAGGTGGGCGGATCACTTGAGTTCAGGAGTTCAAGACCAGCCTCGGCAGATCAGACATGGCAAAACCCCATCTCTACAAAAAATACAAAAATTAACCAGGTGTGGTGGTGGCATGTGCCTGTAGTCCCAGGTACTTGGGAGGCTGAGGTGGGAGGATGACTTGAGCCTGGGAGGTGGAGGTCGCAGTGAGCCAAGATTGCGCCACTGCACTCCAGCCTGAGTGACAGGGCCAGACCCTGTCTCAATAAATAAATAAAAATAAAAGGAATGTTCACTTCCTTCTTCCTCTGTAGCACCTTGTCAAATGCAAAGGGCTGTTTGTTAATGAGAGTCTCCATTCTCTATAATTCTTGTCGCTTTCTTCTAAGACAGAAATACTTAGCATGGACATGTTCACAAGGGAGAAGCAGCTTGGCAGTGGGGGCTCCTGCCCTTCACCCACCATGGTCTGTGGCCAGCTGGGTCAGAAGGGCTGGAGGGAGAAGAAAACTGAGGTCAGAAGTCTTTGGTAGAAAAATAAAAAGTCAATTGTCTTGATCATGGACGAGGAGAAGTGGCCCATGCACACCTGGGACCTGCTATCCCATAAATCTACGATAAAAGTGTCCGATCTGAACTCGATTGTGTGTTGTATTTGAGATGATTGCCCCTCATTAGGGAGCGGCAGTGAGTGTCAAATGAGGTTCTGTGTTCTTCTTTCAACTCTGGGTATTGCCTTGAGTCTGAAGATGTTAGAAATTCATGGCACTGCCAGAGACCTGGGAAGATTTCCTCAGTGATGGCATCCATCACACAAGCAAGAATGTTAATATGGCTGGGCACCGTGGCTTTCACCTATAATCCCAGCACTTTGGGAGGCCAAGGTGGGAGGATCGCTTGAGCCCAGGAGTTTGAGACCAGCCTGGACAACACAGAGAGACCCTATCTCAATGAGAAAATATTTTTATTTTAGCCGGGTGTGGTGGTGCATGCCTGTAGTGCAAGCTACTTGGGTGGCTGAGGTGAGGATCACTTGAGCCTGGGAGGTCGAGGCTGCCGTGAGCTGTGATGGTGCCACTGCACTCCATCCTGGGTGAAAGAGTGAGGCCTCATCTCATAAAAAAAAAAAAGAAAAGGAAAAAGAAAAGAAAAAGCTGGGGCTTTTGGGGAGGTGATTGGTCATAAGGGTGGAGCCCTCGGGCTGGAATTAATGCTATTGTAAAATAGTGGACATGGTGAGAGGGCGCCATCTAGGAAGTGGGCCCTCAATAGACACCGAATCTGCCTGCGCTGTGACCTTGGACTTCACACCTCTAGAACCATGGAAAAGAAGTAGTTATTGTTTGTCCCCTCCCTCTCCTCCCTCCCTCCCTCCCTCCCTCCCTCCCTCCCTCCCTCCCTCCCTCCCTTCCTTCCTTCCTCCTCCCCTCCCTCCCTCCCTCCCTCCTTCCTTCCTTCCCTTTTCTTCCTTCCTTCCTTCCCCTCCCTCCCTCTTTCCCTTCTTTCCTTTCTTCCTTCCTTCCTTCTTTATTTTCTTTTTTTTTTGAAACAGGGTCTCCCTGTGTCGCCAGGCTGGAGTGTGGTGGCATGATTTCAGCTCACTGCAACCTCAGCCTCCCGGGTTCAAGCAATTCTCCTGCCTCAGCCTCCCAAGTATCTGGGATTACAGTCATCCACCACTACACCCAGTTAATTTTTGTATTTCTAGTACAGACAGGGTTTCACGATGTTAGTCAGGCTGGTCTCGAACTCCTGACCTCAGTTGATCCACCCACCTCGGCCTCCCAAAGTGCTGGGATTACAGGCATGAGCCACTGCACCCCGGTTTTTCCTTCCTTCCTCCCTCCCTCCCTCCTTCCTTCCTTCCTTGTTCCTTCCTTCCCTTTCTTTCGAGTTTCACTCTTGTTGCCCAGGCTGGAGTGCAATGGTGAGATCTCAGCTCACTGCAACCTCCGCCTCCTGGGTTCAAGTGATTCTCCTGCCTCAGCCTCCTAAGTAGCTGGGATTACAGGCCCGTCCCACCACGCCCAGCTGATTTTTTTGTATTTTTAGTAGAGATGGGGTTTTGCCATGTTGGCCAGGCTGGTCTCGAACCCTTGACCTCAGATGATCCGCCCACCTCAGGCTCTCAAAGTGCTGGGATTATAGCCATGAGCCACTGCACCCAGCCTGCACCTATTAATTCAAAAATTGGTAGTATCCTGTCCCTAGGTTTCACAGACAAGACATTTATTTACTTACTCTTCCAGTGGTTATTGCTGTTATTCAGAGACCCCTGAAGGATTGGTAATATCCTAAATCCAAGGACTGTCTCTGTTATGGCCAACTTCTGTTCCCCCTCCCCTAAATTCTTATGTGGAAGCCCTAACCCCCCAGTACCATAGCATGTGACTGTATTTAGAAATAGAGCTGTTAAAGAGGTGATAAAGTTAACCAAGGATCATGAGTCTGGGTCCAATTCCAAACTCACTGATGTCCTTAATTAATTAATTGATTTATTTTAAGTCAGAGTCTCGCTCTGTTTTCCAGGCTGGAGTACAGTGGCACGATCTTGGCTCACTGTGACTTCTGCCTCCTGGGTTGAAACAATTCTCGTGCTTCAGCCTTCTGAGTAGCTGGGGCTACAGGCATGCCCCACCACACCCGGCTAATTTTTGTGTTCTTAGTATAGACAGGGTCTCGCTATGTTGCCCAGGCTGGTCTTGAACTCCTGGCTTCAAGTGATCCTCTTGCTTCTGCCTCCCCAAATGCTGGGATTATAGGCCTGAGCCACCATGCTTGGCCAAGAAGAGGAAATTTAGACACAGAGAGATAGCAGGGGTGTGTATGCATAGAGAAGAGACCACATGAGGACACAGGGCGAGGGGCCTCAGAAGAAAGCAAACCTGCCAGCACCTTGATCTTGCTCTTCCAATCCTCCAGCATTGTGAGAAAATAAATTTCTGTCGTTTAAGCCACCCAGTCTGTGGCACCTTGCTATGGCAGCCTGCGAAGACAAACACAGCCTCCAGTGCTACAGTTTCAGACACCCCACTCCCACTTTTAGCCCAGAGGAAGGAACTATGATGTGACACGGGGGAGGGGGCTTTGCAAAACTGTCCACATCACACTCAAAGCACAGCCTGGTTTGGCAGACAGGCTTAACAAGCCCAGGCCTGGGATGTGTCTCACGCTTGCAGCATTCTGTTTCTTTTTTCAGGGTGTCATTTCTGAGGGTTTTAGATTCTTCCACTCAGGAATGAGCTCAGGGACAGGCAACAGCCTGGTGAGGCTCCAGGCTTCTGTGGAGGACTCTGCTGAGAGGGCTGTGGGAGTCTCAGGGTGGGTGAATGGGGAGGACTCAGGAGGATTGTGGGAGAGGTGAGGCAGCGGGAGTTTGGGAGGGCAGAGGAAAAGACACACTCTCGAGTGTGAAACTGGCTTTCTTTCAATAGGCATGGCAGAGAAGGGCATTTCATGAGGTCTAGAAGCATAGAAGAGGCCAGGTGTGGTGGCTTATGCTTGTAATCCCAGCACTTTGGGAGGCCAAGGCAGGAGGATCACTTGAGGCCAGGGGTTCTAGACTAGCCCGGGCCACATAGTGAGACACTGTCTTTTTTTTTTTTTTTTTTTTGAGACGAACGGAGTCTTGCTTTGTCACCCAGGCTGGCATGCAGTGGCACGATCTCGGCTCACTGCAACCTCCACCTCCCAGGTTCAAGCGATTCTCCTGCCTCAGCCTCGCGTAGCTGGGACTACAGGCCTGCACCACCATACCGGCTAATTTTTTTTTTTTTTTTTTTTAGTAGAGATGGGGTTTGGCCATGTTTGCCGGGCTGGTATTGAACTCCTGGCCTCAAGTGATCCACCTGCCTTGGCCTCCCAAAGTGCTGGGATTATAGGCATGAGCCACAGCACCTGGCCCAATTCTTTTGATTTGATTTGATTTTATTTATTTTTATTGAGACAAGGTCTCACTCTGTCACCCAGGCTAGAGTGTGGTAGTGTGATCATGGCTCACTGCAGCCTCAACCTTCTGGGCTCAGGTGATCCTCCTGCCTCAGCCTCCCCAGCTGGGACCCCACGCTCATTCCACCATGCTTGGCTAATTTAAAAAATTTTTTTATTTGTAGAGATGGAGTCTGCTATGTTGCCCAGGCTGGTCTCAAACTACCAGCCTCAAGCAATCCTCCTGCCTTGGCCTCCCAAAGTGCTGGGATTACAAGCATGCACTGCCATGTCCAGCCAAATTTCAATTATTTATAAATTATCCAGTCTAAGGTATTTTGTTACAGCAACCCAAGTACACTAAGACATCCAGGAAGCTCATTTAATCATGATTCATAATTATTATCCATGACATGTATTATTCAATTATTAATCATCCATTAATCAATATTAATTATCTAGTAATCATTAACCATTGCATCTATTAACCATGCCAACCTAAATAACAGAGAGAGCTTCTCTCCAAGAAAAAGGTATTTAACTGGGAGCAGAGCATTACAATAGGAATAAAGGTGTCACAGTAAACTGTGTATACTCAGTAAGGCGAAGGGAGACAAAGGTTTTTAAATAAAAAATGAGGAGGAATGCATAATTGTTTTGAGATAATTATCCTTGGCTACAAGATCAATAACAAGCGAATCATGCCAGTTTAAGGCTGGACAGGCAATTGCTGAGAAAAAGTCCTTGCAGAAGTTTTTTTTTTTTTTTTTTTTTTTTTTTTTTTTCTGAGACGGAATCTTGCTCTGTCACCCAGGCTGTAGTGCAGTGGCATGATCTTGGGTCACTGCAACTTCTGCCTCCTGGGTTCAAGCGATTCTCCTGCCTCAGCCTTCTGAGAGGCTGGGACTATAGGCGCCTGTCACCACGCCCAGTGAATTTTTGTATTTTTAGTGGAGACGGAGTTTCACCATGTTGCCCAGGCTGGTCTCGAACCCCTGACCTCAGGTGATCCACCTGCCTCGGCCTCCCAAAGTTCTGGGATTACAGGCATGAGCCACTGCACCCGGCCAGTTAATTTGGTTTTATCAAAAGTTATTTTACATGTATTCAACAAGGGTATGATGAGTGTCTACTATAGGGAAGATATTGTACTCAGAATGTGGAATCTGAAGATGGAAAGCCACCGTTTCTGCCCAAAAGGTTTAGCATGGTAGAAAGACAGTCAAATAAACAGTTACCATCCAGCTCATTGAAGGGAGGTGCTAAATTCAGTCGGATTCCACAGAGAGCCTAGAGTTCACCTTGGAAGTCTTCATGAAGGAGTTCGTGTTGGAGAAAAACTAAAGAAGACATGTCAGAAGTCACCTGATTTTTTTTTTCTTTTCTTTTTTTTTTTTTTTTTTTTGAGACAGAGTCTAGATCTGTCGCCAAGGCTGGAGTGCAGTGGTGCGATCTTGGCTCACTGAAACCTCCACCTCCATGCCTCAGCCTCCCGAGTAGTTGGGATTACAGGCACCCACCACCACGCCTGGCTAATTTTTGTATTTTTAGTAGAGACGGGAATTTCACCATCTTGGCCAGGCTGGTCTCGAACTCCTGACCTCGCAACCCACCCACTTCAGCCTCCCAAAGTGCTGGGATTACAGGCATAAGCCACCGTGCTCGGCACAAATCACCTGCTTTAAAAAGAAAAAAATGTTGCAGTAGAAAGGGTGGGGAGTGCAGAAAGCAAAGTCAGGCTGGGCACAGCGGCTCATGTCTGTAATCCTAGCACTTTCGGAGGCTGAGATGGGAGGATCGCTTGAGCCCAGGGGTTCAAGACTTGTCTGGGCAACATAGTGAGACTCCCATCTCTACGCACATGTAAAATTAGCCAAGTGTGGTAGCAGGCGCCTATGATCCCAGCTACTCGGGAGGCTGAGATGGGAAGGTCACTTGATCCTGGGAGGTTGAGGCTTCAGTGAGCTATGATGGTACCACTGCACTCAGGAGCCTAAGTGACATAGCGATACCCCGTCTCAACAAAACAAAACAAAACAAAACAAACAAAAAGCAAAATCACCCTCTTAACCAGATAACCATGCAAGCTTAATAGCCTTTGAATTTAAGGAAAAGCTTGGTAAATGATTGCAGAATCATGTATATCCCCTAATATTATTTTATAAACCATCTCTAATTTTCACATCAACCACTGCTTTTTCATTTATGGAATCATTCTAAAGTGGTGCCAAGCCTTAAAAAGAGTATCCAGCCAGTGCAGTGGCTCACACTTGTAATCCCAACACATTGGGAGGCTGAACTGGGAGGATCACTTGAGCCCAGGAGTTCAAGGTTACTGTGAGCTCTGCCCAAGCCACTGCATTCCAACCTGGGTGATACAGTGAGACCCTGCTTCCAAAAAATTAAAAAATAAAAGAATTCAAGTATAAATATCTTTAACAGGAAAGAAAACCTAACAAGTTTCATTAGCACTGGGAGCGTTATCTTCTCCTTGGGTGTCAGAAGCGTGAGAACAGTAAATACTGTGTAATTCAAAAATACATTTGCTTCCATTTTCTTTGGCCTTTAAATCCAGCTAACATTGAGCTGATCAGAAGCTAACTTCCATTCTTAAAGTGGAAGCACATCTTTTGATCCGATATTTTCTTCTAGGATTTGTCTGGGGTGCACAGTGGCACACGCCTGTAATCGTAGCACTTTGGGAGGCTAAGGTGGGAGGATCACCTGAGGCCAGGAGTTCAAGAGCAGTCTGGGAAAAAGGGCAAGACCCTGTCTCTACAAAAAAAAAAAAAAAAAAAAAAATTAGCTGGCCATAGTAGTGTGGGCCTGTAGTCCTAGGTATATACTTGGGAGACTGAGGTGGGAGGATCACTTGAGTCCAGGAGGCTGAGGTTTCAGTGAGCTGTGTTCACACCACTGCACTCCAGCATGGGTGACAAACCAAAACCCTGTCTCAGACAAATTCTTGCTCTGTCACCCAGGCTGGAGTGCAATGGTGTGATCTCGGCTCACCACAACCTCTGCTTCCCGGGTTCAAGTGATTCAGCCCCCCAATCCCTCAGTAGCTGGGATTACATGTGCACACCACCATGTCTGGCTAATTTTTGTATTTTTAGTAGAGACAGAGTTTTACAATGTTGGCCAGGCTGGTCTCAAACTCCTGGCCTCAGGTGATTGCTCACCTTAGCCTCCCAAAGTGCTGGGAATACAGATGTGAGCTGTTGCCCCTGGCCCAATCTTCTTTTTCTCCAGATGACGGACTAGTATATTAAAAGCATGCAAACTGGGGAATATGATTTATTTTAAGAAATTCAAAGATTTGTATATTTCTGGAATATAAAGTTCAGTAGAAGAGATAAAACTGGGCAGTAAGTGAGGATAACTTTGAGGAACATTTTATGCCTCATTAAAAAGTTGAAATTTCACTGATTGGCTGGTAGGCAACTATGGAAAAACTTCTGGCAAGAGTCTGAACTGATCAAGTTTATCTATTTATGAAGCTCCTCTCAATGGCAGCCCAGGGGACAGATTGGAGAGGACCAGGAAAATCATAAACAGTCAGTATCGGGCTGGGCCCGGTGGCTCATGCCTGTAATCCCAGCACTTTGGGAAGTTGAGGGAGGTGGATCACCTGAGGTCAGGAGTTCGAGACCAGCCTGGCCAACATGGTGAAACCCCATCTCTACTAAAAATACAAAATTAGCCAGGTGTGGTGGCCTGTGGCCTGTGGCCCCAGTTACTCGGGAGACTGAGGCAGGAGAATCCCTTGAACTTGGGAGGCGGAGGTTGCAGTGAGCCAAGACTGTACAGTGCACTCCAGTCTGGGCAACAGAGCAAGACTCTGTCTCAAACAAGAAAGAAAAGAAAAGAGTCAGCACCAATTACAGAGTTACTGTCTCTCAGCTCCAAACCCACCCTCCTGTGCTCTGCTTTGTGACTCTGGGACAAGCAAACCACATTTCTGCTTTGCCAGATGGTTCTGTGTTGGGCTCTGGCAAGAGTGTTTGCTAGAAGACAGCAGAAGTAGCGTAATCAACTTGTCCCACTTTCCCCAGATCTTTCCCATTTTTAGCACTCAAAGTTCCGCATCCCGGAACCCCTTCCAGGGGTGCTGCTCAGCTCCAGGAGAAGGGACTTCTGCTTCCTGTCTGCCGGCTGTTCTTGTGAGTGTTACCCCAGCAGCACTTCACTCCAGCAACAGCAGCAGCAGCAGTTCCTTCCTGTGGCAACCACGGTAAAAGTTCTTGCCCAGTTTCCTCCTGTCTCTTCTCCTAACTGACTCAGGGGCTCCCCCCGTGTGGTCATCCATGGCATCATGTGCCCCTTCCTCTTGGGAATTGTAACAAAGTATCTTTTCCATAGCAATCATCTCATCTGTTACCTCAAAATTTTTCTTTCTTTTCTTTTCTTTCTCTCTCTCTTTCTTTCTTCCTTCCTTCCCTCCCGCCCTTTCTCTTTCTCTCTCTCTCCCCCACCTTCCTTCCCTCCCTTTCTTTCTCTCTTTTCTTTTTCTTTCTTTCCTTTCTTTCTTTTTCTTCTTTCCTTTCTTTCTTTCTTTCTTTCTTTCCTTCTTTCTTTTTCTCTCTCTCTCTGTCTTTCTCTCTTTTCTTTCTTTTCTTGAGTTTCACTCTTGTTGCCCAGGCTGGAGTGCAATGGTGCAGTCTTGGCTCACTGCAACCTCTGCCTCTGGGATTCAAGTGATTCTCCTGCCTCAGCCTCCCGAGTAGCTGGGATTACAGGCACCCACCACCACCCCCAGCTAAATTTTTGTATTTTTAGTAGAGACGGTGTTTCACCATGTTGGCCAGGCTGGTCTTGAACTCCTAACCTCTGGTGATCCACCTGCCTCAGCCTCCCAAAGTGCTGGGATTACAGGCCTGAGCCACGGCACCCAGCCTCTTTTTTTTTTTTTGAGATAGAGTCTCACTCTGTCGCCAGGCGCCAGGCTGGAGTGCAGTGGCACAATCTCGGCTCACTGCAACCTCCACCTCCCAGGTTCAAGCAATTCTCCTGCCTCAGCCTCCCAAGTAGCTGGGACTACAGGTGCACGCCACCACGCCCAGCTAATTTTTGTATTTTTAGTAGAGACGGGGGTTTCACCATGTTGGCCAGGATGGTCTCGAACTCCTAACCCCACATCCGCTATGTTCCCCATATCCACGTTGGCGGGGCAGTGCCCAGTTACCACGGATTCTGCAGAAGGTTAGTCGAGCTGAAGTACCAGAGGTGAGTTTGTTCAAGGGCTGTACCTGGAGGGTTGGATGCTTGGCTGATGAAAAATTGATGCCACAAGAATTCAGAATGGGGCTTAGTAGCCTAAGACATGGGTTCCCAACCCCCAGGCCATGGACTTATATGGGTTCATGGTCTGTTAGGAACTGGGCTGTACCGGAGGAGGTGAGCAGCGGGTGAGCGAGGGAAGCCGAGCTCTGCCCCCTGTCAGATGGGCGGTGGCAGTAGATTCTCATAGGAACGTGAACCCTATTGTGAACTGTGCATGCAGGGACCTAGGCTGCTCGCTCCTTATGAGAAGCTATTGATTATTGTAATGTGTTTGAATCATCCTGAAACGATCCTCTCATTCCCACCCCCACCTACCATATCCATGGAAGAATTGTCTTCCACAAAACTGGTCTCTGGTGCCAAAAAAGGTTGGGGATTGGTGCTCTAAGATGTCAAGGTTTAAAGAATCAATTAATTCAACAAATAATTAATTGGGGTTTTGGGGGCAGGTGCTGTTTTAGATAGCGTGGCTACAGTGGTGAGTAGAACAGAGACAGTCACCATCTTTCTGAAGCTTATGTTCTTGGGGGAAGAGAGATACAAAAGGGAGAAATGGCTGGGCATAAGGGCTCATGCCTGTAATTCCAGAACTTTGGGAGGCTGAGCCAGGAGGATCATTTGAGGCCAGGAGTTCAAGACCAAACCATCTCTACCAAAATAAAATAAACTAAAAAAATTATCCAGGCATGGTAGTAGGCACCTGTAGTCCCAGCTACGGGGAAGGCTGAGGTGGGAGGATCACTTGAGCTCAGGAGCTCAAGACCAGCCTGGGCAACATAGCAGGACCCCACCTCTACAAAACGTAAAAGATTAGCTAGGCGTGGTGGCACGTGCCTGGAGCCCCAGCTGCTTGGGAGGCTGAGGTGGGAGGATTTCTTCAGCCCAGGAGGTCGAGGCTGCAGTGAACTGAGATCGCACCCCGGTCCTCCAGCCTGGGTGACAGAGTGAGACCCTGTCTCAAAATACAAAGAGCCAGGCGCAGTGGCTCACGCCTGTAATCCCAGCACTTTGGGAGGCTGAGGCAGGCTGATCACAAGGTCAGGAGACCAAGACCATCTTGGCCAACACGGTGAAACCCCGTCTCTATTAACAATACAAAAGATTACTCAGGTGTGGTGGCGCACGCCTGTCGTCCCAGCAACTCGCAGGCTGAGGCAGAAGAATTGCCTGACTCTGGGAGGCAGAGGTTGCAGTGAGCCAAGATCGCGACACTGCACTCCAGTGTGGGTGACAGAGCGAGACTCCATCTAAAACAAAACAAAACAAAAAACAAAGGAAAACAAAAGCAAAGAAAAACAAAAACAAACAAAAAAGAACATTCGAAGGAAGCAGTCTCAATTACATTTTGCTGTGGTTTGAAAATGACAAAGCTGCTTCTTGCATTTTCTCTTCCTGTTTGTCTCTCTTTCTCTCTCTTTTAATTTATAGGAGGAAAAAAACACGTATTTAGGGATCTGTGGGTGCTGAATGAGAATGCTTGTGAGCTAAGGTCACCGTGAGCTGATATTTCTCCCGTTTCTGTTTTAGAGATTGGAAGAGTAAGTACAGAATGTTCCACTTTCTCTTGCAGGTAGGAGTGGCCATGATACTCAGTTTGCACAAATGAGATAGGATTGGAAGTCTCTGAAGAGGGTTTTCTTTTTCTTTTCTTTTCTTCTTCTTCTTCTTTTTTTTTTTTTTTTAGATGGAGTCTCACTCTATTGCCTAGGTTGGAGTGAGTGGCGCGATCTCTGCTTGCTGTAACCTCTGCCTTCTATGTTCAAGCAATTCTCATGCCTCAGCCTCCTGAATAGCTGGGATTACAGATACGTGCCACCACTTCCAGCTAATTTTTGTATTTTTAGTAGAGCCGGGGTTTGACCTGGTTGCCCAGGCTGGCCTCCAACTCCTGACCTCTAGTGATCCGCCTGCCTGCCTTGGCATCCCAAAGTGCTGGGATTACAGGCATGAGCCACCGCACCTGACCTGAAGAGGGTTTTCTTTCTAAATGGCAAGGCTAAGCTTTACATGGAGAAGACTCTAGATGTCTGCCCTTTGTTCCTGCCAGAGATGTGGATGTGAAACCCAGAGGTGCAGGAGTTATTTTGCCTGGGCAGCACGGTGAGACTCCATCTCTACAAAAATTACAACAGTTAGCTGGGTGTGGTGATGTGTCCCTGCAGTCTCAGCTATTTGGGATGCTGAGGTGGGAGGATCACTGGAGCCCAGGAGGTCGGGGCTGTAGTGAGCCATAATTGTGCCACTGCACTCTCTAGCCTGGATGACAGAGTGAGACACTGCATATATATATAAAAAAAGAACAGTGCACAGACAGTTCTGGGTCAGATCTTGGCACACAATGAGTATTATTGGGATGTGGTTACTATTAGGGAATGTTTTTATTTTCTGAAAATTTTCTTTTCGTTTTTGAGACTGAGTTTCACTCTGTCGCCCAGGCTGGAGAGCAGTGGTGTGATCTCAGCTCACTGCAACCTCCGCCTCCTGGGTTCAAGCAATTCTCCTGCCTCAGCTTCCCGAGTAGCTGGGATTACAGGCATGTGCTACCCCACCTGGCTAATTTTTTTTTGTTTTTTTGAGATGGAGTCTCGCTCTGTTGCCCAGACTGGAGTGCAGTGGCACAATCTCGGCTCACTGCAACTGCCACCTCCCAGGTTCAAGCAATTCTCCTGCTTCAGCCTCCTAAGTAGATGGGATTACAGGCACCTGCAATCACACCCGGCTAATTTTTTGTGTTTTAAGTAGAGATGGGGGTTTCACCATCTTGGCCAAGCTGGTCTTGAACTCCTGACCTCAAATGATCCACCCACCTTGGCTTCCCAAAGTGCTGGGATTACAGGCGTGAGCCACTGCACCTGGCTAAAAATTTGATTATCTCTCTTAGAGGTGGGTCTTGTTCTGTCACTCAGGATGGAGCTTAGCAGTGGGATCACAATTCACAGCAGCCTCGCTCTCCCACGTTCAAGTGATCCTCCCGCCACCACCTCCTGGGTACCAGGAGTGTGCCACCACACCTGGCTAATTTTTTGATTTTCAGTTTATTTTTTGTAGAGACGGGGGGCCTCACTGTGTTGCACAGGCTGATCTCAAACTCCTGGCCTCAAGCCCACCAAACTCCTGCCTTGACTTCCCGAGTGCTGGAATTAAGAGCTGGGATTTCAGAGCCCCAAACATCCTTATAACAATATTATTGACTGTATGATTCTAAAAGTAATTCATGGTAGTTGTTGAACATTTGGAAGCTACACACCAAAGACAAAAAACATCCAGGTGGAAAATAAAAATTATTGTTAATTTCATTCCGATTGAGACCAATTTAGTATGTCTAAGAAAAGTGAGAGTGAAAGATGACGGAGGTATCCCCCGGATCCACAGAGCTGTGTGCTTGATCCCAGACTGTATTGTCTACGGAATCGATCCTGCCAGCGCCCCTGTGGGGGCAGCCACCACACAGAGCACCCGCGCTCTCTCTCCCACCCCACTCCCTGCGCGTGGAAGGGCTGAAGGGTTCGTTTCCCGCAAGAGAGCAGCTACTCCTGCGGGGAGGGTGGGAATCAGGGTGCGGGGGAGAGCGCAGCAAGCTCACGTTCCCTTCCAGACCTTGCCATCTCTGCCCCGGCGTCTCTCTGCGCTACTCCAAACCTCTGTAGCCTCCGAAGGTGTTGGCCGTTGGCCAAAGGGCGGAGGTGTAATTCTTCCGATCCCACCCTGCGCCAGGGCTCTGTGAAGCCCCGACCTTGTCACTAAGGGTTTCCCACCAGTCCCAGGTGCCCTGCAGGAGTCAGTCTTACAAGTCTCTAGACCCACGAGGGCCGTCCTCCAAGCCCTGCCTGTTAAAGGAGTCACTGTTTCTGAGGAAGCAGCTCTCAGTGATTTCACATCTGAGAGGCTCCAGGGTTTCAGGAAATGTGAGTCACAGTCGAGAGTTTGTGCAGATCTAAATTATACAGAGAAAGACAAGAATAAGACTGGGTATGCTTCCCTAATTTTTTTTTTTTAATCAGAGTTACCTAATGTAGATGACAACTTGATGGGTGCAGCAAACCACCATGGCACATGTGTATCTATGCAACAAACCTGCATGTATCCCAGAACTTAAAGTATATACATATAAAAGAATGTAAATAAAACATGGAGAGTAAAAAAACACAAACAAAAAATCAGGGTGAGGTGGGGGACCTGTGCCTTAAAGTAGGGTTGTATAGGTTGTGCACTGCACAAATTTGTCTGACCCAGGAGGCACGTGGAGGCTGAAATGCAACCTGTGCTTCTTCACCAGACACACATCCTGGTGTGGGGCTGTGTTTACCTGGAGGAAGGGAGGACAGCATTTTCCTAATTTGCACAAAGGCACTTCCAGGGGAGCTCAAAGGTCCTGAAATGCCAGTTTTGGTAGCCTTCGCTGACTCTGGCTGGACCTATGTCCTAAGTAGCACCTGTAAGTCCACATTAGGTCTGAGACCTGAAGAAATAAAACAGCCGGCAGAATGGAATCAGACCTCACTTTGAGACTGCAGTAGGCTGAATAATGTGGCCTCCAAGGTTTCCATGTTCTGGCTGGGTGCAGTGTCTCAAGCCTGTAATGCCAGCAGTTTGGGAGGTCAAGTCAGGAGAATCATTTGAGTCCAGGAGTTCAAGACCAGCCTGGGCAACATAGTGAGATCTCGTCTCTACTAAACAAACAAACAAATAAATAAGCCATACATGGTGGCACCCATCTATGGTACCACCTTTGGGAGGCTGAAGTGGGAGGATCACTTGAGCCTGGGAGTTTGAGGCTGCTGGGAATTGTGACTTCACCACTGCACTCCAGCCTGAGCAACAGAGGGAAACCCTGTCTCAAAAAAAAAGCCGGGTGAGGTGGCTCATGCCTGTAATCCCGGCACTTTTGGGAAGCTGAGGCAGGCGGATCACCTGAGGTCAGGAGTTCGAGAACAGCCTGGCCAACATGGTGAAACCCTGTCTCTACCCAAAAAACAAAAATTAGCCAAGTGTGGTGGCAAGTGCCTGTAGTCCCAACTACTCAGGAGGCTGAGGCACGAGAATTACTTGAACCTGGGAGGAGGAGGTTGCAGTGAGTTGAGATCGCACCACTGCACTCCACCCTGGGTGGCAGAGTGAGACTCAGTCTCAAAAAAAAAAAAAAAAAAAAAAAAAATGCTGGGTACAGTGGCTCATGCCTGTAATCCCAGCATTTTGGGAGGCCAAGGGAGGCGGATTACTTGAGGTCAGGAGTTTGAGACCAGCCTGGTCATCATGGTGAAACCCCATCTCTACTAAAATACAAAAATTAGCTGGGTATGGTGGCGGGCTCCTGTAATTTCAGCTACATGGGAGTCTGAGGCATGAGATCACTTAAACCCAGAGGTGAAGGTTGTGGTGAGCTCAAATTGTGCCACTGCACTCCAGCCTGGGTGACAGAGGGAGACCTGATCTCAGAAAAAAACAACAACAAAAAACAACCAAAAAGAAAAAGGAAAAAGAAAGTTTTTCTTGCTTTCCAAGGCTTGGCCAATTAATAATAACAATAAAGAAAGTTCCTGCATCCTAAACCCTAGAACCTGTGAACGTTCCCTTTTATGGCAAAATGGACTCCCAGATGTGATTCAGTTTGTAGAGATGGGGGAAATGATCCTGTTTACCTGGGTGGGTCCTGACGAGAATCACAAAGATCCTTACAAGAGAGACACAGGAGAAGTTGGTCAGAGGGATGTCGATGTGACAATGGAAGCAGACATTGTAGGGATGCGGGTTTCTTGCTCTGTTGCCCAGGTTGGAGTGCAGTGGTGTGATCTCGGCTCTTTGCAACCTCCACCTCCACCTCCCAGGTTCAAGCGATTCCCCTGCCTCAGCTTCCCGAGTAGCTGGGACTATAGGCGTTCACTGTTATGTCCAGCTAATTTTTATATTTTTAGTGGAGATGGGGTTTTGTCATCTTGGCAAGGCTGGTCTCTAACTCTCGACCTCAGGTGATCCACCCACCTCGGTCTCTGTAAGTGCTGGAATTACAGGCATGAGCCACCACCCCCAGCCAAGGGACACGTTTTGAAGAAGGAGGAGGGGGCCATGAGCCAGGGAATACAGGTGGCTAAAAAGACAAGGACATGAGGTCCCTCAGTGCCTCCGGAAGAAATCAGCCCTGCCAACCACTTGACTTTAGCCCAGGAAAGCTGATTGCTGGCTTTTCCCTCCAGAACTGTAAGAGAATAAATCTGTGTTATTTCCTTTCTTTTCCTTCCTTCCTTCCGTTCTTCCTTCCTTCCTTATTTCCTTCCTTCCTTCCCTCTCTCTCTGTCTGTCTTTCTGTTTTTTTAAGACAGGGTTCTTGCTGTGTTGCCCAGGCTGGTCTCAAATTCCTGGGTTCAAGTGATCCACCCACCCCAGCTTCCCAAATGCTGGGATTACAGGCGAGAGCCCCTGTGCCCAGCCAATCTGTGTTGTTTTAAGCCGTGGGGTTTGCGGGAGTCGGTGATAGCAGCCACAGGAAACTGATACAGAGGTACTGCTCGACTCTTTCCTTGCGTGGACTTTGCAGCATGGCCACTCAGTATGGAGGGCTTGGATCTGAGCTTCTCTGGTCCATGGCCTAGTAAAGCCCCAGATTGCTTTGCCCCATTCTAAGCATCCTGTTTCTGTTAAGAGAGTTTATTCTCACGACAACCTCTAAGAGGGAGGCATTGTCATGTCTTGGTTTTATGTGTGTGGTCATAGAACCAGAGAGGTTAAGTGATTTGATTAAGGTCACGCAGCTAGTAAGTGAGGGAGCCAGACAGAATATGAATCTAGACAATCTGAATCTAGATCAGAGTTCTCTACATTGGATCTCACTATAATCTTGTGAGTGAGCCGGGTGAGAAGGCTCGACCAGTGCCTGTAATCCCAGCACCTTGGGAGGCCGAGGCAGGAGGATCCCTTGAGCCCAGGAGTTCAAGGTTGTAGTGAGCTGAGATCACATCGCTGCACTCCAGCCTGGCCAACAGAATGAGACCCCTTCTTTAAAAAAAAAACAAAAAAACAATAAAGGCCAGGCTCGGTGGCTCATACCTGTAATCCCAACACTTTGGGAGGTCAAGTCCTGCAGATCACGAGGTCAGGAGTTCGAGACCAGCCTGGCCAACATGGTGAAACCCCATCTCTACTAAAAATACAAAAATTAGCCGGGTGTGGTGGCGTGCACCTGTAATCCAGGATACTTGGGAGGCTGAGGCTGGAGAATTGCTTGAACCTGGGATGTGGAGGTTGCAGTGAGCTGAGATGGTGCCACTGCCCTCCAGACTGGGTGACAGAGCAAGACTCTTTCTCGGAAAAAAAAAAAAAAAAATCTTGCAAGTGGAGAGAGAATTGCAACCTTTAGGGCACCTTTAGAAACTTCCAAAGCGTTTGTGTTTCATAGAGAATACTTTTCTTCTTGACCTAAGCCTATTTCTTAACACACTAGAAAGAAGCAAAGTTTCCCAAGGAGGAGCTTTGTAATTGTCAGGAAATTCTGCATTTCAAGTGGTTTCACAGCTAGCATAAGGTTGTAAAAGCAAAAATATATTCAAAATTATTTGACATTACAGAGGCCCAAGATAATGCTGATCAAGATGTCTGGTACAGTTCTTTTCAAAGAGTGCACTGACTTCATCAGCCAGCACTCCTAATTTAAAATAAGGAAAACAAAGGTACAAGGCTCCAGCTTCCCAAATCTCTGATTATTCCTTTGTTTTTGATTTTGTGATGGTGGAGATTTTTTTTTCCTAAAGAAATGCAGATCTCCTTATTGGTGGATCTTTTTCTCTACAAGAAGCTTTGCTTATAGTTTATTGGGTGTTGATTCATATAATAAAAATTTTCTGGAGGATCCAGGAGGGCCGAATAGGAAGAGCTCCAGAGTGCAGTTCCCAAAGACAACAGCACAGAGGCCCCCCCCGGGTGATCCCCAGGCAAGTGAGGTCTGGAGTGGACCTCCAGCAGTCCTGCAGCAGAGGTGCCTGACTGTTAGAAGGAAAACTAAGAAACAGAAAGAAATAGCTTCAACATCAACAAAAAGGACGTCCACTTGGAGACCCCATCCAAAAGTCACCAACTACAAAGACCACAGGTAGATAAAGACACTAAGATGGGAAGAAACCAGCGCAAAAAGGATGAAAACACCAAAAACCAGAACACCTCTCCTCCTCCAAGAGATCACAACTCCTCACCAGCTAGGGATCAAAGATGGATGGAGAATGAATCAGATGAATTGACAGAAACAGACTTCAGAAGGTGGGTAATAACAAACTTCTCAGAGCTAAAAGAACATGTGCTAACCCAATGCAAAGAAATTAAGAACCTAGAAAAAAGGTTAGATGAGATGCTAACTAGAATAAACAGAGAAGAATACAAACGACTTGATGAAGCTGAGAAACACAGCACGAGAACTTCTCGAAGCATACACAAGCTTCAACAGCCGAATCAACCAAGCAGAAGAAAGGATATCAGAGACTGAAGATCAACTCAATGAAATAAAATGAGAAGGCAAGAACAGAGAAAAAAGAGTCAAAAGAAATGAACAAAACCTCCAAGAAATATGGGATTAGGTGAAAGACCTAATCTACGTTTGATAGGTGTACCTGAATGTGACGGAGAGAATGAATCCAAGCTGGAAAACACTCTTCAGGATATTATCCAGGAGAACTTCCCCAACCTAGCAAGGCAGGCCAACATTCAAGTCCAGGAAATACAGAGAACACCATAAAGATATTCCTCAAGAAGAGCAACCCCAAGGCACATAATCGTCAGATTCACCAGGGTTGAAATGAAGGAAAAACTGCTAAGGGCAGCCAGAGAGAAAGGTCAGGTTACTCATAAAGGGAAGCCCATCAGACTCACAGTGGATCTCTCCACAGAAACCCTACAAGCCAGAAGAGAGTGGGGGTCAATATTCAACATCCTTAAAGAAAAGAACTTTCAACCTAGAATTTCATATCCAGCCAAACTAAGCTTCATAAGTGAAGGAGAAAGAAAATCCTTTATGGACAAGAAATTGCTGAGAGATTTTATCACCACCAGGCCTGCCTTACAAGAGCTCCTGAAAGAAGCACTAAACAAGGAAAGGAACAACCAGTACCAGCCACTCCAAAAACATACCAAATGGTAAAGAGCATCAACACAATGAAGAAAATGTGTCAACTAACAGGCAAAACATCCAGCTAGCATCGAAATGGCAGGATCAAATTCACACATAACAATATTAACCTTAAATGTAAATGGACTAAATATCCCAATCAAAAGACACAGACTGGCAAATTGGATAAAAAGTCAAAACCCATCAGTGTGCTGTATTCAGGAAACCCATCTCATGTGCAAGGACACACATAGGCTAAAAATAAAAGGATAGAGGAAGATTTATCAAGCAAATGGAGAGCAAAAAAAAAAAAGCAGGAGTTGCAATCCTAGTCTCTGATAAAATAGACTTTAAACCAACAAAGATCAAAAGAGACAAAGAAGGGCATTGCATAATGGTAACAGGATCAACACATCAAGAAGAGCTAATGATCCTAAATATATACGCACCCAATACAGGAGCACCTAGGTACGTAAAGCAAGTTCTTAATGACCTACAAAGAGACTTAGACTCCCACACAATAATAGTGGGAGACTTTAACACTCCACTGCCAATATTAGACAGATCAATGAGACAGAAAATTAACAAGCATATCCAGAACTTGAACTCAGATCTGGACCAAGCAGACCTAAGAGACATCTACAGAAATCTCCACCCCAAATCCACAGAATATACATTCTTCTCAGCAGCGCATGGCACCTACTCTAAAATTGACCACATAATTGGAAGTAAATCACTCCTCAGCAAGTGCAAAAAACAGAAATCATAACAAACAGTCTCTCAGACCACAGTGCAATCAAATTAGAACTCAGAATTAAGAAACTAACTCAGAACCGCATGACTTCATGGAAACTGAACAACTGGCTCCTGAATGTTGACTGGATAAACAATGAAATGAAGGCAGAAATAAAGATGTTCTTTGAAACCAATGAGATTGAAGACACAACGTATCAGAATCTCTGGGACATATTTAAAGCAGTGTCTAGAGGGAAATTTATAGCAATAAATGCCCACCACAGAAGTGAGGAAAGATCTAAAATTGATACCTTATTGTCAGAATTGAAAGAGCTGGAGGAGCAAGATCAGAAAAACTCAAAAGCTAGCAGAAGACAAGAAATAACTAAGATCAGAGCAGAACTGAAGGAGATAGAGACACAAAAAAAAAACCTTCAAAAAATCAATAAATCCAGGAGCTGGTTTTTTGAAAAGATCAACAAAATGGACAGACCGTTAGCCAGATTGATAAAAAAGAAAAGGGAGAAGAATCAAATAAATGCAATAAAAAACAATAAAGGGGATATTGCCACTGACTCCACAGAAATACAAACTACAGAGATTACTACAAACAACTCTATGCACATAAACCAGTAAACCTGGAAGAAATGGATAAATTCCTGGACACTTGCACCCTCCCAAGCCTAAACCAGGAAGAAGTTGAAACCTTGAACAGACCAATAACAAGGGCTGAAGTTGAGGCAGCAATTAATAGCCTACCAACCAAAATAAGCCCAGGTCCAGATGGGTTCACAGCTGAATTCTACCAGACATACAAAGAGGAGCTGGTACCATTCCTTCTGAAACTATTCCAAACAATACAAAAAGATGGAATCCTTCCCAGATCATTTTATGAGACCAACATCATCCTGATACCAAAACCCGGCAGAGACTCAACAAGAAAAGAAAACTTCAGGTCAATATCCATGATGAACATACATGCAAAAATCTTCAATAAGATACTCGCAAACTGATTGCAACAGCACATCAAAAAGCTTATCCACCATGATCAAGTAGGCTTCATCCCGGGGATGCAAGGCTGGTTCAACATACGCAAGTCTATAAACGTAATTCACCACATAAACAGAACCAAAGACAAACACCACATGATTATCTCAACAGATGCAGAGAAGGCCTTTGACAAAATTCAACAGCACTTTATGATAAAAACTCTCAATAAACTAGGTATTGAAGGAACATATCTCAAAATAATAAAAGCTATTTACGACAAACCAACAGCCAACATCATACTGAATGGGCAAAAACTGGAAGCATTCCCTTTGAAATCCGGCACTAGACAAGGATGCCCTCTCTCACCACTCCTATTCAATATAGTATTGGAAGTTCTAGCCAGAGCAATTAGGCAAGAAAAAAAAATAAAGGGTATTCAATTAGGAAAAGAGTAAGTCAAATTGTCTCTATTTGCAGATGACATGATTGTATATTTAGAAGACCCTATCATCTCAGCCCAAAATCTCCTTAAACTGATAAGCAACTTCAGCAAAGTCTCAGGATACAAAATCAATGTGCAGAAATCACAAGCATTTCTATACACCAATAACAGACTAATAGAGAGCCAAATCATGAGCGAACTCCCATTCACAATTGCCACAAAGAGAATAAAATACCTAGGAATACAACTAACAAAGGATATAAAGGACCTCTTTAAGGAGAACTACAAACCACTGCTCAAGGAAAGAAGAGAGGACACAAACAGATGGAGAAATATTCCATGCTCATGGTTAGGAAGAATCAATATCATGAAAATGGCCATACTGCCCAAAGTAATTTATAGATTCAACACTCTCCTCATCAAGCTACCAATGACCTTCTTCACAGAACTGGAAAAAAAACACCTTAAACTTCATATGGAACCAAAGAGAGCCCGTATAGCCGACAATCCTAAGCAAAAAGAACAAAGCCAGAGGCATCACACTACGTGGTTTCAAACTATACTACAAATCTACAGTAATCAAAACAGCATGGTACTAGTACCAAAAACAGAGATATAGACCAAGGGAGCAGAACAGAGGCCTTGGAGGCAACTCCACACATCTACAGCCATCTGATCTTTGACAAACTGGACAAAAACAAGCAATGGGGAAAGGATTCCCTGTTAAATAAATGGTGTTGGGAAAACTGGCTAGCAGTGTGCAGAAAGCAGAAACTGGACCCCTTTCTGACACCGTACACTAAAATTAACTCTAGATGGATTAAAGACTTAAACATAAGACCTAACACCATAAAAACCCTAGAAGAAATCCTAGGCAAAACCATTTAGGACATAGGCATTGGCAAGGACTTCATGACTAAAACACCAAAAGCATTGGCAACAAAAGCCAAAATAGACAAATGGGACCTAATTAAACTCCAGAGCTTCTGCACAGCAAAAGAAACAGTCATTAGAGTGAAGAGCAACCCACAGAATGGGAAAAAATTTTTGCAATCTACCCACCTGACAAAGGGCTAATATCCAAAATCTACAAAGAACTAAAACAGCTTTACAAGAAAAAAAAAAATCCGTCCAAAAGTGGGAGAAGGATATGAACGGACACTTTTCAAAGGAAGACATATATGAGGCCAACAAACATATGAAAAAATGCTCAACATCACTGATTATTAGAGAAATGCAAATCAAAACCACATTGAGATACCACCTCATGCCAGTTAGAATGGCAACCATTAAAAAATCTGGAGACAACAGATGCTGGAGAGGATGTGGAGAACTAGGAACACTTTTACACTGTTGGTGGGGAGTGTAAACTAGTTCAACCATTGTGGAAGACATTGTGGTGCTTCCTCAAGGATCTAGAAATAGAAATTCCATTTGACTCAGCAATCCCATTACTGGGTATATACCCAGAGGATTATAAATCATTCTATTATAAAGACACATACGTGTTGTATGTTCTTTGCAGCACTGTTTACAATAGCAAAGACCTGGAACCAACCCAAATGCCCAACGACGATAGACTGGACAAGGAAAATATGTTACGTATACACCATGGAATACTATGCAGCCATAAAAAATGGTAAGTTTGTGTCCTTTGTAGGGACATGGATGAATCTGGAAACCATCATTCTCAGCAAACTGACACAAGAACAGAAAATCAAACACTGAATGTTCTCACTCATAGGCGAGTGTTGAACAATGAGAACACATGGACGCAGGGATGGGAGCATCACACACTGGGGTCTGTTTGGGGGGCCAAGAGAGGGACAGCCAGGGGGTGGGGAGGTCGGAGAGAGATAACATGGGGAGAAATGCCAGATGTAGGTGACAGGGGGATGGAGGCAGCAAACCACATTGCCCATGTTTGTACCTATGCAACAATCCTGCATGATCTGCACATGTACCTCAGAACCTAAAGTACAATTAAAAAGAAAAAAAATTCCTTTTGAAAAACAAAGTACTATATTTCTTTGTTAAAAAAACCAGGAAGCTCTTAAAATAGGAGTTCCTGAAATTCAGCAAAAACACAAATTGTGTTATTTTAAGGCAAGCCGCTTGTAACCACATCTAAGTCAAGAAATAGAATTTGCCAGCTGTTCATAAGTCTCTCCATGTGCACTAGCCCAGGCGACCCAGGCCCAGCCCCTCCCCTTCTCTCTACCAAAATTCACCCTCAGCCTGACTTTTTTGTTTTTGTTTTTGTTTTTTTTTTTAAGACAGAGTCTTACTCTGTCATTCAGGCTGGAGTGAGGTGGCATGATCTCGGCTCGACTGCTACCTCCACCTCCTGGGTTCAAGTGATTCTCCTGCCTCAGCCTCCCCCAGTAGCTGGGATTATGGGTGTGTTCCACCATGCCCAGTTAATTTTATTGATTGATTGATTGATTTTGACATGATGTTAATATCATTATCATAGTAATATGATGACAAAATATAGTTTTAAGATTTTCTTAGGTGCTTTTTTTCCAATAGGATATACCCCATTAGGGATTTACATCAAATTAATATATCTTAAATTACTTTAAGGCATTGTTTTAGCCTGGGCAACATAATGAGACCCCCATCTCTACAAAAAATAAAAAAATTAGACACACATACCGACGTGTGTCTGTAGTCCCAGCTACTCCAGAGGCTGTGGTGGAGGATCACCTGAGCCCAGGAAGTGGAGGCTGCAGTGAGCTCTGATCATGCCACTGCACTCCATCCTGGGTGACAGAACAAGACCCTGTTTCTGTTCATCATCACTGGTCATTAGAGAAATGCAAATCAAAACCACATTGAGATACTATCTCATGCCAGTTAGAATGGCGATCATTAACAAATCTGGAGACAACAGATGCTGGAGAGGATGTGGAGAAATAGGAACACTTTTATACTGTTCATGGGAGTGTAAATTAGTTCAACCATTGTGGAAGACAGTGTGGCGATTCCTCAAGGACCTAGAAATAGAAATAACATTTGACCCAGCAATCCCATTACTGGGTATATACCCGAAGGAGTATAAATAATTCTGTTATAAAGACACATGAACATGTATGTTCACTGTGGCACTGTTTACAATATTGAAGACCTGGAACCAACCCAAATGCCCATCAATGATAGACTGGATAATGTGGCACATATACACCATGGAATACTATGCAGCCATAATAAAGGATGAGTTATTGTCCTTTGCAGGGACATGGATGAATCCTAGAAACCATCATTCTCAGCAAACTGACATAAGAATAGAAAACCAAACACCGCATGTTCTCACTCATAGATGGGTGTTGAACAATGAGAACACATGGACACAGGGAGGGGGAGCATCACACACTGGGGTGTGTTGGGGGGTGGCGGGCTAGGGGAGGGACATTGGGGGGTGGGGATATTGGGGAGGGGATAACATTGGGAGAAATACCTAATGTAGGTGACGGGGGGATAAACATATACCATGGCATGTGTATACCTATGTAACAATCCTGCAAGATCTGCACATGTACCCCAGAAATTAAAGTACATACACACACACACAAATACATATATATATATATATATATTTATATATATATATTTATATGTATGTATATATGACTCTGTCTCAAGAAAACAAAAACCCAAACTGGCCGGGTGCGGCGGTTCACGCCTGTAATCCCAGCCCTTTGGGAGGCCGAGGTGGGTGGATAACTTGAGGTCAGAAGTTCGAGACCAGGCTGGCCAACATGGTGAAACCCTATCTCTACTAAAAATACGAAAATTAGCCGGGCATGGTGGTGCACACCTGTAATCCCAGGTACTCGGGAGGCTGAGGCAGGAGAATAGCTTGAACCCGGGAGGTGGAAGTTGCAGTGAGCCGAGATCACGCCATTGCACTCCAGTATGGGTGACAGAGCAAGGCTGTCTCAAAAAAAAAAAAAAAAAAAAAGTGTGTACACACTTGTAGATACACATGTCATGTATATATGTAATCTCAGTATATCTTATTTATTTTTACGCTGTACCATGCCCATTTTTGTGGATGTAGCATAGTTGATTTAAGCAGCACCCTCTTCATGGTCATTGCAGTGTCCAGGTTTTTGCTATCATGCATGGGGCTCCAACGAGGCACATTCATATGAAGTTTCCTATTTCTGTCTGTCTTTGGGACAAGTTCCTAGAAGTAGGACTGCTGGGTCAAAGGGCGAATTCACTAGATATTGCCAAATTCTCCTCCACAGAGGTTTTATCTTTCTATGTTCCATCAGTAAAGTGGAAGAGTCCCTGTGTCCCCACAGCGTTGCCAACTAGAGTGTTGTCCACCGTTTGGATTTTTGCTACTCTGTTAGGTGACAAGAGGATCTTAGGGTAGTTTTAATTGTGTTTCTTTATTAAGGGTGAGGTTGAACTTTTTATATTTTATTTTTTGAGATGGGGTCTTGCTCTGCCACCCGGGCTGGAGTGCAGTGGCGTGATCTCGGCTGGCTCATTGCAACCTCCGCCTCCCAGGTTCAAGCAATTCTCCTGCCTCAGCCTCCCGACTAGCTGGGATTATAGGCACCTACCACCATGCCCAGCTAATTTTGTATTTTTAGTAGAGAAAGGTTTCACTGTGTTGGCCAGGCTGATCTTGAACTCCTGACCTCAAGTGATCTGCCCGCCTCGGCCTCTCAAAATGCAGGGATTACAGATGTAATATGTTATATTTTATTTTTTGAGACAGGATCTCACTCGGTCACACAGGCTGGAATGCAGTGGTTCAATCATAGCTCACTTCAGCCTTGAACTCCTGGGCTCCAGCAATCCTCCCATTCTCCCACCTCAGCATCCCAAGTAGCTGGGACCACAGGTGTGTGCCACTGCACTCAGCTAATTTAATTTTTTTTCTTTAGAGACAAGGTCTTGCCGTCTTGCCCAGGCTAGTCTCAAACTCCTGGGCTCAATCAGTCCTCCCATCTTCCCTCCAAAGTACGGGGATTACAGGCATGAATCACTGCGTCTGGCTACTTTTAGAAATTAACATGACATTTGCATTTTTAAATTGTGAACTCTCTGTTTATGTATCTTGCCCACGTTCAACAGGTTTCTTTCTTTTTTCCCTTAATTTTTAGACACTTTTTATATTTTTGGGATTTTAACTCTTTGTCTTCTGTAAGTGGTAAATATTTTCCTTATTTTGTCAATTGTAGTTTTTAGTTGCATGTGGTTTATTTTGTGGCCATACAAAAAGTTTTTGTTTTTTTTGTTTGGTCATTTAACACAATTCTCTTTTATGGCTTCTGAGTCTTGAGTAATAGTTTGGAAAATTTCACCCTCCCAGGTCATAAGGGAACTCACCAGTGTTTTATTATTTGTGAGGTTGTGTTTTTTATTTAGATCTTTGATATGGCTAGGATTTAATTTGGTATATGGGGTGGGAAATGGATTCAAGCTTCTTTTTTTTTTCATGTGGCCATCTAGCTGCTCCAACACTACTAAATTAAAACCTTTTCTAAAGTCCCTTCCTGAATTAGAAATTACTATATCATCATATAAATCTCCATAAGCAATTGCTTCTGTCTTTAGATTTTCTAACTTTCTTTTGATCTGTCTGCTTATTTATGCAACAGTAACACATTGTTTTAATTTACATTCTTTTTTAGCCCAACCATGGCAAGGGCATTTATATTATTTTATTTATATTTTTTTGAGGTGGAGTTTCACTTTACTTGCCCAGGCTGGAGTGCAATGGCGTGATCTTGGCTCACTGTAACCCCCACCTCCCGAGTTCAAGCGATTACCCTGCCTCAGCCTCCTGAGTAGCTGGGATTACAGGTGCCCACTACCATGCCCAGCTAATTTTTGTATTTTCAGTAGAGACGGGGTTTTGCCATGTTGGCCAGGCTGGTATCGAACTCCTGACCTCAGGTGATCCACCCACCTTGGCCTCCCAAAATGCTGGGATTACAGGTGTGAGCCACCACTTCCAGTCACTTACATTGTTTTAAGTATTTGGTAGAGCGACCACCTACGTTGTTTTTGGCAGCCAAGGCTGCTGCTGCTTGTTTTCAGTTTTTTCCCCTGTATTTTCCTGTTGTCCTTCCAAATGAACCAATAACCAAGTTGTCTAGCTCTAGGGAAAAAACAAAAACGAAAACAAAAAACAAAAACAACCTTGATGATATTTGTACTTGATGGGATTGTGATAAATTTGTAAACTAACTCAGAGGCAATTGACTTCGCGAAGCTGGTAGCCTGCTTCTATCCTTGGGATTCAGGTGCCATCTAGTGGTCATTATGTGAAACAGCATTTTTCTGAATTTCAAAAGGAAAATCTGAGAGATCAAAACAGTAAACATTTATTGTCTCAGACGTTTTGTGGGTCAGGTATTTGAGAATGGCTTATCCACATGGTTCTGGTTTGAAGACACTGGCCTGGGATCAAGTCATTAGAAAGCTTTAAAGGGACTGGAGAATGCCCTTCCAAGGGTGCTCATTCACACTGCTCTGGGTCCACTTGGTCTGGGGGAAGCTGGGCCACGTCCTGGGGACTGTGGGGAGGGCCAGGCGGTGAGCAAGTTGACCCAGAGAGTGAGGTGGAGGCTGCAATGCAGATAATTTTAAACTTGCAGAAAAGTGCAGATAGTACAGAGAGGTGCTGCATATCTCTTATCCTGCTCCTACTATTATTAGCATAGTACAATCATTAAAATCAGGAAATTAACATGGTACCATAGTATCAACTAAACTGCTAATCTTGTTTGAACGGTAACACTTTTTCTACCGATGCTCCCCCCCCTTTTGTTTTTCTGTTCCAGGATCCCATATTGCATTTAGTTGTTGTGTTTCTTCTAGACTGGAATAATTCCTCTGTATTTTCTTGTCTCTCATGACTTTGACACTTTGCTTTTTCTTTTATTTGAAACGGAGTCTTGCTCTGTTGCCCATGCTGGAGTGCAGTGGCGAGATCTCAGCTCACTGCAACTTCGGCCTCCCAGGTTCAAGCGATTCTTCTGCCTCAGCCTCCCAAGTAGCTGGGACTACAGGCACCTGCCACCATCCCCGGCCAATTTTTGTATTTTTAGTAGAGGTGGAGTTTCACCTTATTAGCCAGGGTTGTCTCAACCTCCTGACCTCGTGATCTGCCTGCCTTGGCCTCCCAAAGTGCTGAGATTACAGGTGTGAGCCACTGCGCCTGGCCAAGAAGTGTGGAGATTTATTTTACTCTATGGGCTAAAACCTGATATTGAGAGGCTTACATTTTTGGCAGTCTTCTGGGTATGAAATGGTATGCCATTGTGGGGTTTTCCCTCCTTTTTGTGGAGAACAGAGTCTTGCTATGTTGCCTATGTGGATCTTGAACTCCTGGGCTCAAGTGATCCTCCCACCTCAGCCTCCCTAAGTGTGGGGATTACAGGTGTGAGCCACCATGCCTGGCCTCATTGCGTGTTAATTAGAATATTCTGAATACTGATAAGGTTGGGCATTTTTGGCCTTTCCTACTATGGCCTCTACGAAGTGCTTTCAGAAAATCCTGCTCTTGTCTCTCCAGGTCAGGATGTTAGGTTCACTGGACAAAGAAGAGTCTATTTTTTGGGAAGCTGGCACAAAATACTTCAAGAACCTATAACTATGGTAATTGCAACTTCCAGGCTTTCCATAACCGCCTGTATGCCGTTGAGGGTTACTGCCATTTGAGTTCTCTGGAAGCAGACACTAAGACGTGGTTTGGGGTACAAGAGACTTATTAGGGGTTGACCAACATATGTGGAAGGGAGAGGGGGAGCCAGGGTTGGGCAGATGGAGAATGTGAGTTGGATGTGGCACAACTTTGGCCAGGGTCAACTCTGCAAGAGCTCTGTAGCATAGATAGCTCGCCACGGTCTCCATGTGTCCCCCCAAAATTCATGTGCTGGAATCTTAATCTCCAATGCAACAGTGTTGGGAGGTGGGACTTTTGGGGTGTGTTTAGGTCATAAGGCTCCACCTTCAAGAATGGATTAATGGTGTTATAAAAGGGCTTGATGGGCCAGGCACAGTGGCTCACGCCTGTAATCCCAGCACTTGGGAGGCTGAGGTGGATCATGAAGTCCAGTGTTCAAGACTAGCCTCGCCAATATGGTGAAACCCCATCTCTACTAAAGATACAAATATTAGCCGTGCATGGTAGCGTGCACCTGTAGTCCCAGCTACTTGGGAGGCTGAGGCAGGAGAATCGCTTGAACCCGGGAGGCAGAGGTTGTAGTGAGCCAAGACTGGGCCAGTGCACTCCAGCCTGGCAACAGAGAGAGACTCTGTCAAAAAAAAAAAAAAAAAAGGGGGGCTTGATGAAGGGAGTTTATCCCTTTTGCCCTTCACCTTCTGCTACAGTGTTTCTCCTCTCTGGAGGACACCATGTTCAAAGCACAATCTTGGAAGCACAGATGAGGCCCTCACTAGACACTGAGTCTGCTGGTGCCTTGATCTCGGACTTCTCAGCCTCCAGAACCACGAGAAAACAAATGTCTGTTCTTCACAAATTACCCAGTCTCAGGTACTCTGTTTCAGCAGTACAAATGGATGAAGACAGTAGCTTATTAGAGTTGTCTTCTGTCAGGCTCAAAACGCTGGGCCTTACATCCCCCCCCCGCTTTTTTTTTAAAGATGGACTTTTGCTCTTGTTACCCAGGCTAGAGTGCAGTGGTGTGATCTTGGCTCACCGAAACTTCCGCCTCTCGGGTTCAAGCGATTCTCCTGCCTCAGCCTCCCGAGTAGCTGGGATTACAGGCATGCACCACCACGTCCAGCTAATTTTTGTATTTTTAGTAGAGACAGGGTTTCTCCATGTTGGTCAGGCTGGTCTTGAACTCCCGACCTCAGGTGATCCACCTGCCTTGGCCTCCCAAAGTGCTGGGATTACAGGCATGAGCCACTGTGCCTGGTAGGCCTTATATTCCTGAGTTGATCAGTCACTGACTGGGGCTTTCCCTGGAAAGGTGTGCATTTGGGGAAGGCAGCTCTCTGCAATTGAGGCTGGTGCTGAAGGACTTGACAGCAGAAAGTTGCCTGCTGACAGCACTCCCAGTGGCGGAAGCAGCAAACCCTGCTTGGAAGAGGGGTCTGCCTGGACAGGGTATCTCTGTATCCACCATTAGTCCCAAACTTATATCTGCACTGCAAACCTCTCCCCTGAAATCTGCACTTGAATGTTTAATGGACTCTCAAATTACTTGTATCCAAAGCTGAGATCCTGATCTTCCGTCCCAAACCTGCTCATCCCGCAGGCTTCCCTGTCTCAGACGACAGCACCTGCATCCTTCCCGTTGCTCAGGCTGAAATCTTTGGAGTCCTCTTTGACGGACTCCTCTCTTCTTCCACATGTCACATCTGATGTGTCAGCAAATCCTGCTGGCTTAATCTGTGAAGTATCCCAGATGCAAACACCTGGGCCAGGACACAGACTACCTCTTCCCCCGGGGTATCGCCAAGAGTTCTCTAACTGGACTCTCTGCTTCCATCCCTTCCCTGGGAAGTCATGCTCCTGTTGACATGCAAATCAGACCCTGTCTCTTCTCTGCTTCTCAGCAGCAGTGGCTCCATAGTCACTGTGAGTAAAATCCTCAAAGGTAGCAGCGTGGCCTCTTCTCTCCTCTTTGACCTCTGCCTTGTCCTTACATCTTCTCTCTTGGAACGATCTGGTGATTAGATTGGGCCCACCTGGATAATCTGGGATAATCTCTCCATCTCAAGATCCTTAATTTTGGCCAGGATGGTGGCTCATGCCTATAGTCCCCGCACTTTGGGAGGCCCAGGTGGGTGAATTGCTGAGCCCGGGAGGTTGAGGCTGCAGTGAGTTAGGATTGGTACCACTGCACTTCAGCCTGGGTGACAGAGCAAGACTCTGTCAAAAAAAAAAAAAAAAAAGAGGCCGGGTGCGGTGGCTCATGCCTGTAATCTCAGCACTTTTGGAGGCCAAGGCTTGTGGATCATCTAAGGTCAGCAGTTTGAGACCAGCCTAACATGGTGAAACTCCGTCTCTACTGAAAATATGAAAAGTAGCCGGGTGTGGTGGCTGGTACCTGTAATCCCAGCTACTTGGGAGGCTGAGGCAGAAGAATGGCTTGAACCTGGGAGACGGAGGTTGCAATGAGCCAAGATCACACCACTGCACTCCAACCTGGGCTACAGAGGAAGAGTCCATCTCAAAAAAAAAGAAAAAAGATTCTCAACTTTATATGTGCAACATTTCTATTGCCATGTAAGGAAACCTAGAGTATATTGCCAGGTTCTGGGGATTAGGATGTGTACATTTTTGGGAACCATTATTCAGCCCACCGCAGAGGTTGAGTGTGAACTTCTTGACAAAAATTAACCTCATCTTGTGCATCCTTCAGACCCGCCAAGATACAGCACAGTATGGCTAAAAATGTGAACTGGCTGAATTCACACCCTGGCTTTGACAAACCTTGACACCCTAGGGGTATGACTTTGAGCGAAGTATTTCTCTGTACTTCAGTTTCTTTATCTGTAAAGTGAATTAATGGTAATACCCAGGATTGCTGTGAAGATTAAAGGAAACGATACACACAAAATACCGAGGACACACCTAGCACATAATATGTGTTCAGAAAAATGCTCCAAAGTTGACGTGTTGTTTCTAGGAAGGCCTGATATAGTCAAGGAGATACATTTAAGTCATATCCTTAATAAACAAAACACGCACTTTGTCCAAGTTCAGTGTTTCTGACAGAGGGAGGGAGAGAGTGACAGCTAGTGATAAGTTGAACTTGTTTCTAAAGTGCACATGTTTGAGTTCGAGTCTGGAAGTAAAATGTGGGATGATGGCAAAAGCAGGGGATATTTGGATCACATCAACAGTTTGGAAGTCAGCTCCATCCTGTGTGATCTTGAATGAGTCACTTCACCTCTCTGAGCCTCGCCTTCTTCATCTGAGAAATGGTGCTAGCCCACCACTTAGCCTCCTGGAATTGCACAGCAAGGATGAAAATTGCTTCACGCAGGCCGGGCGCAGTGGTTCATGCCTGTAATCCCAGAACTTCGGGAGGCTGAGGCAGGCAGATTACCTGAGGTCAGGAGTTCGAGACCAGCTCAGCCAATCTGGCAAAACTCCATCTCTACTAAAAATAAAAAAGTTAGCTGGGCGTACTGGCACAAGCCTGTGATTCCAGCTACTCAAGAGGCTGAGGCAGGAGAATTGCTTGAGCCCAGGAGACAGAGGTTGAAGTGAGCCAAGATTGTGCCACTGCATTCCAGCCTGGGTGACAGAGCAAGACTCTGTCTCAAAAAAAAAAAAAAAAAAAGAGAAAAAGAAAGAAAAAGATATGTAAAGAAAGAAAAAGATATGTAAACAAGTCCCAAATTTTAAGCAGTGGGTGTTGTTAGTTAAATTGTATTCCCCCCCAGATTCTCATTTTGAAGCCTTAATCTGAATCTCATGTGGAACTGTAATCTCCAGTGTTGGAGATGGGGCCTGGTGGGAGGAGATTGGATCATGAGGGTGGAGTTCTCATGAGTGGTTTGGCACCCATCCCCTCTATCATGACAGTGAGTGAGTGATTTATCATGAGATCTGGTTGTTTTAAAAGTGTGGAGCATGTAATTTACCAATTTAACATTGATGCTGGAATGGGTTGAGACTTCCGAAGGTGTTGGTGTGGGTAACCCCCCCATATAGGCACCGAGGAATGAGAGCTAAGCAGAACCCTGGCACAGTTAGGGCTTGAAGAATATCTCACTTTATAGTGTTACTACTCAGCTATTTCCTCTTACATAATCCTTTACATAATCATATATTAGTTTATAGAATTAGGGCTTGAAGAATCCCTTTATATAATCCACTATATATAATCACATAATAGCTGATAGTATGAGTGCCTAAATATTTCCCTACATATATGCCTATAATTATATCTGAGTTTATAATCGGAGGAATGCCTAGAGCGGACACAGTGCAGAGCATGATTTAAGGGAAAAACAGTTATACCAGGACAAGAATCCATGGCCCAGGCGGCAGCGTTCAGTATCGTAAAGATACCCGCTGTATGGCAGGCTTGGGGGCGAGAGCCACTCCTCCTGATAAAGGAGTTGTAGGACCTTCCTCCAGTTCTTGTGGAAGGCTGCCCTCAGAACGGCAATCCACCTTGGTGACTGGGAACTTTATCAGCTCTTGCTACTGTGCTGCTTGAAAAGCATCTTCCCATAGAACCCATTGGAAGCTGCCAGAAGGTGGCAGTAACCTTGACAGCTCTGTCACTGCTATGTGACTTAAAGCATCCTCCTATAAATCTTCTTAGAAGTAGTTTGCCCATAGATAGAAGTATTGCACACTGTACCCTCTTCACTGCGCACGGCCCCACCTTCAAGCCTCGGTGACCTAATAGGGGTGGACCCCTTACTGCACACAGCCCTTGCCTTCATGGGAAGGAGCCTCTTGCTGTGCTTTGTCCACCTCCTGGCCTAGGTGACCTAATGGGGGTGGACCCCATGTTTTATTGCTCATGACCCTATCACTATCCTTAAAGATGATTTCACTCACTGCCCTGCCCCCTAACCTATACACAATAAATACTCATGCTTCTGGACATTTGGGGCCTCACCTGACTCCGCTTATAGGTGGCGTGGCCCCCCGAGCCCAGCTGCGTTTTCCTTGTACTTCTGTGTCCTGTCTCTTTATTTCTCAGATCCTGCACCTCAGCACAGCATAAAGCTCACCCCCACGACCCTGTGGGGCCCTCAGCCCTACAGTTGGGATGAGGGTGACTGTATTTTGCATGTGAGAAGTACATGAATTTGCGGGGAGGGGGGGGGCTCATGGAATGGACTGCTGTAACTGAAGAGTGTTTCCCCCAAAAGTTCTATGTTGAAGCCTAACTCACAATGTGATGTATGTGGAGACTGGACCTTTAAAGAAGTAATTAAGGGCTGAGCACAGTGGCTCCTGCCTGTAATCCCAGCACTTTGGGAGGCCATAGTGGGTGGATCACTTGAGATGAGGAGTTCAAGACCAGCCTGACCAACATGGTGAAACCCTATTTCTACTAAAAATACAAAAAAATTAGCCAGGCATGGTGGCACAGCTACTCGGGAGGCTGAGGTAGAAGAATTGCTGGAACCGAGGAGGTGGAGGTCACAGTGAGCCGAGATAGTGCCACTGCACTCCAGCCCGGGCGACAGAACAAGACTCTGTCTCAAAAAAAAAAAATAAGATCAAGTGAGGCCATAAGGGTGGGGCCCTAGTTCAATATTAGTGGTGCCTTCATACAAAGAGGAAAAGCCACCAGGAGTGCGTAAGTTCAGAGAAAAGGCCAAGTGAGGACACAGTGAGAAGGTAGCCATAAGCAAGTCAGGGAGAGGCCTCAGAAGAAACCAAACCCGCTGACATCTTTATCTCGGACTCTAGCCTCCAGAACTGTGAGAAAACAAAGTTCTTTTTTTTTTTTAAACCACCTAGACCCAGAGAGCTCTGAGCAGCCCCAGTGCCGCCGCCGGCCTAGTTACCATCACATCCCGGGAGGAGCCGTAGCTGCCGCAGCCGGCCCCAGTCACCATCACCACAACCATGAGCAGCGAGGTCGAGACCCAGCAGCCGCCCGCCGCCCCGCCGCCGCCCCCGCCCGCAGCACCGCCACCAAGCCTGGAATTACGGGCAGCGGCGCAGGGGAGCGGTGGGCCAGGCGGCCTCACATCGGCGGCGCCTCCCGGCGGGGGACAAAAAAAGTCATCGCAAGGAAGGTTTTGGGAACAGTAAAATGGTTCAATGTAAGGAACGGATATGGTTTCATCAACAGGAATGACACCAAGGAAGATGTATTTGTACACCAGACTGCCATAAAGAAGAGTAACCCCAGGAAGTACCTTCGCAGTGTAGGAGATGGAGAGACTGTGGAGTTTGATGTTGTTGAAGGAGAAAAGGGTGCGGAGGCAGCAAATGTTACAGGTCCTGGTGGCGTTCCAGTTCAAGGCAGTAAATATGCAGCAGCAGACCGTCACCATTATAGACGCTATCCACGTCGTAGGGGTCCTCCACGCAATTACCAGCAAAATTACCAGAATAGTGAGAGTGGAGAAAGAACAAGGGATCAGAGAGCGCTCCCGAAGGCCAGGCCCAACAACGCCAGCCCTACCGCAGGCGAAGGTTCCCACCTTACTACATGCGGAGACCCTGTGGGCGTCGACCACATATTCCAACCCTCCTGTGCAGGGAGAAGTGATGGAGGGTGCTGACAACCAGGGTGCAGGAGAACAAAGTAGACCTGTGAGGCAGAATATGTATCGGCGATATAGACCACGGTTCCGCAGGGGCCCTCCTCGCCAAAGACAGCCTAGAGAGGACGGCAATGAAGAGGATAAAGAAAATCAAGGAGATGAGACCCAAGGTCAGCAGCCACCTCAGCGTCGGTGCCACCGCAACTTCAATTACCAACGCAGACACCCAGAAAACCCTAAACCACAAGATGGCAAAGAGACAAAGCAGCCAATCCACCAGCTGAGAATTCGTCCGCTCCGGAGGCTGAGCAGGGCGGGGCTGAGTAAATGCCGGCTTACCATCTCCACCCTCATCCAGTTTAGTCATCCAACAAGAAGAAATAAGAAATTCCAGCAATAAGAAATTAACAAAAGATTGGAGTTGAAGACCTTAAGTGCTTGCTTTTGCCCGTTGAACAGACAAATAGAATTATCTGCATTATCTAGGCAGCATGGGGTTTTTATTATTTTTACCTAAAGATGTCTCTTTTTGGTAATAACAAACGTGTTTTTTAAAAAAGCCTGGTTTTTCTCAATACACCTTTAAAGGTTTTTAAATTGTTTCATATCTGGTCAAGGTGAGATTTTTAAGAACTTCATTTTTAATTTGTAATAAAAGTTTACAACTTGATTTTTTCAAAAAGTCAACAAACTGCAAGCACCTGTTAATAAAGGTCTTAAATAATAAAATTAAAAAAAAAAAAAGCCACCTAGTTTGATATTTCGTTATGTCTGCCGAGTTAAATAATACAAGTGGTGACCCCTAGGGGTCAGGTTCAGAAAACTTTCACTCGTTTTACGTAATTAGTTAACACATAAAAGGATGAGAATATGGGTAATTTACTTTCTTTTTCTTTTTATTTATTTAATTATTTTTATTTTTAGAGACACTGTCTCACTCTGTTGCCCAGGCTGGACTGCCATGGTGCAGCCATGCCTCACTGCAGCCTGAACCCACTTCAGCCTCCCAAGTAGCTAGAACTACAGGTGCACACCACCATGTCTGGCTAATTTAAAAAAAATTTTTAAAGAGATGGGGGCCTCACTATACTGCCCAGGCTGGTCTTGAACTCCTGACCTCAAGCAATACTACCTCGGCCTCCCAAAGTGCCGGGATTACAGGCGTGAGCCACCATGCCCGGCTACTCACTTTATTTTTAATTTTTATTTTTCCTCTTTGTATAACAAGGTGTAACTACAGAGACTATCTGGAACTATTTAAGCTATAAATAGTGGCACTTGCCCTACATTTTACCTGTTTATAAGTGAGATAACCAAATAAATCCCTTATTTTTAAAAACTATTTTGATTTGAGTTTTCTTATTCTTTGTGCCCTAAATGATATTTTTCATAACAGCTCTAAAAGGCTGTGCTATTATGATTTTCAACACTCTCCAAATGTAGCTAACACATGCGGAAGTGTGTTCCAACTTCCCCTTGCGATGTCTAGAATACAACAGAAGCAAGAATCCATTCTTTTCTGTCCTGTCATCAGGCCACCATATCTCAATAAAGGATCCGTAAATCCTCAATGATATTTCATTGCTATGCTTACCCCTTGCTATAGAGTGCTAAGAATATAAATTTACTCAGCCACTCTAAAAAGAAAGCTTGATGTTGTGGGAAGTAGAAAAATTCCTTTTTAAAATTTCCTTTCTTGTGAAAGAATAAGTGTGCTAATAACTTTGTTAAGCCCTAGGCTATGTAGCTGTTAGACATGCCATGCTTACAGGCACGTAGTACATTTCTATGTCCTTGTACTTTAACCAAGAAATCGGTGCTGGACGTGCTCACAGGCATGTCCCAGCCCATCATTGCTTTTACCTGTTTAGAAGAGTTTTAAGTTATTAGCCAATCAGGTTTTAGTTTAAATTGTGAGGTCTGGCTCCAGCCAATGGAGATCCGACACAGCAGCAAGCACGACCCCAAATGTGTAAGGGATAAATGTGTGTGGTTTCCTTTGTTCATTGTACTCTCATGGCACGATGCAGTAGAAATAGCATTGTTGAAAAATCCTTTGTCTCAATGCTGATTTTTCTTTGTGGCACCGAGCATCTATTTCCAACAATGTCTAAAGTACTGTCTGATGGAAAATGTAATAGACAAATACTGCTACACCGGGGCATATCAACTCACCGTTAGAAAGGGGACTGAGTCCATAAATAATTTTAAAGTTCCAACTTTTGGCCCTGGGTGAGCAACCTTTGCATGAGAATTCTTGATTTGCAAGTTACAATCCTATGGTGCTTTGCCTTTTCTGTGTTGTAATGGTGCTGTATTCAAGATCCAAAACCAACCACATCTGCCATGTGTATCTGAGAGTTCATGATGAGATCACTTCTCTTTACTTTTCTGATTAATGTCCCAGCCACACAAATATTGCCGATGATGGTAGAGAAATATTGGACCATTAAAGGCCAAGTTAAAATGCTAAATACTTCAAAGGTCTCCGATAAAAAGATACACAGCAATACATTTTTTCCTCTTTCTTTTTCTATAGGAATGAGAGCCAGTATTGCAGTAAACATTTTCTTAATTCTAAACGATTTGATGATCCAGATGGCATCTTTTTGGTCACTTATCTATTCCTTATTCTGGGTTTTATAGTTTTTGTTTTTGTTTCCTATATCAGGGATCATAATCCATTTCTTTTGACCATGGATCTTGGGGTAATTACTTTAAAGCTTGGGAATTCAGTTAATCTGAGCAGAGCTCTGGGTCTTCTTTTCTTAATCTGCATAAGCTTTCCTAACATGGTCCAGCTTGTTAATTCTAATGTAATCACTCCTCTTAGCAGCTTCTAAGTGCCTGTTTTAAATCTCATTTAATTGGACAAGATGGTGTAAATTCACTTACTTCTTTGTAACAGACACACAACAGAAGCTGAATCAGGCTGATTAAAAATACAAAGAGTTAATTTTTTAAAAAAATGGAGTTCCTTAACAAACCACTGGGACAGTGTTCCCAATGTTCATTTATTTTTGAGACACAGTCCCACTCTGTCACCCAGGCTGGAGTGCAGTGGCGTGATCACAGCTCATTGAAACCTCCATCTCCAGGGTTTAAGTGATTCTGCTGCCTCAGCTCCCCAGAACAATGTTCAAAATATGACAATGAAATGGTCTGATGAGGGGCCAGGTGTGGTGGCTCATGCCTGTAATCCCAGCACTTTGGGAGGCCAAGGCAGGTGGATCACCTGAGGCCAAGAGTTCAAGACCAGCCTGGCCAACATGGCGAAACCTCATCTCTACTAAAAATACAAAAATTAGCCAGGTGTGGTGGTGTGCGCTTGTAGTCCCAGCTACTCAGGAGGCCGAGGCAGCAGAATCGCTTAAACGCGGGAGGTAGAGGTTTCAGTGAGCTGAGATCACACTACTGCACTACAGCCTGGGTGACAAAGAGAGACTCTGTCTCAAAAATAAAATAAAATAAAATAAAAAGTGAATTCCGTAAACACAAAAAAGTGTCCATGTGCTAAGTACCCCCAACTCTGCTGCCCCGCAAGAGACATATCTATGTTTTATTCAAGGTTGTCTCTTTTGGAAGATCTATAATTAATATGAAAAAGTCTTTCACAGGAAACAGCCAGGGTACCTGCATCCATGCAATTATAATTAATGACAGAATAGCCTCTTGTACTTCTAATTAATCAATCAATCGATTATGTATTCAGCACCCTGGCCTCAGGACTAGTTACAGAAGTGGTGACTATAGCAGCCACGTTTTTGTTTTATATTTACTAATTGCTTATTTTTAAAAATAAATTTTCTTCATTTCTTTGAGACCAGGTCTTGCTATGTTGCTCAGGCTGGTCTTGAACTCCTTGGTTCAAGTGCTCCTCCTGCCTTTTACATAGCTGGGGATTACAGGTGTCTGCCACCACATACCACTACTCATGATTTCTTTAACACATTTTGTTGCCTTTTATGAAGACCTCTGATGGAAATATGGCTGAATTGACAGTAAATATTTTTTCCATCTGGACAAAGTTCAGGTGCAATTATTGCAATTATTGCAGCTGTGACAACAAAAAGGGAATTCTCCATCCCTTCCCTCTGTGTCTTTAATGCTTTGGTTAAAAACCCGCGTTGGCTGGAATTCCCCGTTTTAAAGATCATGTGAGGAGCAAACAGATTGATCTCTGCCAGCTGTTTTTCATTTTCCCTCCTAGGTCCACTCTTTACCTTTCTCCACTCTGTCATGTGTCCAGGAGGCTGGCCTGTGTAGATTATATCAGTGGACTCACCACTCGGCTTCGGATGAGGTCAGTGAATGGGAAGCTCCAGCAGAGGATGAAAGGGTAGATGCAATGATGTCAGAGTATTCATTCCTCCAGCCCCTCTCTGCCAGGCTGTCTTGGGTCTTGCTGTATCCTGGGCTTTGGTAACCATTTTCTCCTCAACTCCTGATCTAGGAGGGCCAATGGCTAAAGGTGCTGCTAGCTTTAAATAGTTTGCTATCCCTTGTTGGTTTCCCTTAACCCTGTCCATATATTTCTGTAAATACTCTCTTTATTAAGTTATTCTTGCCAGGCGTGGTGGCTCATGCCTGTAATCCCAGCACTTTGGGAGACTAAGGTGGGCAGATCACCTGGGGTCAGGAGTTCGAGACCAGCATGGCCAACATAGCGAAACCTCGTCTCTACTTAAAATACAAAGATTAACCAGGCATGATGGTGGGTGCCTGTAGTCCCAGATACGAGGGAGGCTGGGGTGGGAGAATCGCTTGAGCCAGAGACTGCAGTAAGCCGAGATCAGGCCACTGCACTCCAGCCTGGGTGACAGAGCGAGATTCCATCTCAAAATAAAAATAAAAATAATAAAATGAAATGAAATAAATTATTCTTCATTTCCCCCCTTTGAAGGTGTGTATCGGTTTTGTCAAAATTCTCACCAATAGAAACACCAATATCATTCAAGTAAATGTCCATTCTTTTAAATATGAATTAGTTCGATGAGCATTTATGAGTATTTATACAGAAAATGCTCAATCATGTCAATATAGAATATTTACCTTGGCATTTTCCATTAATGCATATTCTCTAGAAAAAAGTTAAAGCAACAATCAAGAAAGAAAAAAAAAATAAGAGAAATGAAAAAGAAGACTTCTCTCATAGCTCTCAATATATATTTCTTATATTTCATAGCCACGGTCTTGGCTCACTGTAACCTCCGCCTCCTGAGTTCAAGTGATTCTCCTGCCTCAGCCTCCCAAGTAGCTGGGACTACAGGTGCCTGCCTCCAAGCCCAGCTATTTTTTTTTAAAAATATTTTTAGTAGAGATGGGGTTTTACCATATTGGCCAGGCTGGTCTTGAACTTCTGACCTCATGATCCATTCACCTTGGCCTCCCAAAATGCTGAGATTACAGGTGTGAGCTACCGTGCCTGGCCCCTTTGTGTTCTTAATTTGTTGAGTATCCTTATCATGAAAGAGTGTTGGATTTTGTCAAATGATTTTTCTGCACCAACTGATATGATCTTGGGTTTTTGCCTTCATAATACTAACGCGGTGTATTACATTGATTGATGTTTATATGTTAAACAACCCTTGTATTCTGGCGATACATCCCACTGATCACAGTGCATAGTCACTATAATAGGCTGCTGAATTTGGTTTGCTAGTATTTTGTCCAGGAGTTTGACATCTGTGTTCCTTAGGGATGTGGCCTAAAGTTTTCTTTTCAGTATCTTTGTCTGGCTGTCATATCAGCGTAATGCTGGCCTCTTAGAATGAATGAGGTGGTCCTCTCTATTCTCCAATTTTTGAAAGAGTTTGAGAAGCGTTTGTGTTAACTCTTCTTTACATGTTCGGGAGAATTCCCCAATGAAGACATCTGGTCCTGAGATTTTATTTGGAGATGTTTAATAAAGTGTTTTTTTTTTTTTTTAATTATTGATTCAATCTCCTTACTAGTTATGGGTCTATTCAGATTTTCTGTTTCTTCTTGCATCAGTTTTGGTAAAGTGTGTTTCTAGGAATTTATCCATTTCATCTAGGTTATCCAATTTGTTGGTGTGCAACTGTTCATATTCTCTAACAATCCCCTTTAATCTCTATAAAATTGGTAGTAATGCTCTCACTTTCCCCCTCTCATTTTAGTAATTTGAGACTTCTTCTTTATTTTCTTAATCTAACTACAGGTTTGTCAATTTTGTTGATTTCTTTCAAAGAAGCAATTTTGGGTTTGTTGATTTTTCCCTATTGCATTTATTCTCTATTTTGTGTATCTCTGGTCTAATCATTATTATTTCCTTTCTTATGCTAGCTTTAGGTTTAGCCTGCTTTTCTTTTCCAGAGTCTTAAGGTGTAAGGTTAGGTTATTAATTTGAGGTCAGTTTCCTTTTAATCTAGTCATTTATAGCTATAAATTTCCATCTAGTAATGCTTCCCCTGCATCCCATAAGTTTTGGTATGTTGTGTTTTAATTTTAATTTGTCTCAAGGTATTTTCTAATTTCTCTTGTGCTGTCTTTTTTGAGCTATTGGCTGTTTAAGAGTTTGAATAACAACTTAGAGTTGTTATTATTATTATTATTATTATTTTTAAGACGGAGTTTCACCATGTTGGTCAGGCTGGTCTTGAACTCCCGACCTCAGGTGATCCGCCCACCTTGGCCTCCAAAGTGCTTGGATTACAGGCATGAGCCACCACGCCCAGACAAGAGTTGTTATTACTGTAGAGTACAAACACTGCTCTTATTTGTTTCTATTCTTTCTCCTTTACATTGTTATTCTAGTAGGTTATATCTTTACACACTGAATGCTCATTAACATAGACAGCAGAACATAATGTAATTATTGTTCTATGCATTTGTCTTTTATATCACAAAGGAAAAAAAGAATCACAATAACATTGTATTTTATATTCACCTGTGTAGTTACCTTTACAAGTGTTCTTTATTTCTTCTTATGGCTTCAAGTTCCTGTCTAATACCCTTTATCTCAGCCTGATGGTTCCCTTTGGCATTTCTTGTACAGCAGGTCAACCGGTAATGAATTTTTTCAGTTTTTATGCTTCTCTTTATTCTTGAAGGACAGTTTTTCCTCGATAAAAAATTCTTGGTTGAGATTTTTGCTTTTAAAACTTTAAATATGTCATACCACTCCCTCTGGCCTCCATGGTTTCTGATTAGAAATCAGCTGTTCATCTTACTGAGCATCTTTTATATGTGATGATTCTCTTGTAAATCTACCTGTAAATTTCTTTGAGTTTATGTTGCGTAAAGTGTGTTGAGTTTAGATGTAGTTAAGATAAAATTTGTTGAGCTTAGGTGTAGCTTCTTGTCTTTCAGCAGACATGGGAAGTTTTAGCCACTATTTCTTTAATTTTTTCCTGCTCCTTTCTTCTCCTTCCAGAATTCCTATGATGCATATGTTGGTACAATTGATGGTGTCCTACAGGTCCCTTGGGCTTTGTCCATTTTTTTCATTTTTTCTTTCTGCTTCTTAGACTGGATAATTTCGATTGCCTTAAATTTAAGTTCACTGATCCTTTCTTCTTCCTGCTCAAGTCTGCTGTCGAATATCTCTAGTGAATTTTCCCGTATTTTTCAGCCCGAGAATTTCTGTTTGGTTCCTTTCTATATCTTTATGGGTATTCAGGGGCTAGTCTCACTTTATTTCCACATAATTTTTCAGGTTTTCTTTAGTTCTTTATTCATGGTTTCTTTACCCATTGAGTATGTTTAAAAGTTGACTTAATGTTTTTCACTAGTAACTGCAGTGTGGTTAGGGATTCCTCAAGTGTGCTCTCTATAAAATTCATTTTTCCTGTGAATGGACCGTATTTTCCTATTTATTTGTATACTTTGTAATTTTTTTGAGCGCTGAACACTTTGAATATTATAATGTGGTAATTAGGAAAACATGATTCTCTAATTCCTCAGAGATTGCTGATTTTTGCTCACTGAGGATTATAGCATCCATTTGTGACTTTCTTATTTTTTTCCTTCATAACATTTCTTGGAGTACATTTGTGACTTTTTCAAATTATTCTTTGCAGAGTATTTATTCCTTTTGTGTGTGATCATTAAAATTCTCTTTTGTTATCTTTGGAGTTAGACCCATCAAAGATTTTCTTAAATGTCTGGGTCCAAAGAGGAGAGAAGAAACGGTTCTTTCCCTTTAAAGTTTCTTCTGCTGCAGCTGGAGAAGCTTCTGCAGCAGAGAGAGCCATAACCAAGGCAAGAGTCTGTGCCAGTCCCTGGGTGCCAACCAAAATGCACAGCCCCAAATTATTTGAGGAAAGATATTTTAGTTACTTTAAAGCCCTTGTCTACTATCTCCAATATTGGACCATCTGTTTGCTTAAATTTGATATTGTTTTTGTTGATTATTAGTCTCATTTGTTGCATCTTAACATGTCTCATAATTTTTAATTGCATTAAGCCTTATTGCTTTAGATGATTTTTTTTCTGTATTAGACAGTTGTGCAGTTAATCACCTTAATGTGAGCTGGTACTGAGCTTTGCAAATAAGCTCAGAGCTTATTTGCAAAGTTTACAAATTTAGTCTATCTCCATTTGCTCACATTTACTCACATTCCTAAGGTATGGCTGTTGACAGCATTCATATAAAAGCCTTATGATACTTTGCCTCTTTATTATGTAAAAATTGGGAATTTGCATACTAAAGAGCTTTCTATCTTCAAGGTTTTTTTTTGTTTAAAAAAAAAAAAAAAAAAACCCAAAAATCAACAAAAAGAGCTTTTCAGCTTAATTCTTTAGCTATGACTCCATGTAGTGTAAGAATCTAAGTATTTCTTGGTAAGAAGCTCAAATTTGTATTTGAAAACTCCCAAATCTCCAATTTTGTCCCTATATCCAATTATCACTACATCAGGTGATTATCAAAATTCTTGGTGTTTTCCCTGAAATCTGGCAGCAGACCTTTTCCTACAGTAAAATCTGAGTTCTCACGCCTGTAATCCTAGCACTTTGGGAGGCTAAGGCAGGTATATCACCCGAGGTCAGTAGTTCAAGCCCAGCCTTGCCAACATGGTGAAACCCTGTCTCTACTAAAAGTACACAAATTAGCCAGGTGTGGTGGTGCACGCCTGTAATTCCAGCTACTGGGGAGGCTGAGGCAGGAGAATCGCTTGAACCCAGCAGGCAGAGGTTGCGGTGAGCCGAGATCGCATCACTGCATTCCAGCCTGGGCAACAGAATGGGACTCTGTCTCAGGAAAAAAAAAAAAAAATGTGAGTTCTCAGTCTGTATCTGAGTCTAGATTGGCAAATGCCCCAGGGGAGATTCAGTGTAGAGCACTGATGGCCATTTACCATACCCTAGAGAACGTTCAAATCTTATCTGTTGTTTTCAAGGCCCCTCTCCCTGATGGAACTTTGTCACCTGGACACCATAGGAGGTTCAACTCTGATTTCCAGGGTGTTAGCTTAGTGATTAGGCTGGTGCCGAATGATTTGCCATTACTTTTAATAACAAAACCACAATGACTTTTGCACCAACCAAATGTTTATCCCCCCTAATCAGCCAAGCTGTGTAATTAAGCAAATGTCTTAAGTAGGAGATCAGTTTCTTAAGGCTTTTCAAGTCTCTAGCTAATCCCTCAACCCTCACAAAACTTCCACAAGCTCAGCTGGGTTCTTTGGGTTTCAGAAGTGACCCTTGTCTGGGCCAAGCCCAGAGTCACAATCATTAAACCATACTCAGAATTTGCAAATGACCCCAGAGAGACCTGAGGAGATTCCAATTTTGTCTGAAAAATTCTTCTTCTCTGGAATTTTATTTGCTCAATCTTTATTGCTTTCACAGTTCTCCAATACCTTTAAAATATGATTCAAATAATTGATATGTCATTCTAGTTGTTCTGAGCAGAAGCATGTCTTGCTTCAAACTGCTCCATCCTACATAGAAATTAAAGTCTGTCCTCATTTCTTTTTCTGTTTAAATCAGCTTTGTTAAGGTATAATTTACACCAAAACTTTCTAATTTTTTTAAATTTTGCAGACATGAGGTCTCACGATGTTGCCCAGGTTGGTCTTGAACTCCTGGCCTCAAGTGATCCTACTGCCTTAGCCTCCCAAAGTGTTTGGGTTACAGGCATATGCCACCATGCCTAGCCAAGGTATAATTTACACACAATATAATGCACCACTGTAAGTGTACAGGTCAATGAACTCTGACAAATGCTTACACACATGTAACCACCACTACAATCAATATATAAAACATTTCTGGCTAGATGCAGTAGTTCACACTTGTAATCCCAGCACTTCGGGAGGCCGAGGCAGGTGGATCACTTGAGGTCAGTAGTTTGAGACCGACCTGGCCAATATGGCGAAACCCCTTCTCTACTAAAAATACAAAAAATTAGCCATGTGTGGTGGCGTGCACCTGTAGTTCCAGTTATATGGGAAGCTGTGCTTGAGCCTGGGAGGCGGGAGTTGCAGTGAGCCGAGATCAGAGACTGTGCCACTGCACTCCAGCCTCGGCAACAAAGTGAAACTCTGTTTCAAAAACAAACAAACAAACAAACAAACAAAACACAAAAACCAAAATAACAACAAAAATACTTCCATCATTCCAAAATGTCCTGTCATAATCTTTGTAGAAGTGAGCCACCACCCCTGGCCACTGGCCATGTTTTATTTATCCTTTTTTTTTTTCCAAATAGGATAACCAAAGATACAGACAGTATTCAATAAAATAAAATAGATAAATTCTAAGAGACAGTGATGCCACATGCTACATTTAACCTAATTTTATTCATGCTTGCTTTGTGATGGGGGAATAGATCATTCAGTACAAACAAAATATCATGTACAACTTTTTTTTTCCCATCTAAGCACAAGAAAGTGTTATTCATGTACAACTTTTAAACTACAATTTTGATGTACATTAATTACTGCCATGCACACAAATCTAACATTTAAAAAAAATAAACACAAGACTTCTTGCATTTTTTTTTTTTTTTTTTTTTTGAGATATGGTTTTGCTGTTGTCACCCAGGCTGGAGTGCAATGGCGTGATTTCGGCTTACTGCAACCTCCACTTCCTGGGTTCAAGCAATTCTCCTGCCTCAGCCTCCCAAGTAGCTGGGATTACAGGTGCCCACCACCATGCTGGGCTAATTTTTGTACTTTTAGTAGAGATGGGGTTTCACCATCTTGGCCAGGCTGGTCTCGAACTCCTTACCTCAGGTGATCTGCCCACCTCGGCCTCCCAAAGTGCTGGGATTACAGGCGTAAGCCACTATGCCAAGATTTCTAACAGCATTTTATAATAATGAAATTCCTAATTTTCCTTTGTTGATAGATCAAGTACCTCTAAAATTCAAAGTCCTATACACAGCACTTTACTTAAAATGAACACTTAAGCAAATTAAGTACATGGATAGCCTTAGGATAAGCAGATATTATATATTCAGTTAGGTAGGCAACAAACCATAGTGCCGAATGGAAAAAGGTATTTGCAAATAAATTTTTAAAACTACATTATTTTGATACTTAAATACAGAAAATATACTGATTTGCTAAAATAAATAAGATGTGACATATTAATACTTCATTATAAATAATGCATACCAGAACATTTATGAACAGAAGTCTTATTAAGAATAGTTTATTACAGTAAATCCTGGCTAATAGAAGTGCATATTGTGGGCGGGGTGCAGTGGCTCACGCCTGTAATCCCAGCACTTTGGGAGGCCGAGGCGGGTGGATCACAAGGTCAAGAGATCGAGACCATCCTGGCCAACATGGTGAAACCCCATCTTTACTAAAAATACAAAAGTTAGCTGTGCATGGTGGCACATGACTGTAATCCCAGCTACTCGGGAGGCTGAGGCAGGAGGACCACTTGAACTTGGGAGGTGGAAGTTGTAGTGAGCTGAACTCCAGCCTGGGGACAGAGTGAGACTCTGTCTCAAAAAAAAAAAAAGTGCATTTTGTGAAGCACTATGGGTGGTTTACGTTTTGCCCTATACTTTTTTACCTTGAGGTAGACAACACATGTTATTCCACAATTTGCTTATCTATTCAGCAGGTTGCTTCCAAATTTGTCTACTATGACTAAAGCTGCTATGAACATTCATGTATTAAGTCTTTGTGTGGATACATATTTTCATTTCTCTTGGATTACGATTCAGAAGTAAAATTGAGTTGTACCATAAATACATGTTTAACTTTGTTTAACACTGCCAAATCCGCCTCCCAAGTGGTTGTAACACTTCACATTCACGCCAGCAATATATGAGAGCTCTGGTTGCTCTTCATTGTCAGTCTTTTAGATTCTAACAATTTGAGTGGTTGTGCAGTGGTATCTCATTGTAGTTTTAATTTGCATTTTCTTGATGACTAATGATCCTGAGCATTTTTTCATGAGCTCATTGACCATGAATATATCTTATTTTGGAAGTGACTGCTCAGTATTTGCTCATTTTTTCGTGAGTTGTTTGTAGTCTTAAAGATTTGCAGGCAGCTGGGTGCAGTGGCTCACACCTGTAATCCCAGCACTTTGGGAGGCCGAGGTGGGTGGATCACCTGAGGTCAGGAGTTTGAAACCAGCCTGGCCAACATGGTGAAACCCTGTCTCTACTATGTCTCTACTAAAAATACAAAAAAAATTAGCTGGACGTGGTGACATTTGCCCGTAATCCCAGCTACTGGGGAGACTGAGGAAAGAGAATCGCTTGAACCCAGGAGGTGGCGGTTGCAGTGAGCTGAGATTGCGCCACTGCACTCCAGCCTGGGTGACAGAGTGAGACACTGTCTTTAAAAATATATATTTGCAGACATTCTTTGCTTAAATTTAATTTTTACTCATTTATTTTTAATTTTTTCACCACTGCCACTGGTGCCGCCGCTGGGAGAGGAGGATGTGAGGGTTTTTTTTTTTTCTCACGTTGGACATTTGTACAAGTGAGGGTTCTTTATGTTGTCTGGCTACAGGTTCTGTGTTAGAATACAGTGAAATAACTTACAGTCTGCGAGTTGCCTTTATTTTCTTAACTGTGACTTTTGAAGTACAGAAGCCTTTAATTTTGATTAAGTCAAAATTTTTCTTTTATGGCCTGTACTTTTTGTGGCTTAAGAACTCTGTGCCTACTTTAAGGAAGTAAATCTTTCTCTTCGTGGACTTATAGTTTTAGCCTTTATGTTTAGTTCTAGAATCAAATTTGAGTTACTATTTGTGTAAAGATAAATGTTTATTTTCTTGCATTTAAGTGTTCACTTATTCTCTACATCTTTATATTAAAGATGAATTTCTTATATACAACTAATGGTTGGATATTGTTTTTTAAAAATAAAGCCTAGGCCAGGTGTGGTGGCTTATACCTGTAATTCTAGCACTTTGGGAGGCCAAAGTGAGAGGATTGCTTGAGGCCAGGAGTTCAACACCAACCTAGCCAACATAGTGAGACCCCAGCTCCATAAAAAAAAATGCAACCTTGCAAACTTTGCCTTTTAATTATAGTGTTTATATCATTTATATTAAATGTAATTATTAACATTATTAAATTTAAACCTGTTTTTAAATATTTCCCCCATTTCTTTTCTTTTTTGAATTAATAATTTTTTAGGATTTCATTTTATTCTCCATCATTGGCTTATTAGCTATATATCTTACCTTTGGCATTGTTTCTCCAGAGTTTACAATAGACACCCTCAACTTATCACAGCTGACCATCAAATAATATTGGACTGCTTCATGTATGTTGTGATAACCTTATGACATACTTCCATTTATCCTCTTATACTTTATATAATTGTCATGTATTTCACGTCTAACTTTGTCATAAACGTCACAATATATTGTTACAATTTTTGTTTTAAAGAAATTAAAGATAAAAATGTCTTTGGGTGCAGTGGCTCATGCTTGTGATCCTGGCACTTTGGGAGGCCAAGGTGGGAGTATCACTTTTGGCCAGGAGTTCAAGACTAGCCTGGGCAATCTTGCAAGATTCCAACTCTACAAAAAAAAAATGGCTTTTACATTTGCCTACATATTTCTTATTTCTAGTGCTTGTTATTCATTTGTATAAATCTAGGTTTTCATCTGGTATCATTTTTCCTCTGTGTGAAGGCCTTCTTTCGCTTTTCTTATAGTAAAGGTCTATTGGTGATATGTCCTCTATTTTTATTCATCAGGGAAAGTCTTTATTTTAAATTCACTTGAGAAAGATATTTTATTTGGGTATAAAATTCTAGGTTGACAGTTTTTTTCCCCTTTCATCTCTGTGAAGACATAATTTCATTGTCTTCTGGAATGCGTAATTTCTGACAAGAAGCTGTCATTATTTCTTATCTTTGTTCTTCTTTATCTAATATGTGGGGAGTTTTTTTTGCCTCTTTTGAGATTTTCTGTTTAACTCTAGTTTTCAGTAATTCAATTTTAAAAGATATTTCAGATGTGCTAAAGAAACCTTGGGAGTAAATTAGCAGCATGACTAATTTAGCCATTGTTATCAGACAAATGATATATTTTGTGGTTTTTTTTTGCATTGTGTGATGTTTTGTATGCTAAAATATTGAAAATTGTATATTAAAAATGGGAAAAATAAATTCAATTTTTATGAATCTCAAAGTTGTTCTTAGACCTGTGAGTTTATAGTTTTCATCAAACTTGAAAAATTATTAGCCATTATTCCTTCCAAAAATGGCCAGGCACAGTGGCTCATGCCTGTAATCACAGCATTTTGGGAAGCCAAGGCAGGTGGATCACCTGAGGTTGGAAGTTCAAGATCAATCTGGCCAACGTGGCAAAACCCCGTCTCTACTAATACTACAAAAATTAGTCAGGTGTGGTGGCTGGTGCCTGTAATCCCAGCTACTCAGGAGGCTGAGGCAGGAGAATCACTGTAACCTGGGAGGTGAAGGCTGCAGTGAGCCGAGATCGCACTATTGCACTCCAGCCTGGGTGACAGAGTAAGACTCCATCTCAAACCAAACCAAACCCAACTCAACCCAACCCCAAAAATACACATATATGTATATTTCCTTTTTTCCTTCTGGGACTCTAATTACATGTATACCAGCCCATGTGATAGTATTTAGCAGGTAAAGGAAGTTCTGTTCCTTTAAAAAAAATTCAATATTTTCTCTCTTTTGCTCCATTAAAAAAATTGGTAGTGTGTATATTTAACATGTACAATATGATTTCTGATATACACATACAAGGTGAACTGATTATTACAGTAAGCTAATTAGTATGTCCATATGTCTACATAGCTCACATTTGTTTTAGTGATGAGTACACTTAAGATGTACTCTCAGCAAATTTCAAGTATACAATACAGTATTATTAATGATAGCCCCCATGCTGAACATTAAATGTCTAAAACTTATTCATCCTTCATAACTGAAAGCTTGCACCCTTTGATTCAGATCCCCCTGCCTACTCCTGTACCTGGTAATCGTCATTCTGCTCTCTGTGTCTATGAATTTGACTTTCTTGGATTCCACATACGAGTGAGAACATGCGGTGTTTGTCTTTTGGCATCTGGCTTATTTCCCTTAGTAGAATGCCCTCTAGGTTCTGTCACAAATGGCAGGAGTTCCTTATTTTTCTAAAAACCAAACTATATTTTATTATGTATATGTATGTAATATATAAAAATCTCATCTGTTTTTATCCATTTATCTGTTGATGGATACTTAAACTGTTTCCATATCTTGGCTATTGTAAATAATGTTGTAATGAATGTGAAAGTGCAGATATCTCTTTGAGATATTCTTTTTGTTTGGATATGTACTCAGAAGTGGGATTGCTAGATCTAAAGTAGTTCTGTTGTTAATTTTTCGAAGAGCCTCAGTACTGTTTTCCACAATGGCCACTGTACATTCCTGCTAACAGTGTACAAGTGTCCTTTTTCTCTACCTCCTCACCAATGCTTGTCATCTTTTGTCTTTACAATGATAGTCACCGTTTGCTCCATTTTGGATAGTTTCTGTTTCTATTTCTTAATTCACTGATCTTTACTTCTCCATTGTGTAATCTGTTGTTAATCCTATCTAGTGATTTAATTTTTTTTTTTTAACAATGGGGAAAGTACACTTTATTCAATAAATGTTGTTGGGAAAATTGGCTAACCATATGCAGAATTCTTCTGCATGAAACTGGACTCCACCTATTACCATACACAAAATTTAATTCAAGATGCATTAATGACTTAAATGTAAGACCTCGAACTACAAAAATTCTAGAAGAAAATCTAGGAAATACTCTTCTAGACACTGGCCTAGACCAAAAAATTATGATGAAGACCCAAAAGCAAATGCATCAAAATAAAAAATAGACAAATAGTTAGCCAGGGGTAGTGGCCAGTGCCTGTAATCCCAGCTACTTGGGAGGCTGAGGCAGGAGAATTGCTTGAACCTGGGGCCGAAATCACACCACCGCACTCCAGCCTGGGTAACACAGGGAGACACTCTTTCAAAAAAAAAAAAAAAGTAGACAAATGGGACTTACTTAAACTAAAGAGTTTACGCACAGCAAAAAGAAATGATCAACAGAACAATCTACAGAATGGGGGAAAATATATGCAAACTATGCATTCACATATGATCTAATATTCAGAATCTATAATGAACTTAAATGAATCAACAAGAAAAAAGCAAACAATCCCATTAAAACGTGGGGAAAGGGCATAAACAGACACTTCTCCAAGAAGACACACTAGCAGCCAACAAACACATGAAAACATGGTCATCATAACTAATAATCAGAGTTGCAAATTAAAACCACAACGACATACCATCCTACACCAGTCAGTAGGGGATTATTAAAAAGTCATCGCTATGTACAGAGAAAAATAGTCAAAAAACAATGGATGTTGACAAGGTTGTGGAGAAAAGGAAACACTTAGTGGGAATGTAAATTAGGTGAGCCATGCAAGCAGTTTGGAGATTTCTGAAAGGACTAAAGAGAGAACTACCATTCAACACGGCAATCCCATTACTGAGCATATACCAAAGGAAGACAAATCATTCTACCCAAAAGACAAATGCTCTCATATGTTCATTGTAGCACTATTCACAACAGCAAAGACATGGAATTAACCTAGGATTGGATAAAGAAAATGTAGTACATATACACCATGGACTACTATACAGCCATAAAAAATTAAATCATGTCCTTTGGAGCAACGTGGATGCAGCTGGAGGCCATCATCCTAAGCAAACTAATGCAGAAACAGAAAACCAAACATCACATGTTCCCACCTATAAGTGGGAGCTAAATCTTGGGTTCACACAGACATAAAGATAGGAACAATAAACAATTAAGACTCCAAAAGCAGAATCGGGGGAGGACTAAAAAGCTTCCTATTGGGCTCTATGTTCACTGTCTGGGTGATGGAACCAACAGAAGACCAAAGTCACCAGGAACTGGTTTGTTACCCTGTAACAAACCTGTACATATACCTCCCAAATCTAAAATTAAAATGGCAATAAATCAAATAATAAAATACATACTAAACAAAAGCTACTCCCTTTTCAACTTCTAAGACACATATAATAATTGAAAATACGAGAACCTGGCTGGGCGTTGTGGCTCATGCCTGTAATCCCAGCACTTTGGGAAGCCTAGGCAGTCAGATAACCTGAGGTCAGGAGTTCGAGACCTGCCTGGCCAACATGGTGAAACCCCATCTCTACTAAAAATTCAAAAATTAGCTGGACATGGTGGTGGGTGCCTGTAATCCCAGCTACTAAGGACGCTGAGGCAGGAGAATCGTTTGGATCTGGCGGGTGGAGGTCACAGTCAGCCGAGATCACACCACTGCCCTCCTGCCCGGGCAACAAAGTGAAACTCCATCTGTAGTCCCACGCACTAGGGAGTGAGGCAAGAGAATCGCTTGAACCCGGGAGGCGGAGGTTGCAGTGAGCCAAGTTCATGCCACTCCACTCCAGCCTGGGCGACAAAGTGAGACTCCGTCCTCCGCGCTTTCGCTGGGAGCTGCAATCCTAAGCTTCTCCTAATCGGCCATCTTGGATCCATCTCCCAGGACTGAGTTATTAGTTTCTTCCAGTCTTTGTCCTTGTCCTCATGGATATATGTGCTGGCTGGGTTCTGCGCGTCGCATCTCCGAGAACAACAGTCTCCCTCCCGAGCGTCACAGCCAGACATGGCCCAGACGAGGGACCCGTGCAGCCTCTAGTCGCCGCAGAGCTTTGCGCGCCTTTTTTTTTTTTTTTTTTTTTTTGAGATACAGTCTCATTCTTTCACCCAGGCTGGAGTACAGTGGTGCCATCTCAGCTCACTGCAACCTCTAGTTCCTGGGTTCAAGTGATTCTCCCACCTCAACAAGTAGCTGGAACTATAGGCGCACACCACCACACTTGGCTAATTTTTGTATTTTTTTAGAGACGGGGTTTCACCATGTTGGCCAGGCTGGTCTTGAACTCCTGGCTTCAAGTGATCCACCCACCTTGGCCTCCCAAAGTGCTGTGATTACAGGCGTGAGCCACTGCGCCTGGTCCTAAAAAAATTTTTTAAAGATATATGAGTCTGTTTTTATCGACTAATTTTCCTCCTGTTTAGGGGTTGTAATGTTCTGGTTTCTTAGCAAATCTAATAATTTTTTATTGGATGATGGGCTTTGTCAGGTTTACTTTGTTGAGAGCCTGGATTTTGTTTCATTTTCAAGAGAAGTATTGGGCTTTGTTCTGATATGCAGTTTATTTAGTTATAGTTCAGTTTGATACTTTCAAAGGCTTTCATTTAAGCTTTGTTAGGGTGCATTTAGAATAGTTGTTTCTGTAGAAATGTTTGATTCAAATGCTTTTGTTTGTTTGTTTGTTTTTTGTTTTTTTTTAGACAGGGTTTTGCTGTGTCACCCAGGCTGGAATGCAGTGGCATGATCACAACTCACTGTAGCCTCAACCTCTTGGGCCCAAGCAATCCTCCTGACAGTGTCCTGAGTAGCTAGGATTACAGGCATGGCTATTTTGTAGAGACAGGGTCTTGCTATGTTGTCCAAGCTGAGAGCCGATCGTCTCTCTCTCTCTTTTTTTTTTTGAGACGGGGTCTCACACTGTCATTCAGGCTGGAGTGCAGTGGTATGATCTCTGCTTACTGCAAACTCCCCCTCATGGGTTCATGTGATTCTCCTGCCTCAGCCTCCCAAGAAGCTGGGATTACAGGTGCACACCACCACACCCAGCTAATTTTTTGTATTTTTAGTAGAGATAGGGTTTCACTATGTTGGTCACACTGGTCTCGAACTCCTGACCTTGTGATCTGCCTGCCTCGGCCTCTCCAAGTGCTGGGATTACAGGCATGAGCCACTGCTCCCGGCCTGGCTAAGTTTTTAATTTTTAAAAATTTTATAGACCAGGCTAGTCTTGAATTCCTGGGTTCAAGCGATCCGCCTGCCTTGGCTTCCCAATGTGCTGGGATTATAGACATGAGCCAACCTCACTCTGCCTCCCATGAGAATTTAAATTCTCCCTTCATCTCATGAATCACTGGGTACCCCTTTACAATGATATTTACTGAGAGAGTGGTCCACACTCCCTCCCTCCGTTTCTTCATCCCCACACACTCTTGGTCCATAGTAAGTTGGCTTCCACAACACCACCTCATCTCATTTATTTTACCTCTTATAATGGGCTGTAGATCAACACTTGCTCCCTTATTTATATATACCATGCACTCTCTCTTTGGAAGGCCTTTCTTTTTTTTCTACCAAATCTTTAATAGGTAGAATTCATCAGGTTTTTAGGAACCCAGAATTCTCTTCCAAGAAATATACTGAAAAACTCTTAAGTTGTTTTTTTTTTTTGTTTTTTTTTTTAGTATAGCCAGAATCATGTGTTTATTCTCCAATCCCTCACAATTATTTGACCTCACCCCCTACAGGGAGTTCAGAAAACTTTTTCTTCCAGCTACCTCTGACAGCATCTTGGGATGTTCTCTGTAAACACTTATAATTAATTTGGATAAGTTAATTATGCTGAGGAAAAAAGTACGTAGAGATTTTTCTTGGAGACACTGTCATTCATGCTAGAAATAACATCATAATCACAGCTCTACAGAGAGATGAGGTCAAGGAAATGAAACCTATAACTAAAGGCTTAGCTTTCTCTCTCAGGGCAAATCTGGGAAACATTAGGTACAACATCCTGGAACGGAGGTTACTTAGGTGAGCGGAGTTTTATTTCAGATTTAAAAATTGTCTGGGAAAAGAAAAGGGGTGAATATTTAGACATGCGAATCTATACAACGTCTGGACCATAAATGCTTTTTCATGAGACTATATCAGAGTCATAATAGAGCCCATTTTCACTGTGAAGAGATACTCTCTGTAGATTGCAGTTATAAATTGCATTGCAGAGAATTAATTTCTCTTACCTGTTTTCCTGCAGTGTCTCCTTAACCCTTTCCCTGTATTACTTCTGTCCAAATTTCCACCTCTGTTCCTTGATTTGTTCTTTATTTTTTATCCCATCCTTCTTCAGAATGTTTGTTCTTAACCTGAGATGATTTAAGCAAGGGGACAAGATTAATTCAATGTAAAACAGAGAAAATTGTAGGCCTGGTGCACAAGCTATCTTAAATAAATGCTAGTGTCTTTTGTTTCCACTGGACCTTGTCTAGGTGAGGCTGCTCTTGGGCAATTCATTTACACTGAAAATTTTGGGGTATGCACAGCGTGAAAATTTCAAGGCATTGTCCACAACTTCATTAGAATTGGTGCAGCAGATAATTACATGTTATTGTGGATTCTGACCTTCACATCCAAATAATTATTCCCTTGGAATAAACACCAGACTCAACTACAGAAGAAGGTGTGTTTACTAGTGAATTTTCTCAGCTGGACCCTCCCTTGCAATAGCTACGTGGATCTGAGAATTGGATTCTGAGATGTGATACTGACCCTACAGTCACATACCTGATGCAGACCCGACCTTCTGCTCTGTGTTCCAGGGGGCCATAAAAACATTGAAAGCAAATATGCAGTTCAGGGCAGTGGCTACTACATGGGTCAATGCTGGCAAAGGTTTACTGAGTTAATGAAATCCCACTGAACCTCAGGGTACATGAATCTTGGGGGAGGCATCTCCAAACTTTTTGCTCATGCCAAGAGTCCATATAGGTTTCATCATCAGTTATGTGGCCAAATGCACCCCTGCTGTTTCTTTCTGTGTGTGGTGTCTACTTCCATCTCTTTCTAATTTTTTTCTTTTTGCCCTAAAATTTGTCTGTATGATTTGATTTGGCAATTCAGCTTTATACTTCTCAAATCATTCATCAGTTTCTCTAGATTTTTATATTGATCAGTTATATTCTAATTTACTGAATTTCCAACTTATAAATAACTTTTCTGGACACTGCTCTGAACCATTGATATGTGTGACTATTCTTTGTTATTGCTACACACTTTAATTGCTGTATGAGGTTTTAGGAAATTAGGTAGGAAATTAACCCAGTTCATTTTAAAGTAAATGACTAAGTTTCTGTATTTTGGAAAATTTTCATTTAGAAAAGTAGGAAAATGAGTTGGATTTTCTCGTGCAATGTAGTTAAAATTTGTTGCAAATTGTCTAGCTCCTAAAGTAGTCCCTTGCGATTTTGACTGATATTGAATAGAATCTGCTAATTAATTTAAGGAAATTTCAAATCTTGACAGCACATTACATCTTTCCATCCAAGGACGCGGAATTTCATTCTACCAATTCAGTATTTATTTTCTACTTTTTGATTTAGAACACTCATATTTCTGGCATATTACTCATCTAATTTACTCCCAAGATTTTCAAAGTGTTTATATACAGTGTATTCTTCTATTTTGCATATTTATGTTATACTTGGGCAAATTACTATATTATTACTTCTAAACATTTTAGTTGGTTCTTTGAATGTAACATAAAAATCGTCTAACTTTCCCAAAGAGAGATAATTTTTACCTGCTGTCTTATTGACCAGGTGAGAAAAATGTTGAATAATTGTGGTGCCTGTGGCCAAGTTAGTCTTTTTCCCAATGAAATGAGATTAATTCTTTTTTGTTTGTTTTGTTTTTAAATTATTTTTGTTTTTGTAGAGACAGGGTTTTGCTATGTTGCCCAGGCTGGTCTCAAACTCCTGGACTCAAGCGACCCTCTTGTCTAAGCCTCTCAAAGTGCTGGAATTATAGGCGTGAGCCATCACACCCAGCCAAGATGAGATTATATTTAATGTTCATTTTGATATTAATCATGTGTATTCCTGGAGTATGTCTTTGTTAATGTTTTATTATTAAGATACTCTGCTTAATTCAGTTTGGGTCCTTGGTTCAAAATTTACATTGGATTATAGAAAGATCATACTTGACAAAGAGTATTTGATGGAATCCAGTGCAACATAAGATACTGAACACTTGTCTCTCAAAAAGGCCAAATTTTTACACACACAAAACCAAACAAAACCCCAAATCAAGCAAGGATATGTAGCTTCAAGTAATGCAATTAGTTTAATGCACTAGATATTTTTAACTATTAAGGAGAGATTCTGCTTCCCATGTTAAAAAATCTACTAAGGTAAATAAAGAACACATTGAAATAATTTTTGATATGGAAATCATGACTCCATTCAGTTGTTCATTCATTTATTTATGTGAAAAATACTGACTGCTTAATAGTATGTTGTTTTAAACCTTAGTTACAAGCTAAAAACAGGGTAGACAAGATATCTGCCTCCATGACCTTCATCTTTTCATTGGAGGTAATGGTCTTCCTTTAATAGAAGTAAGATAATCCAGTAAGATAAATTTCAGTTGTTATAACTACTAGAGAGATACACTAGGTGATAAGGAGAAGAAAACCTTTATGGATGGAATTTTTATGTGTGACAATAGCATAGTGGTCCCAGGAAGGAGATTTGAAAGAAATTAAAGACATTTCATTTCACTTGAAGAAATTCATGTGTTCCTTCCATTTTTTTAGGTTCCTGGATCTGAGCAAAAGCATCATCTCTCAGTTACTGAAGGAATGGTATCTATTGATGTAGCAATGGGTGTGATTATCCTTACACAGACTGGAATAGGGATTGTGGGGAATTCTTTACTCTTTTGTCATTATATCTGTTCCCTTTTTAGAAGACAGAGATTGAGACCATTAGAGCAAATAACCAACCATCTTGTGGTAGCCAATATGTTGATCCTTCTTTGTGGAGGATCCCTCAGACAATGGCAGCCTTTGGGCTGCAATCCTTCCTGGATGATGTCGGATGTAAACTTCTTTTATTGTCACAGAGTGGCCTGGGGAAATTCTCAGCACCACCTGTCTTTTAGGTGGCTTCCAGGCTTTAAGTATCAACCCCACAAACTCCAGATGGGCAGAACTCAAATTCAAACTCCCAAAGCATATTAATTGTCCTTGTATTGTGAGCTGGGTATTTCACTTGCTGGTAAATCTCATTGTTCCCATGAGAGTGACTAGTCAATGGAGTAGCAGAAATATCACTGTGAAATCAAACTTTGGATATTGTTCTCGTCTCTTTGTCAATACAATTATAGAATCAGTGTGTTCAGTTATTTTCTCCTGTACTGATGTTTTTTGCTTGGGAATTATGATATGGGCCAGTGGCTCCACGATATTTTTCCTTCACAGGCACAAACAGCAAGTCCGATACATTCATGGCACTAAACAATGCCCTCAAATATCCCCAGAGACCAGAGCCACAAAATCTATTCTGATACTTGTGAGCACTTTTGTCTTATTTTTTTCTTTCTCTTCTGCTTTCGAAATGTATGCTTTTCTTTTTGACAACCCACAGTCGTGGCTTATGAAAATCAGTGCACTTCTAGTATCTGGTTTTCCAACCGTCAGCCCCTTTTTGCTCTTAAGAGTGACACCCCACATTTCCAACCTCTGCTCCTCTTGCTGAGGAAGTTGTAAGAGCGTACTCAGTTGCTGACAGCGTTGTTCAATATTCATTCATCCACTCATCTCATATTGTGAAGAAGTACCTTCCCTGTGTCACTCCTATTCAGTAGTGAACAGGAAGGTATGGGCTACCTTAAAGTCTTGTCGGGGAATCCAGACATCAAAGAAACAATTACAGAATTAATGATACTTGCAGTTGCAAAGGTTGTTGCAATGAGGAGCTCATTGGTAGTTTGTTTCAGGACCATGGAAAGGTCCTCTTTGTTAAATAAACTTTGCCAGAGGCCTTTGGTATGGGCTGAGCCCGGGCGTGCGGCTCAACTGACCCCCAAAAAATGGCATTTCTCCTGCTGAAGTTCCATGCCACCAAGCTGAAACTAGGTTATTTATCTGACCTCCCAATAATTTGAGAGAGAGAAAACAGCCAAATCTCCAAGCAGGCCAGTTTTATTTTATTTTATTTTATTTTTGAGTCAGAGTCTCACTCTGTTGCCCAGGCAACAGTGCAATGGCCTGATCTTGGCTCAATGCAACTTCCATCTCCCAGGTTCAAGCGATTCTCGGAGTTTTACCATGTTGGCCACGCTGGTCTCAAACTCCTGACCTCAGGTGATCTACCCACCTCAGCCTCCCAAAGTGCTGGGATTACAAGCATGAGCCACGGTGCACCATCTGACCAGTTTTAGCTGGCATAATATTGAGACCCCTTCTGCTTTAACCTTAACAGGGAAAGTAACTTCGAAATAGCCAAGCCACTTTTTGTTCTCTGTGTCTGGTTTCCTCAGCCTTTTTCTGTCTGTCAAACCACCCTGCTCTGCTCAGCTCCTCTACTCATTCTATTTTTGTACAATAAAGTGCTGCCTGATTCTGGAATCACAAATAAAACAAATTAAGGTCTTTAACTAAATGTATTATAATTTTGTCTTTTGACATCTTTGTATCTGCAGGTTGGACTGCTCCCTAAATATTTTAGAGGTGTTAACCAGGCATAGGAGGTACTTTAGGCAAAATGGAAAACATTGTTTGAACACGATTTGCAGAAAGGAACATAGAACATACAAAGAATGAAAGGAAATCCTGTGTGCCATACCTTGTGTTCCAGCAACAAGAGAATTGAGCAGGAGCTGAGGTTATTGAGTTAGGATGCTGTGACCATCTGCCACACTTTATCAATTAGGAATTTGTCCCATAAATCCCAACAGTAATTTTGGGTAATTTAAGGACTTTATCAAGGAGACAGGAGACATTTAGAAAATTATCTAGTTTACCTAACAATTGTGAGCATAGTTTATTGAACTGAGTAAGCGTAAACACGGGGAAAAGCATCTTATCACAGTCATCATCCTCTCAGTTTACTTCAAACATTATCCTCTTTCACCTAGTTTACTTCAAACATCTTCAAAACAACTGTTGATGTTTCGATCTTTTGAACATGTTTGAAGTAAACTAGGTGAGAGGGGGATGATGGGTCTGATACAGATGATGAAAATCAGCATGAAGGAGAGCACTGGACTTGCACAATAATTTCTTGAGGGAAGAAGTATGCACTAGGCTGGGCACTGTGGCTCACACCTGTGATCCCAGCACTTTGGGAGGCCAAGGCGGGAGGATCATCTGAGGTCAGGAGTTCAAGACCAGCCTGGCCAACATGGTGAAACCCCGTCTCTACAAAAATACAAAAATCTGCCAGGTATGATGATGAGTGCCTGTAATCTCAGCTAGTCGGGAGGCTGAGGTGGAAGAATCACTTGAATCCGGGAGGCGGAGGTTGCAGTAAGCTGATATCATACCATTGCACTCCAGCCTGGGTGACAGAGGGAGACTCTATCTCAAAAAAAAAAAAAAAAAAAAAGAAGTGTGCACTAAACTTAGCAAGTATTTCATAAGGTCTTTTTTTTCTTTTGTACGTCTTTTTTATTTTTTAGAGATGGGGTCTCACACTGTCACACAGGCTGGAATGTAGTGGTATAATCCATGTCTCACTGCAGCCTTGAACTCCTGGGCTCAAGTTATCCTCCCACTTGGCCTCCCAAGTAGCTTGGACTACAGTGGCACACCACCACACCTGGCTAATTTTTGTATTTTTTGTAGAGATGGGGTCTAGTTATGTTGCCCAGGCTGGTCTCAAACTCTTGGCCTCAAGCAATTCTCCTGCTTCCGCCTCCAAAGTGTTGGGATTACAGGTGTGAGTCACCTTGCCCTCATAAAGGGTTGTTTGAGAAAGGTTGGTATGGGCAACGACTCACGAGTCTCTCATGTGAGCAACTGGATCAGTCATGGTGGTGTTTATTGATATTTGTGGTTTGGGTGTAAAGATAATGCACACTTTAGCACATGTAGTTTGCTCTGTCTTTAAGACACCCCGCAACATATGTGTGACTAGTCATATATCACACATACGTATGTATGGTAAAGCTCAGATGGAAGGTTTGCTTTGAGAAGGCTGTCAACAACATATATTGGTAAGAAAACTGTGCAAGTTGTCAGAATCAAAATGGAGTCATTAGTGTTAAGAAAACTCTGACATATCATGGGCCAGGCACAGTGGCTCACACTTGAAATCCCAGCACTTTGAGAGGCCGAGATGGGAGAACTGCTTGAGACCAGGAGTTCCAGATCAGCCTAGGCGACATAGTGAGACCCCTATCTCTACAAAACATAAAAAAATTACTGGGTGTGGTGGTGCGTGCCTACAGTTCCAGCTGCTCTGGAGGCTGAGGCAGGAGGATCACTTGAGCCCAGGAGTTTGAGGCCGCAGTGAGCTATGATTGAGTCACTGCACTCCAGCCAGGGTGGCATAGCGAGATTCTGTCCCAAAAGAAAAAAACAAAAACAAAATCGAAAAAAAAAACTCTGATAAATCAAGCACGGAGAGAGCATGAAGAGAGGGTTTTCATGCTTTATGCGATCAAAAAACTGTCACAAAAGACTGCAAAAACCACAACCTTGCACAAGGTCCATCATAACCTTATGTAGACAATATGTCTGCAAAAACATCTGCTCAGCAATTCCGTGTCCCATCTCGGACTTGTTATTGATGTTTGATAACCAAAGATAATTATTTCAAAACAATTATATAAGCCTCTTCATTTTTTTTTTCATTAAAAAACCCTTGTCTTCCTTCATCTCCCTGAATTTGCACGTATTTCGCTATGGCATGTAGATTCTCGTTGCTGTATTCTATTGCCAAACAAACATTGTTTCTTTTTAGAGAGCCCCTTTCTGTTTGTTACGTAGGCTGACATATATGGTGTTTGAAACAGGACCTGAAAACGTTCGCTAGCAGAAGGAAATGGTGTCTGGGCAGGGTGGCTCACACCTGTAATCCCAGCCTTTGATTCACCTGAGGTCGGGAGTTCCAGACCAGGCTGGCCAACATGGTGAAACCCCCTCTCTACTAAAAATACAAAAATTAGCGGGGTATGGTGGTGTGTGCCTGTAATGCCAGCTACTCAAGAGGCTGAGGCAGGAGAATCGCTTGAACACAGGAGGCGGAGATTGCAGTGAGCCAAGATTGCGTTGCTGCACTCCAGCCTGGGCAGCAGAGCAAGACTCTGTCTCAAAAAAAAAGGAAATGGTGATACTTGGAACCAGTGTGCAGTACTCACTAAGCCACTTCCTTGGCTGGCCTTCTCTGCTCTGGTGATGGGCAAATAACAAGTGATCCTCCCTCCTTTTGTTAGAGGCTTTTTGACTTTATCTGGGATCTTGTTTGGATAAGGTCATTTTTTAAAATTTTTTCTTTTTTTGAGATGGAGTCTCACTCTGTTACTCAGGCTGGAGTACAGTGGTGTGATCTTGGCTCACTGCAACCTCTGCCTCCTGGGTTCAAGTGATTCTCCTGCCTCAGTCTCCCAAGTAGCTGGGACTATAGGCGCATGCCACCACGCCTGGCTAATTTTTTGTATTTTTAGTAGAGAGGGGGTTTCACTGTGTTAGCCAGGATGGTCTCGATCTCTTGACCTCGTGGTCCACCCACCTCAGCCTCCCAAAGTGCTGGGATTACAGGTGTGAGCCACCGCACCCGGCCTAAGGTCATTTTTATAAAAGGCCATACATCCCTCCTGGAATGATAAGACTTTTTGCGTTTTCTGGTAAGTCCTCTTTCTGCACTGGGTACTGTAGGTTTCTACGGTATTTACATTCTGTCTGTGAGGTACATCTCCTCTGGTCTGTGCCCCTTCTCTGGTTTAATTTTTTGTTTGATCTGCACACCTGGGTTAAAATATTTGTGAACATTCTTATCTTGGTTTCCTTTCATTTCATTTGACTCTTTTCCTTGCTTGTTTTTGAAAATCTTACAGGAGCAAAAGTAAACATTCTAAGTGATGGGTACATGAGGGAAGGCTACTTAACAGCTACCAGGGCAGAAACCGCCATCTAAAACACTGGTCTAAATGCCTGAATTTGGCTGGGTGCAGTGGCTCGGGCCTGTAATTCCAGCATTAGGGGGCTGAGGTGGGTGGATCACCTAAGGTCAGGAGTTCAAGACTAGCCTGGGCAACATGGTGAAACCCTGTCTCTACTAAAAACACAAAAATTAGCTGGGCGTGGTAGTGCAAGCCTGTGATTTCACTTACTCAGGAGGCTGAGGCTGGAGAATCATTTGAACCCGAGAGGCAGAGGATGCAGTGAGCTGAGATGGTGCCACTTCACTCCAGCCTGGGCAACAGAGTGAGACTTCATCTCAAAAAAATAATAAAATAAAATAAAAATAAACTTCTGAATTCCCTGACAGGACTTATAAGATTTTTCTTTGCTCCCAGGAGATTAATAAGAAACAAAATGACATTCTTAAACATTAAGGCATGCCAGGTTTCCTGGGACCCTAGTTGGCACATATTATGGCCTGTTCTTGTGCACATTTTTACACTGATGTGCAAATTACAACAAGGAAAATTCAGAGCTTGGATGGTCATCATTCAAAAAAAATCTGCAACTACGGAGTTAACATGTAGAGTCTTCTAAGTCCTCTATCTCTCTTTTTCTCCACCAACTTGGAGTCTGCTGACTTTTCTGCTGTTGTTGAGATAAAACTCACTGCTTATGGGATTCCAATCAAGATTTTAAAAAGTAGAAGTTTTAAAGGGTTTTCGAATTAATAGCTTTAAAATCACAACTCCTTGGTAACCAACAACCTAGCCACCTATTAGAAATACAAATTTAGGCTGGGTGTAATGGCTCATCCCTGTAATCTTAGCACTTTGGGAGGCCAAGGTGGGCAGATTGCTTGAGGCCAGGAGTTTGAGACCAGCCTGACCAACATGACAAAAACCTTGTCTCTACTAAAAATATAAAAATTAGCCTAGTGTGGTGGCACATGCCTGTAATCCCAGCTACTTGGGAGGCTGAGGCATGAGATTTGTTTGAACTCGAGAGGCAGAAGTTGCAGTGAGCCAAGATCATGCCACTGCACTCAAGCCTGGGTGACAGAGTGAGAATAAATAAATACATAAATTTAGAGTTGTCTAACAATTGTGTATGATGATAAAACACTTATTTGAAAAATTAATAAGCTAAAAGAAAAAGGAATAGATAAATGTTTATAAAACATATAGACATAGCCACCCCTGTTCTCTGGTTTTTCAATTTTTAGTTTAAATTTTTTAATAGACATGGATGTTGCTATGTTGCCCAGGCTGACCTTGAACTCCTGGCTCAAGCAATCCTCCCATCTCAAACTCCTGAGTAGCTGGGACTACAGGAATATACCACTGCACGGTTCAAGTGATTCTCTTGCCTCGACCTCCCGAGTAGCTGTACCTGGGATTACAGGCATGCACCACCACGCCCAGCTAACTTTGTATTTTTAGTAGAGACAGGGTTTCTCCATGTTGGCCAGGCTGATCTCAAACTTCCGACCTCAGGTGATCCGCCTGCCTAGGTCTCCCAAAGTGCTGGGATTACAGGCATGAGCCACTGTGCCCAGCCTCTTTGTCTTTTTTTTTTTTTTTTAATTTACTGTAGGTTTTTTTCTTTGTGGTTACTATAAGGATTATCCTAAAACATCTTATAATTGTGGTAACCTATTTTAAACTGATAACAATTTAACTTCAACTGCATACAAAAATTCTACACTCTTTCTTCTCTCCCCATATTTTGCATTATTGATGTCATAATTTGTATCTTTTTTTTTTTTTTTTTTTGAGACAGAGTCTCACTCTGTCACCCAGGCTGCAGTGCAGTGGCATGATCTTGATTCACTGCAACCTCTGCCTCCAGGGTTTAAGTGATTCTCCTGCCTCAGCCTCCTGAGTAGCTGGGATTGCAGGTAAATGCCACCACACCCAACTAATTTTTATATTTTAAGTAGAGACAGGGTTTCACCATGTTGGCAAGCCTGGTCTTGAACTCTTGACTGCAAGTGATCTGCCCGACTTTGCCTCTCATAGTGTAATTTGTATCGTTTGTATATCATGTACCCATAGGCAAATTGTTGTAGTTATAGTCATTTTTAATCCTTCCGGCTATTTTTTTTTTTTTTTTTTTGAGACAGAGTCTCACTGTCACCCAGGCTGGGATACAGTGACATGATCATAGCTCACTGCAGCCTCAAACTCCTGGGCTCAAGTTATCCTCCTGCCTCAGCCTCTTGAGTAGCTGGGACTATAGCTGTGCCCCACCATGCCCAGCTAAATTTTTTTTTAATTTAAAAATTTTGTTTTGTAGAGTCAGGGTCTCACTATGTTGCCCATGCTAGTCTTAACTCCTGGCCTCAAGCAATCTTCCCACTTTGGCCTCCCAAAGTTTTGGAACTACAGGTGTGAGCCAATGCACCTGGCCTGTCTTTTAACTTTTAAATGACCTATCTTCAAGCTCATCAATTTTTTATTCTGCTTGATTGAGTCTGCTATTGAGATCCTCTATAGAATTTTTCATCAGTCATTGTGTTCTTTAGTTCCAGAATGTTTGTTTGCATCTTTTCTATGTTTTCCATCTCTTTTTTGGACTTCTAATTTTGTTCCTGCATAATTTTCCTGATTTAGTTTAGTGTTTATCTGTGTTCTTGTTATCTCACTGAGTTTTTTTTTTTTAAAAAACAGTCATTTTGAATTCTTTGCCAGGCAATTTGTAATTGTTCATTTCTTTAGAGTTGGTTACTGATGGTTATTTTGATTTGTGTTGGTGTCATGGTTTTTTTCTGTTTTGTTTTGTGACACAGTCTTGCTCTGACACCAGGCTGGAGTGCAGTGGCACAATCTCGGCTCACTGCCACCTCTGCTTCCCGGTTCAAGTGATTCTTCTGCCTCAGCCTTCCGAGTAACTGGGACTACAGGCGCACATCACCACGCCCAGCTAATTTTTGTATTTTTTTAGTAGAGACGGGGTTTCACATATTGGTCAGGATGATCTTGATCTCTTGACCTTGTGATCCACCCACCTCAGCCTCCCAAAGTGCTGGGATTACAGGTGTGAGCCCCTGCGCCCAGCCAGTGTCATGTTTTCTTAGTTGTTCATGATCTTTGTGAACTTGCTTTGGTGTTGAACATTTGAAGAAGTAGGTATCCCTTCTAGTCTTTACAGACTCGCTTTGGTAGTGAAAGCCCTTCATCAGAGATATTGGGTGAGCTGTATAGTGAAGTTTGTAGGTGGGATTACTGCTGAAGTTATCAGACATGCTGATCTGGTGCCAGGGTCAACAAGTGGATGGGCCTGAGGACTGCGTCCATGGGAACCAGCCTGACATCTGGGTCCACAGAGGTTCACCTGGTGCTGGACTGGTTTGGACATTAGGCCCATAGGATGCCTTGGTCCTGAGCTCATAGGGGTCTACCTGCTTCCAGGATCTACTCTGGCAGGCCTGGACTCTGGGTCCACTGGAGCATAGGGTCACAAGAACCAGCCTGGAGCCTGGGTCTGGCCTGGGGCACAGCTGGGTCTGGAGTCCACAGGGGTCAGTCTGAAGCTCGAGGCTGTGGCTGCTGTCCTAGGGATATGGAGGCCAGCCTGGAGCCTGTGTTTTTATATAGGGTTCTGAAGCTTTGGTCTCTAGGAGCTGGCCTGGCACTGGGGTCTCCTGGGCCAGGTCTGGATATTGGATGTGGTGGAGTGGGTTTGAACCCTGGGTTTGTTGGAGTGTAGGACCATGGGAGCCAGCTTAAGAGACTGGAGCCACAGGGGCTGGGTAGGCTGACAGCCTGTATCCATGGGGGTCATCCTGGACCTTGAGTCTATGGGTGCCAGCTTTGTGCCTCAAGCTGAGGATGCCAACTTGGAGTCTGGGTCACTGGGGGCCAGCTGGTCATTGGGTTTCAGTGGAGAAGTCCTACTGCCAGATCCACAGCAAAGTTCACTTTATTTTCCATCCTCCAATATGAAGGGTATCTCTCACCACACTATAATTTCTGGGCTTGGGAGAGTGCTGGGTAATGCAAAACTGTCCTTCTTAACCTCTTTAATGTATCTTTTCCTGTTTCTGTGCTGCAGCAAGGTGCTCTAATCTCTTACTTGGATTATTTAGTTCTTGTGAACGTTTGTTCATGAGTAAATAGATGTTTAAATTGATGTGAGGGCTAAGTGCTGGAAAGTCTCATTCTGCCATTTTGCTGACATTACTCTTGTTAAGATTTTCTATTTCTTCTTGAATCAGTGATAGTTTGTGTGAAGAACTGTTCTTTGTTTCTTTACATTTAGTTTATTTTGTTGGCATAGCATTGTTTATAATATTCTTCTATAATCATTTTCATTTCTGTAAGGTTAGTAATGTGTCCATTTTCAACTCCAACTTTAGTAATTTGAGTTTTTTTTTTTCTTTTTTTTTTTGAGACAGAGTCTCACTCTGTTGCCCAGGCTGGAGTGTAATGGTGTGGTCTTGGCTCACTGCAACCTCCGCCTCCTGTGTTCAAGAGATTCCCCTCTCAACCTCCCAAGTAGCTGGGATTACAGGCACCCGCCACCATGCCTGGCTAATTTTTGTATTTTTAGTAGAGACGGGATTTCACCATGTTGACCTGACTGGTCTCAAACTCCTGACCTCGTGATCCACCTGCCTTGGCCCCTCAAAGTGCTGGGATTACAGGCATGAGCCACTGCGCCTGGCCTAATTTGAGTCTTTTCTGTTTTTTTTTTTCCTCAGTGAATCAGCTACGGTTTTGCTACTTCATTTGATCTTTTCAAAGAATCACTTTTAATTTTGTAATTTTTCTCTATTATTTTTCTATTTTCTATTTTATTTAACTCCACTCTTACCTTTATTATTTCCTTCCTTTCCTCCCCTGCTCTTTTTTTTTTTTTTTTGCTATTTTTCATGTTCTAATTCCTAAAGTTGTACATTTAGGTTATTGATTTGACATCTTTTTTTTTTTTATAGGCATGTAGAACTATAAATTTTTCTCTTAGTAGTAAGCATGTTATAAGCTTTGGTAACATGTGTTTTTATTTATATTTATCTAAAATATTTTCTAAATTCTCTTTTTATTTGTTCTTTAATCCTTTGGTTGTTTAAGATTGTATTGATTTGGCACAAGACAAAGATGCCTTCTCTTAGTACTGCTATTCAACATAGAAATTCAACTGAATTTCAGTTATCAGAATTTGCCAACATGAAGACAATGGGATTTAGTCTTACAAATTAAGAGGGAAACTGAATAAATTAAGTCATGAAATATCAGATGGCATACAGGATTTAATTTTGAAATTCTTCAGTTTTGCTTAGGGATTTCTTCAGCTATGGGAATAGATTTTTGATGATGCTCCAAATTTTAACTGGATCAATTTGCAATTGGTGTCAGAATGGAGTGAAATTGAGAAGCCTTATGTTCCTGTAGCATCTGAATTTGGCTTAACATTCAAAGAAATCATAAACAGAGCCAATATGTTTGCCTCATAAAGATAATTTTCAAAGAAATGTACCCTTCTTAGACAAGGTAGCAAAAAAGAGATGCACCTTGAAGGTAAGATACATTAACTGCTAGAATGTTAACTGCAATCTAATTTTTCCATATTCAATATTCACAATACTTGTGAGGATATCTCCCATTTTTCTGGTTACCTTAGTATATACAGAGCATACATCTCAATTTTAAAAGTATGGTGTTCAGAGGAGAGTCATTTGAAGGTAGCTATAATTTCAAGTTTATTAACCATAAAGTCTAACATTGAAGATTACATAAAATTTTATCAAAATTTAAAAATAATAGACCACATTGAAAGAAAATACTGAAAAAGCATGGTGATATTGGTTAAGAAATTGATTAAAGTATCAGAATATACTTAAATATATTTATTCTGCTTCTCTTTATTCTAATGTTTAGTCAACATAAATAGCTTAAAAATTTTTTTCCTTACTACAAAAATGTTATTTTGCTTTAATGTATATATGTTATTGTTTTACCCTTTAGGATATAACAGAATTAGTAAAGGAATTTTTTAAACACTACATAATTTCAATTACCTTAGTATTCATAACTTTTCAAATTTGTACTACTTTGGACAATATATTATATACTTAGCTTTTATTGCTTTCTAATTTAATTCCATTTTTGTCAAAGAATATGCTTTGTATGACTTGAATCCTCATGCATTTATTGAGACTTGTTTTATGGCCCAGAATATGGTCTATACTGATATGTATCCCCTGTCCACATAGATGAATTTTACTGTCATTGAGGAGAGTATTCCACAAATGTAATGAGAACAAGTAAGTTGATATGTTGCTCAAATCTGCTATATCCTGTTGCTTTTCTGTGTTTGTTCTATTAATAACCAAGAGAGATATATTGAAATATCTGACTGTAATTGTGGATCTGTCTCCTTTTTGATCTAACAGGTTTTTCTTCACATACTTAGAAGCTTTGCTTTTAGGAGCAAAATTTAGGTTTGTTCTTTCCACTCAATGAACTGTTTGCTTTATCATTATTATGATAAACCCTACTTTATCCCTGGTAATAGTCTTTGTCCTGAAGTCTACTTTGTTTTTAGTAAAGTCACTCCAGCTTTCTTTTGACTAGTGTTAGGATGGTGTATATTTTTCCATCCTTTTATTCTTAACCTATTAGTGCTTTTCATTTAACATACTACCTGTAGGCAGCACACATTTGGGTCTGACTTTTTTAAAAAATCCAGTTGGACAATCTTTTTAGTTAAGATGTTTAGACCATTTACATGTAATGTGGTTATTGATATGGTTGAGTTAATTATCTTGTTATTTGTTTTCTGTCATAATTCTGGAATGAAAAGACGTTTTGTTCTTTATTATTCCATGTTTCCTCCTTATGTAGCATAGGAAACTAGAAAAATGATTTTAAAAGTTCAATATGGCTAGACTACAACAGTGAAATCAGGCTCTTTCTAGGAAAAACAAGCCCTCTTTTGCATTTGTTTATGCTATTTTAACTAAGTGTTAATTGTTCATCCTTCAAGATAAGGCAAGTAATTCTTTGTATACTTTTATCCGTTTCCATGTCGTCCTGAATCACATTTTTCTCTGCAGATAACAGGAACATTGTCTCAAAGAATCCAGGACATTTGATTCTGAAATCTCCAATGTAAACCACACTTCCCCTCCCAGTATATAACCAATCAATTCTTCAAGCTTTTCAAATTTACCCCTAAGTCCCCTTCAAATACCACAGAGAAGCGGAAGCTGGGGTCTGAGACAAAGAGGTTAAAGCAGCTACATCTTGACATAATTTTACTTTAAGTTCTTTCTTCTTTAAAAGTTCTGCTCATTTGCATTCTTCTCCAAGGCGAGAAAAAGTAAGTTACACTGACGCTCCGAAAGGGAAATGCTCCTCTCAGATGGGGATCCTCGCCCATGGCAGCAACCTGTGCACCCCCGGGGATGGAACTCCTACAAGTCCACTAGGCTCGGCTTCCTTAAGGGTCAGCCCCCGTTGTATGCTGGGGTCAACCTGAACAGATCAGAGCTCAAGGCTTCTGAGGGAGGCTCTTTCTGCTCAGAACTGTATTTCCCAGCGGCCACCGCGCCGGTCCACTTCCGGTCTCCAGGGGTTGACGACATAGTGGGGCTAGATCTTCACGTCGGTCTGAGGAAGTGATCGGTGGCTTCAGGTGGTCTCTGCGGACTGGGGCTTGAGCTTGACGGACCCGACATGCGGGTGGGAGAGGGAGGCCCTCAGAGTAGGCACCCCCGGGGTGCAGAGGGATCTGCCGGATCGCCTGGCGTGCGTGTGCGCGGGCATCAGAGGAGGGGGATTGTGCGATCGTGAGTGACGGAGGGGACTGTGTGAGTGTGTGTGTGAGGCCCTGTGCACAGGCCCGGGAGGGCGGATAGACGCAGCGCACTTTTCTCGGGCTGTGTGTACACGTCACTGCCCCTAGGCTCCTGCTGCTTCCTCCGTCTTCCCCTTCACAGCTGCGGGGGCTGCAGCAGAGGAATGGCTCCAGTAGGGAGGTCAGATATTGAGCCGAGAACGAAGCTTTCCACACGAAGTACAGAAGTGCCCCTGAGTGTTCCCCAGGAGGGCAGCTACATTTTGAGAACCACAGCGTCCTCAGTCAGAACTCTGTCCCCCAGGAACCAGCTCCAAACTGGTTGTATTGGTTGAACCGATTCCTTCTCCTTTTACTTCCTTCCTATTTCGTGTGAAGTGAGGGAAATTGTGGCCGTGGAGGGAGGGTGCTTTTAAACTTTGCGCTCCAATAAGAGCCTGGAGTCTCACGCTTGCCGTATCCTTCCCCAGTCGAATTATCCAAAAGAAGGACCTGAAGGAGGATGAGAGCGTTGTTGCTGCACACCTAAAAGTCAAGGGTGAGGTTGTGCTTTGTATTTGTTCAAGAAATGCGTTTTTGATTTTAGAATATGGAGAATTTGATTGTAGAATATTTCAGTGAATCTAGGGGGATATGCAAATTGATTCGTGCCCCCTCCCATCGTGGCCCCCTCCCTTACTTTCCACTTAATGTTCACAAAACTATTTGGCAAAATGTTCACACCTTCCTGTGTACTCTCTTTTGCTAAGCTAGTACTGAAAGACATCTCCAGTAGTTAATATTAAAGCTCCATTTTAGACTCGTATGTGGGAAGGAGGAGATTAGTGTTTAGGTGGAATCACACACCAGACATCTGTTGGTCTTTACAGACCTCCTTTTCAAAATAGGGAAGCATGGAGATGGTTGGATGACTTCAATTCGTCTGTGAGGCTTTCAGGAGTGGGAAAGTGACCGCACAGAAATTGGTATCAAGAAGAGTCAGGATTTTTCCAGGAAGTCCATGGGATGACATTTGTAATACTTGCCAGATCTCTCTGAGGTTTGGCAGCTCCAGTCGTGTTTTGGGCATTTGTGTGTGTGTGTGTGTCTGTGGACTGCAAGAGGCAGTACACTACTGTGGTTAAGAATAGGAGAGTGGATCCAGAGTATCTGGGTTGGAATGCTGATTCTGTCATTAGGATGAATTAATATTGTAAAGCCCCTTGGAGCAGTGCTAGGCATATAATAATGTTTAATATGTTTTCACTGTTGCTTCTGTGTGGTCATTTTAAGTCATTCCCCTTGACTTTCTATAGAACAGGAGCATTAGGAATATGTGATTCATTGTGATTGCTGCTTGTACATTAAGAAAATAAGTGAGATGCTCAAATGATCTGGGACAGAAATTCTTTTTAAATCAGCAGATACAACTGTATGTACTTATCATGTGCAACATGTTTTATGGTATGTATACATTGTAGAATGTCTAAATCTAGCTAATTAACCATGCAGTACCTCACAAAGTTATCATTTTTGTGATGAGAACACTTCATATCCACTCTCCTAACATTTTTCAAGACTACAGAATATTGTTATTAATTGTAGATACTGTGTTGTGTAAGAGATCTCTTGAACTCGTTTCTCATATCTTTCTGAAATTTTATATGCTTTGACCAACATTTCCCCAGTCAAACTGCTTTCCTTCTCTCCCTCACCCATATTACCCCAGATCTGTAAATACCATTCTACTTTCCACTTCTATGATATCAACTTTTTTAGATTTGGCTGATGAGTGAGATCATGTGTCTTTCTGTGACACATGATCACTTACCTCACTTAATACAATGTTCTCCAGATTTATCCATGTTTTTGCAAATGACAGAATTTTCTGCTTTTTATAGCTAAATAGTATTCCCTTGTGTATATATACCTGCATATATACCACATTTTCTTTATCCATTCATTCATTGGTAGACATGTAGGTTGATGCCGTATCTTGGCTGTTGTGAATAGTGCTGCAATAAACATGAGTGTGCTGATATCTCTTTGACACACAGATTTCATTTCCTCTGGATATATACCCAGTAGTGGGATTGCTGGATCATATGGTAGTTCTATTTCTAATTTTTTGAGGAAGCTCCATACTGTTTTCCATAATGGCTGTGTCACTTTACATTCTCACCCACAGTGTGCAAGCATTCCCTTTTCTCTACATTCTCACAAACGTTTCTTAACTTTCGTCTTTCCAATAGCCACCCTGACACATATGAGGTGATATCTTATTGTAGGTTTAATTTTCATTTCCCTTATGGTTAGTTGAGTATTTTTTCATATACTGTTGGCCATTTATATGTCTTCTTTTGGGATGTGCCTATTCAGGTCCTTTGCCCATTTTTTAATCAGATTTTATTTTTGCTGTTGTTTGGTTTCCTCATATATTTTGGATATTTACCTGTTATCTATAAATGGTTGCAAATATCTTCTCTCATTCTGTTGGCTGTCTCTTCACTTTGTTGACCGTTTCTTTTTCTGTGCAGAAGCTTTTTAGCTTGACATAATTTCATTTGTTCATTTTTGCTTTTGTTGCCTGTGTTTTTGAGATCAAATCCCAAAATCATTGCTCAGATCAATTTCATAGAGCTTTCCCCCGATGTTTTCTTCTATTTATTTCATAATTTAGGATCTTACATTTAAGTGTTTAATCCATTTAGAGTTGATTTTTGTATAATGGTTTGAGATAAGGGTCTAATTTCATTTTTCTGCATATGGATACTTACTTTTCACAACAGTATTTTTTGAAGAGTCTGTCTTTTCCCCATTGTATGTTCTTGGCACCCTCCTCAAAAATCAGTTGGTTATAAATGTATGGACTTTTTCTGGGCCTCTCTAGTCTGTTTCTTTGGTCTTTGTGTCTGTTTTTATGTCAGTATGCTCTTTTGATTACTATAGCTTTGTAGTATATATTGAAGTCAGGTAGTTTGATGCCTCCAACTTTGTTCTTTTTGCTCAAGATTGCTTTGGCTATTTGGGTCTTTTGTGGTTCTGTACAAATTTTAGCATTTTTTTTTTTCTATTTCTGTAAGGTATGTAGGACTGAAATTCTTAACCTGAGTTCCTGTGACTCCATTTATGGTCTCGGGGACCAAAAGCGCTTGAAATAAAATATTGAAGCATTACAGAAATTACAAATGTGGGTTTTAGAGGGAGAAGTAGTATATAATATCATAAGATTATAAAAAATTTATGTGACTCATGAGGTTTGGATCCATTGGTTTAGATAGAACATCGGTTCTCAGCTGGGGCAATGTTTAGAAACTTTTGGTGTCACACTGCTGGGGAGGGTCCTACTTAGATCTAATGGACAGAGGTCAGGAATGCTGCTAAACATTGTATTATGCACAGGATAGCTCTCCCCACTCCCCCCAACTAAGAATTATCCAGCACAATGTCAGTACTGCCTAGGGAGAGAAACTGTGGTCTAGAATCAAAAGATTGTGGTATCTGGAATGACACTGTAAATGATCTTGTATAAACTAAGTGTTCTGTAATATAGAAATCATTAAGCAAATCATACTAGACTCAAGTGATAGAGTATTATGCAGGTAATAAAATGATGTCCCTTGGATGTAGGCAAAAGCTTGGTTTCCTCCATACTCCACCTGTTCACTGCCAGTTTATTTGTGAGAGTGTGTGTGTGGGGACAAGGAAAGTGATGGGAGAGGGGTGGAAGTGTGCATGTTAGCAGGGGTAGTTGAGAAATAGGAATGGAGGATAAAATAGTTATTTGTTTCAAGTCACTCTGGGAGTATTGAGACATAGCTTGACTTACGGCCTTTTTTGTTGTTTTCCAGGGGAGAAGCCGGAAGAAGATTGACCAATTTTATAATTCTAAAAACATGGTCCATGTAAGTTGGTATTTCTCTTTTCTTCTTGATATATGGTGACTTTCAGCTTAGGCAACTGTTATTTTTTAACCTGAAGCTTCTTACCTAAGGAGCCAAAATCTTACACCCCAGTTTGTCCCATTACAGTGAAGGTTAGTGACCAAAAAAAACAATAAAGGTCAGTGCTCTTCCTATTTGTACCTCTGTTTTCCTACTGGCTTTGATGTTTTCTTGGAGCAGGTTATTCCATCTGTGCTCTGTGCTCAGACCTTGATCAGGGAGAATACTGGAACAGTGGAGAAGTCAGTCCCCATAGGGAAACAGGGTTTTTTGACTTTGATAAGTGACAGATGATTGACCACATTTGGGAACACTTTCAAACTTCACAGACTGGAGCTTTCCAGGTAGCTAAGGTAGAATTCCATAGTGAGCGGCCCCAGTCTGCAAATGTGACAAGGTGATCTGCTTTATGAGGCTTTTAGGAAAATGATCAGTGACAATAGTGGGCAGTGACAGGGAGAAGATTATTTGGGGCATGCGTGATAGGTGATTACAGATTCTCTGGCCAGATGTGGTGGCTCACACCTGCAATTCCAGCACTTTGGGAGACTGAGGTGAGTGGATCATTTGATGTCAGGAGTTTGAGACACCTGGCCAACATGGTAAAACCCCATTTCTGCTAAAAAAACCAAAAACCAAAAAACAACAAAAATTAGCCTGGCGTGGTGGCACATACCTGTAATCCCAGCTACTCAGGAGGCTGAGGCAGGAGAATCACTTGAACCTGGGAAGTGGAGGTTACAGTGAGCCAAGATCATGGCATGGCACTCCAGCTTGGGTGACAGACTGAGACTCCATCTGGCCATCCTAAATGTATAAATAGAAAAAAATGATTAAATCTAATATGTCAGTTATATTGACTTTCATGCAGCTTATGAAAATCATTTGTCATGACAAGAAAAAATACTTTTGTTATCATCTCATACCATAATGAACTTGAGGATTAAGAACATTGGGAGAGAGATCCAAGATGGCCGATTAGCAGCAGCTCAGGATTGTGGCTCCCACTGAAAGCGCAGAGAGTGAGTGGACGCCACATTTTCAGATGAATTTTTATTGCCCACGGACCAAGAGATTACCCAGGAGCCCCACAGGTCGCCAGCGTGACTCTTTTGGCGGGCGCGGCCGTTTTGCAGGCGCCCCGGGGCAGCGGTTCTCAGTCCGGAGTATACAGGACTGAGTGCCCTTTGGTTGGCGTTTGGAGCTCCGGGGAAGGCAGAGTCTCCCATTCAGCTGATTGAAAAGTGGACTGAAGTGGGGAACCAGACCGGAAGATTCCCGGGCAGAAAAGCGCCACGAATCTTAACGTCGCTGTTTCAGCCGGCGTGGTGGGGTCGCCACAGGGGAAGTCTGGCCTCCCCCCCCCCCCACAAGAAAAAAACAGCAATTGGAACTGCTGAGGATTGAGACTTTCACAGCAAGTACAGCTGAACCCGGGACGGTCCAGCTCTGTGGGGAGGGGCGTCCGCCGAATGAAAATTAAGAAATAGAAAAAATTTTACCACCAACAAGCTGGACGTCCACTCAGAGATGTAATCTGAAAGTCAGCAATTACACAGACGACAGGTGGATAAATCCACAAAGATGGGAAGAAACCAGCGCAAAAAGGCTGAAAACACCCAAAATCAGAATGCCTTTCCTCCTACAGAGGATTGCAGTTCCTCATTACCAATTGAACAAGGCCTGATCGAGAATGAATGTGAGGAATCAACAAAATCAGGCTTCAGAAGGTGGATAATGAGAAACTTCTGTGAGCTAAAAGAACATGTTCTAGCCCAATGCAAGGAAACTAAGAACCTTGAAAAAAGGTTTGACGAAATGTTAACGAGAATGGACAATTTAAAGAGGAATATAAGTGAATTAATGGAGCTGAAAAACACAATACGCAGAACTTCGTGAAGTATGCACAAGTTTTAACAGTCGAATTGATCAAGCAGAAGAAAGGATTTCAGAGGTCGAAGACCAACTTAACGAAATAAAACAAGACAAGATTAGAGAAAAAAGGATAAAAAGGAATGAGCAAAGTCTCCAAGAAATATGGGACTATGTGAAAAGACCTAATCTACGTTTGATAGGTGTACCTGAATGTGACGAAGAGGATGAATCCAAGCTGGAAAATATTCTTCAGGATATTATCCAGGAAAACTTTCCCAACCTAGCAAGGCAGGACAATACTCAACTCCAGGTAATACAGAGAACCCACAAAGATATTCCTCAAAAGAGCAACCCCAAGGCACATAATCATTAGATTCACCAGAGTTGAAATGAAGAAGAAAATACTAAGGGCAGCCAGAGAGAAAGGTCAGGTTACCCACAAGGGGAAGCCTATCAGACTCACAGCAGATCTCTCAGCAGAAACCCTACAAGCCAGAAGAGAGTGGGGCCAATATTCACATCCTTAAAGAAAAGAACTTTTCAACCCAGAATTTCTTATCCAGCCAAATTAAGTTTCATAAGTGAAGGAAAAATAAAATTTTTTACCAACAAGCAAGTACTCAGAGATTTCATTACCACCAGGCCTGCTTTACAAGAGCTTCTGAAAGAGGCACTATATACAGACAGGAACAACCAGTATCAGCCATTCCAAAAAACCTATCGGTAAGCTGCATCCAGACCCAAAAAAAAAAAGCAGGAGTTGAATTCTCGTCTCTGATAAAATAGACTTTAAAGTAATAGAAACCAAAAGAGATAAGAAGGACATTGTATAATGATAGAGGGATCAATGTAATGGGAAGAGCTAACGATCCTAAGTCTATGCGCACCCAATATAGGAGCACCCAGATACATAGGGCAACTTCTTGGTGACTTACAAAGAGACTTGGACTCCCACACAATAATAGTGGGAGACTTTAACACTACATTGTCAATATTGGACAGATCAATGAGACAGAAGGTTAACAAGGATACCCGGAACTCGAACTTAGACCTTGAACAAGTAAACTTAATAAACATTTACAGAACTCTCTACTCCAAACCCACAAAACATACATTTTCTTCAGTAACACATCACATCTATTCTAAAAGTGACCACATGGTTGGGAGTAAATCACTCCCCCAGCAATTGCATAGCATTTCATAGGTTTAAATTAAATATTGGTTGGCTGTTTGTTATTTTCCTCCCTTGTTCCTTCCTGTCTCCATTGTATAACACAATTATTAGTATAAAAGAGCTTTTCAATACCCATTTTTAGACTGCATTCTAGCCTGGGCAATAGAGCAAGATTCCCCGTTCTCTCTCCCTCTTTCTTCTTTTTCCCTTTCTTTTATACTTTTTTTCCTCTTTCTCTTTTTTCTTTTCTTTTTCTTTCTAAAAAAAAAAATAGAAGAACATTCTTCAATTGTATGCAACCCCCCACCTTTTTTTTTTTTTTTTTTGTCTGAGACAGGGTCTTGCTCTGTAGCCCAAGCTAGAGTGCAGTGGCGTGATCACAGTTCATTGTAGGCTTTAACTCGTGGGCTCAAGCAATACTCCTACCTCAGCCTCCTGGAGTAGCTGGGACTATAGGTACGTGCTACCACTCACAGTTACTTGTTTAATTTTTGCAGAGATGGGATATCATTATGTTGCCCAGGCTGGTCTCAAACTCCTAGGCTCAAGCAATCCTCCTACCTCTGCCTCCCAAAATGCTGGGACTATAGGCATGAGCCACCATGCTCAGCCAGCAGCAGGCTTCTTTCTGAAGAATGTGTAGGCACTCGGAGAATTTCCATATTGCTCCTTTATTGGAGTTTAGTCCTTCACTTCCTCTCCTTTCATCTTGAAAGCAACTTTCTTCAATTTCACCATAATGCATGTGTTTGTGGTTTCAGGGATCAGTGACATTCAGGGATGTGGCCATCGACTCTCTCAGGAGGAGTGGGAGTGCCTGCAGCCTGCTCAGAGGACCTTGTACAGGGATGTGATGCTGGAGAACTACAGCCACCTGATCTCACTGGGTAAGGTCCTCTGCCCCAGTTAACTTATCATCTGTTCTCTGGAATATCAGCTTTTTTTCACTGTGAATTTCAGGGCTATCTTTTAAGAAGTAGCTGAATTCCTTCTTCTTGTTCCCAAAGGAGTGATTTGAGATTTGTTGGGTTGAAAACAGGCACCTCCCTGGAGCCCCTGCATCTTGCCCACTCCACAGTGGCCTCCTCCATTACGCTGGTCCTCTCTGTAATTGCCTCTCTCTCTTCATGACTATGGGACTGATTTTGAAATCTTGTACATTCAATGAATTTCAAATTCAGTCCCATAGTCATGAAGTTATTGTCCAAGAACCAGGTTTCATATTATGTTTGATCTCAGAATTACTGTAGATTTTCTTTGTTTATTGGTTGGTTTTTGTTTTTCTGACCCACCTGTAAGGAGAAGAATGTCTTAAATTTTTCTATCAAAAGAACCACTTTGATCACTGGGAGGTTGAGGCTGCAGTGAGCTGTACCCATCACTGCACTCCAGCCTGGGTAAGAGTGAGACCCTGTCTCAAAAACCAAAACAAACAAAAATATCTGTGATTTATGTATACTGATTGGGTTGACAGAATTCATTTAACACTAAAGTGAATGAATGCATTCCATTGCCTTCAACAAACATTCTGTTACTTGTTTTGTAGTTGAAAGTTTCAGGCCTTGAAGTTTATGTATTTTCATTAAGTGAAGATACTGCATGAGCTGTACATGTCTAAGGATGCAAAATAAATGACAATAAACATAATTCTTAACTTTGTGCAACTGCATATCAGGCAATGTTAGAAGTATTTTACACATATTAATGTTAGAAGTATTTACACAGGCAATGTTAGAAGTATTTTACACATATTAACTTTAGTGTTAGTATCAATCATATCAATATAAAATACTATCAATATAAAATTTACTATCAATATAAAATAGGTATTATATCATCCCCATTTTGGAGTTCAGAAAACCGAAGGACAGAGTTTAAGTGACTTACCTGAGGTCATACTGCTAGTGAGCCGCAGAGACAGGATTTGAACGTGGCAGTCTGGCTTGAAGTTTCCTGCTCTCAGCCACTCAGTTATACCTTTTTTCGAGGGATAAGATTCTGAATTTAAGTGAAAGTCCTTTTCTAACATAGTTAGAGTTCTCTTACTCAACATCTCACTCTTAACTGAAGTCTCTTCTCAATATTGTTTTGACTTGTAATTTATTATAAGCTTAACCAAGTTTCAAAGACTTGAATACTGAGACCAGCTCGGCCGTAGAGACCCCACCCGGGTGGTGCTGAAGGCATTAAGAAGCAGACACTCAGATAGAACAGCAAAGTGGGACTATTCGGGGGGCCAACAGCCTTCCAAGCTGAGAGCCTCAAGGGGCTGACAGCATTCTGAGCATAAGGGCCTCCAGCAGACTCTGACTACGTATCTCTGAACAGGTGATTATTATTAACAGCAGGTGTCCTGTGTTTTCTCATAGCCCCAAGGTAAACTAGGTAGGCAGCTGGTGCCTGCTTACCACTGATCACAGACAAACTAAAAAGTATTCTCCACGAGGGAGCCACGGGGCAGGGTCACATAGCCCATGCTTAAAGAATTGTTTTAACCGGTGTATGATATACATATACTGTCTTGCCACTTTAGAATGCCCAAGTAGGTTTCCACTGTTGGGGGCGGAGGGGGGAGCGGCTAGGTTTTTCCTTGCCATTGTTCTTCTTAGCAAACAATGTATTTTATCATATACTCAGCATTTCCCAGCAATCATACACTCAGCATTTCTCAACATTTGAAAAAAAATTATATTAAAAAAATGTTGTATGTGTCATTTCTTTTAATCAGGAAGTTCATTTCTAAACCAGTATGTGATTACCTTACTAGAGCAAGAGAAAGAGCCCTGGGTGGTTATAAGGAAAGAAACAAACAGATGGTTTCCAGGTAAGTGAGAGGGTAAGCAGGCAGGAGGAAGCCATCATTGCCCAGGACAGCCCATGTGCTCAAAAAGGAGTCACACCCCCTGAGCTGTGGTTTAAAAAACTTTCTTTATTAACCCAAGGGCTGTTGGGACAAAAATGCCCAAGACCTGGGGAAGGAAATAAAGATTACAGCAGGAGCTATCCCCTAATCACCTAATTTCTGTTCTCTTATATCCTTCCCCTTTTAGTGGAGTAAATGCCCTCTTTTTTCCCAGTGTAAACTTTTTTGTTTGTTTCAGATGGAATCTTGCTCTGTCCTCCAGTGTGGAGTGCAGTGGTGCAATCTTGGCTCACTGCAACCTCTGCCTCTCGGGTTCAAGCAATTATCATACCTCAGCCTCCCAAGTAGCTGGGGTGATGGGTGCCTGCCACCACAGCTGGCTAATTTTTGTATTTTTAGTAGAGATGGGGTTTTGCCATGTTGGCCAGGCTAGTCTCGAACTCCTGACCTCACGTGATCTGCCCACCTCGGCCTCCCAAAGTGCGGGGATTACAGGCATGAGCCACCATGTCCAGCCCATTTGTCAACTTTTTAATTGGATTTTTTTTTTTTGGCTGTTATTTGGCTCTCTTGTCAGACAAATAGTTTGCAAATAATTTCTCTCATTTAATTTTGTCTGTTCCCCCTGTTGATAGTTGCTTTGCTGTGCAGAAGCTTTTTAGTTTAATATGGTCTCATTTGTCTATTTTTTTTTGCTCCCTATGCTTTTGCAGTGTTAACCAGAAAATTTTTGCCTAGATCAATGTCCTAAAGCACTTCCTTCGTGTTTTCTTTTAGTAGTTTTATAGTTTTTGAGTTTTACATTTAAGTCTTTAATCCATTTCCAATTGATTTTTGTATATGGTGAGAGATAGGGGTCTAGTTTCATTCTATTGCATATAGATATCCAATTGTTTCAGCACTATTTATTTTTGAGATGGAGTCTTGCTCTGTCACCAGGATGGAGAGCAGTGGCAGGATCCTGCCTCACTGCAATCTCTGCCTCCTGGGTTCAGGCAATTCTCCTGCCTCAGCCTCCCAAGTAGCTCGGATTACAGGCATGTGCCACCACACCCAGCTAATTTTTGTATTTTTTTTTAGTATAGATGGGGTTTTACTATGTTGTCCAGGATGGTCTTGATCTCTTGACCTTGTGATCCGCTGGCCTCGGCCTCCTGAAGTGCTGGGATTATAGGCGTGAGCCACCACACCTGGCCCTATTTATTTATTTTTGATTATTATTTTCAAACTTTTATTTTAGGTTCAAGGGGTACATGTGTGGGTTTGTTATAAGGGTAAATGGCATGTTGTGGTGGGTTTGGTGTACAGATTATTTTACCACCCAGGTAATAAGCATAGTATCCAATAGGCAGTTTTTGGATCTTCACCCTCCTCCGACCCTCCACCCTCAAGTAGGCCCTGGTGTCTGCTGTTCTGTTCTTTGTGTCCGTGTGTACTCAGTGTTTAGCTCCCACTTGTAAGTGAGAATACGTAGTATTTGGTGTTCCGTTCCTTTATTAATTTGCTTAGGATAACGGCATCCAGCTCCATCCATGTTGCTGCACATGATCTTGTCCTTTTTTATGGTTGCATAGTATTCCTTGTATATGTACTACATTTTCTTTGTCCAGGTAACCATTGATGGACATTTAGGTTGACTCCATGTCATTGGTACTGTGAATAGTGCTGTGATAAACATAGGCACCTATGTGCCTTTATGTTAGAATGGTTTTCTTTTTTTGTTTCCTCCTTATCTGGTTTTGGTTTCATGATATGCCAGCTTCATAGAATGAGTTAAGGAGAATTCCCTTCTCTGAAATTTTTTGGGATAGTTTGAGGAGAATCGGTGTTAGTTCTTTGAGAGTTTGTAGATAGAATTCAGCAGTGAAGCCATTGGTCCTGGACTTTTCTTTTTTGGGTGACATTTGATTACTGATTCAATCTCGTTATTCATTATTGGTCTGTTCATCTTTTCTATTTCTTCCTGATTTAATCTGGGTAGGTCCTATGTGTCTAGGAATTTGTCCATTTCCTCTAGATTTTCCAGTTTGTTAGTATGTCATTGTTTCTTATAATCTCTGATGATCTTTTCTATTTCTGTGGTGTCAGTGCTAATATCTTCTTTTTATTTCTGGTTTTGCTTATTTCTTCTCTTCTTGGTTAGTCTAGCTAGTGGTTTATTAATTTTATTTATATTTTTTAAAAAACAACTTTTCATTTCATTGATCTTTTGTATTATTTAATCTATATTTTATTTAGTTCTGCCATGATTTTTATTACTTCTTTGTACTAAGTTTAGGTTTGGTTTGTTCTTGTTCTTGTAGTTCCCTGAAGTACGTCGTTAGATTGTTTATTTTAAATCTTTCTGCTTTTTTGATGTAGGTGTTTATTGTCATGAACTTCGCTCTTAGCAGTGCTTTTGCTGTATCCCATAGGTTTTGGTATGTTGTATTCTGATTTTCATTTGTTTCAAGAAGTTTTTTTTTATTTCCTTCTAATTTCTTGGCCCAGTGGTTACATAGGAGCATGTTGTTTAATTTCCATGTATTGTACAGTTTCAAAAGTTCCTCTTGTTACTGATATCTTGTTTTTTCCATGTCTGAGAAAAGACTTGATATAATTTTGGTTTCAAAAAATTTTAAGAATTGCATCCTAACATATGGTCTATCCTAGAGAATGTTTTGTGTGCTAATGAGAAAATGTGTATTCTGTAGCTATTTGATGAAATGTTCAGTAAATGTCTGTTAGGCCTATTTTGTCTAATGTGAAGTTTAAATCCAATGTTTCTTTGTTAATTTTCTGTCTAGATGACCTATCTAATTCAGATTGGGGTGTTGAAGTCCCCAACTATTATTGCACTGGAGTATATCTCTCTCCCTTTTGATCTAATAATATTCACCTTATATATCTGGGTGTTCTAGTATTAGGATTATAGTATGTTTAGAATTGTTATATCTTCTTGCCGAATTGATCCCTTTATCATTATACCATGACCTTCTTTGCCTCTTTTTTTTTTTTTTTTTGAGAGCAGGTACTGTTTATTAACTGCCCAGCTTAGAAAAATAATCATGGGAGACACCTTAGTTCATTCTTCTAATAAGCCTGTTGAGCTGATCCTCCCTGTTGCCAGCATCTCTACCTTCTACAAAATGGGTGGTCTTTTCTTCATTCCGCCTCGTGGAGAAGATAATTTAAAGGGCCACAGGAAGTTATTTGCTTCTTTGAAGCATTTTCCAACAGTATAGATCTCATGAATCAGATCCTCCATGCAGATGATGCCATATTTTCCAGAGATCGAGCAATCAGAGCGTTATCTGTCAAAGCAATTCGCTTCTTTTGATTTTGCCATAACCATGTTTGTAGATTAGTTCACTTACTGACTTTAGATTTGGGTACCCCATGCAATATATGGCTCTACAATCCTCAGCATGTTAATTGAAGCCTTGTTGAGCTTCACAAAAGTTCCATTGAAGATTTGATGAAGGCGAAGAAGCTGCAACACCTTCGGACCTTTAGGCTCACACCATTGATACCTCTGATCCTGATGACAAACGCCAGTTTGGGTTCTGCAGGTACATAGAAGTTCCAGCTTTCCTTGCCATCCTTGCCATTCGAATTTCAGTTCTGTATATCTGCCTATATTCCTTGTGACAATGCTTCGCTTTTACGTAGATAAGTTTCCTCCTTGCCTTTCAAAGCATCTTTTGGCAAACTTCTTTCTCAGGCGCTTGATCTTCGAAATTCCTTCGATTTTCTTAAGGGTTTCTGGCACAGCAGGAACCTCCTCCTCCTCCTCCTTCTTCTTCTTCTTCTTCTTCTTTCTTCCTCTTCTTCTTCCTCTCTCTTCTTTTCTTCCTCTTCCTCTTCTTCCTCTTCCTCTTCCTCTTCTTCTTCTTCTTCTTCTTTTCTTCTTCTTCCTCCTTCTCTTCTTCTTCTTCTCTTCTTCTTTTCTTCTTCTTCTTCTTTCTCTTCTTCTTCTTCTTCTTCCTTTCTTCTTCTTCTTCTCTTCTTCTTCTTCTTTCTTTCTTTTCTTCTCCTCTCTTCTTCTTCTCTCTTCTTCTCTTCTTCTTCTTCTTTCTTCTTCTTCTCTTCTCTTTCTTCTCTTTTTCTTCTTCTTCTCTACACCCTCCATGGTTCCAGCTGGAAAAAGAGGTTCTTTGTCTCTTTTTGCTGTTTTTGACTTAAAATCTTTTTTTTTTAATGATAAATATAGTTCTCACTTTAGCTCTCACTAAAAAGACTTAAAATCCTTTTTTTTTCTGATATAAATGTAGCTCTTACTTTTGGTTTCCATTTGCATAGAATATCTTTTTCCATTCCTTTTACTTTCAACTCATATGTGTCTTTACCAGGAAGATGAGTTTCCTGTCAGCAGCATATAGTTGGGTCATTTTTTTTAAAAAATCCATTCAGCCAGTCTATCTTTTAAATGAAAAGTTTAATCCATTTACATTCAATGTGATTACTGATATGTGAGGGTTTATTCTTGTCATTTTATTAATTGATTTCTAGTTGATTTGTATATCCTTTGTTCCTTTCTTTCTCTTTTATTTTTTTTATCATTGCGGTTTGGTTATTTTCTATAGAGGTAACATTTGAGTTCTTCTCTTTATTTGTGTGTTTGCTGTGTCAGTGGGTTTTATAATTTTGTGTGTTTTCACAATGATAGATATTGTTCTTTCACTTCTAGGTATAGGACTCTTTTTTCTACTATAATAATTTGGTAGTATATTTTCTTTATATATATATATATATATATATATATATTGTACTTTAGGTTCTGGGGTACATGTGCAGATCATGCAGGATTGTTGCATAGGTACATACATGGCAATGTGGTTTGCTGCCTCCATCCCCCCGTCACCTCTATCTGGCATTTCTCCCCATGTTATCCCTCCTCAACCTCCCCACCCCCAGCTGTACCTCCCTAGTCCCCCCCCCCAACACACCCCAGTATGTGATGCTCCCCTCGCTGTATCCATGTGTTCTCATTGTTCACCCACCTATGAATGAGAACACGAAGTGTTTGATTTTCTGTTCTTGTGTCAGTTTGCTGAGAATGAAGGTTTCCAGATTCATCCATGTCCCTCCAAAGGACACGAAATCATTGTTTTTTGTGGCTGCATAGTATTCCATGGCATATATGTGCCACATTTTCCTTGTCCAGTCTAACATTGATGGGCATTTGGGTTGGTTCCAGGTCTTTGCTATTGTAAACAGTAATGAACATACATGTGTATGTGTCTTTATAGTAGAATGATTTGTAATCCTTTGGATATATACCCAGTAATGGGATTGCTGGGTCAAATGGAATTTCTATTTCTAGGTCCTTGAGGAATCCCCACACTGTCTTCCACAATGGTTGAACTAATTTACACTCCCACCAACAGTATAAAAGTGTTCCTATTTCTCTACATCCTCTTCAGCATCTGTTGTCTCCAGATTTTTTAATGATCACCATTCTAACTGGTGTGAGACGGTATCTCAATGTGGTATTGATTTGCATTTCTCTAATGACCAGTGATGATGAGCATTTTTTCTATGTTTGTTGGTCTCATATATGTTTTCTTTTGAAAAGTGTCTCTTCATGTCCTTTGCCCACTTTTGAATGGGCTTGTTTGTTTTTTCTTGTAAATCTGTTTTAGTTCTTTGTAGATTCTGGATATTAGCCCTTTGTCAGATGGGTAGATTGCAAAAATTTTTTCCCATTCTATTGGTTGCCGGTTCACTCTAATGATTGTTTCTTTTGCTCTACAGAAGTTCTGGAGTTTAATTAAATCCGATTAGTCTATTTTGGCTTTTGTTGCCAATGCTTTTGGTGTTTTAGTCATGAAGTCCTTGCCAATGCTTATGTCCTGAATGGTTTTGCCTAGGTTTTCTTCTAGGGTTTTTATGGTGTTAGGTCTTATGTTTAAGTCTTTAATCCATCTGGAGTTAATTTTAGTGTAAGGTGTCAGGAAGGGGTCCAGTTTCTGTTTTCTGCACGTGGCTAACCAGTTATCCCAACACCATTTATTAAACAGGGGAATCCTTTCCCTATTGCTTGTTTTTGTCCAGTTTGTCAAAGATCAGATGGTTGTAGATGTGTGATGTTGCTTCCAAGGTCTCTGTTCTGTTCCATTCGTCTATATCTCTGTTTTTGGTACCAGTACCATGCTGTTTTGATTACTGTAGGTTTGTAGTATAGTTTGAAGTCAGGTAGCATGATGCCTCCAGCTTTGTTCTTTTTGCTTAGGATTGTCTTGGCTATGTGGGCTGTCTTTTGGTTCCATATGAAGTTTAAGGTGGTTTTTTCCAGTTCTGTGAAGAGGGTCATAGGTAGCTTGATGAGGATAGTGTTGAATCTATGAATTACTTTGGGCAGTATGGCCATTTTCACAATATTCATTCTTCCTAACCATGAGCATGGAATGTTTTTCCATTTGTTTGTGTCCTCTCTTATTTCCTTGAGCAGTGGTTCATAGTTCTCCTTGAAGAGGTCCTTTACATCCTTTGTTAGTTGTATTCCTAGGTATTTTATTCTCTTCAGAGCAGTCGTGCATGGGGAGTTCGCTCTTGATTTGGCTCTCTTTTATTCTGTTATTGGTGTATAGGAATGCTTGTGATTTCTGCACATTGATTTTGTATCCTGAGACTTTGCTGAAGTTGCTTATCAGTTTAAGGAGATTTTGGGACTGAGATGATGGGGTCTTCTAAATATATAATCATGTCATCTGCAAATACAGACAATTTGACTTCCTCCTTTCCTAATTGAATATCCTTTATTTCTTTTTCTTTCCTGATTGCTCTGGCTAGAAACTTCCAAATACTATATTGAACAGGAGTGGTGAGAGAGGGCATCCTTGTCTAGTGCTGGATTTCAAAGGGAATGCTTCTAGTTTTTGCCCATTCAGTATGATATTGGCTGTGGGTTTGTGGTAAATAGCTTTTATTATTTTGAGATACGTTCTGTCAATACCTAGTTTATTGAAAGTTTTTAGCATAAAGGGCTGTTGAATTTTGTCAAAGGCCTTCTCTGCATCTATTGAGATAATCATGTGGTTTTTGTCTTTGGTTCTGTTTATGTGGTGGATTAGGTTTATAGACTTGTGTATGTTGAACTAGCCTTGCATCCCTGGGATAAAGCCTACTTGATTGTGATGGATAAGCTTTATGCTGTGCTGTTGCAATTGGTTTGCCAGTATTTTATTGAAGATTTTTGCATCTATGTTCATTGTGGATATTGGCCTGACGTTTTCTTTTCTTGTTGAGTCTCTGCCGGGTTTTGGTATCAGGATGATGTTGTCTTATAAAATGATTTGGGAAGGATTCCCTCTTTTTGTATTGTTTGGAATAGTTTCAGAAGGAGTGGTACCAGCTCCTCTTTGTACATCTGGTAGAATTCGGCTGTGAACCCATCCTGACCTGGGCTTTTTTTGGTTGGTAGGCTATTAATTGCTGCATCAACTTCAGCCCTTGTTATTGGCCTATTCAGGGTTTCAACTTCTTCCTGGTTTAGGCCTGTACAGGAATTTGTCCATTTCTTCCAGGTTGACTGGTTTATGTGCATAGAGTTGTTTGTAGTAATCTCTGATGGTAGTTTGTATTTTTGTGGAATGGGTGGTGATATCCCCTTTATTGTTTTTTATTGCATCTATTTGATTCTTCTCTCTTTTTTTTTATTAATCTGGCTAGTGGTCTGTCTATTTTGTTGATCTTTGAACTCTTCAGCATATCTTGCAGGGCTGGTCTACCCTCAGCTTTTGCTTATCTGGGAAGGATTATTCTTCTTCATTTATGTTGGAGAATTTTGCTGAGGATAGTATCCTTGACTGATAATTTTCTTCTTTCAGCACTTTGAATATATCATTTCATTCTCTCCCATTTCTTTCTGTTGAGAAGCCTACTGTTAGTCTGATGAGAGTTCCCTTGTAAGTGACTAGATGCTTTTCTCTTGCTGTTTTTAGTATTCTCTCTTTGTCTTTGATTTTTGTATTTTGACCATAATGTGCCATGGAGAAGACCTTTTTATGTTGTATCTCTTTGGGTATCTCTGAACTTCCTGTATCTGGATATCTACATCTCTTGCTAGAGTTGGAAAGTTTCCAGCTATTATTTCATTAGGTAGATTTTCTTTCCTTTATTTTTTCTCTTCATCTCTGGGACCTCAAAAATTCAAATATTTGGTTGTTTTATGATGTCCCATTAGGGGCTTTGTTTATTCTTCTTTTTTTCTTCTTCTATTTTTGTCTGACTAGGATATTTCAAAAGAAGTGCCTTTATATTTTGGGATTCTTCTACTTTATCTAGTCTGTTGTTGAATATTTCAAATGCATTTTATATTTTATTTGATAAATTATTCTGTTTCAAAACTTCTGTTTGGTTCTTTTTTTATAATGAAGTTGCTAAATTTCTTCTTATCCCGAGGTGTTTTTTTTTTTTCTCATTTCTTTGTATTGTTTTTCTAAATTCTCTTGTATCTCACTTGGTTTCTTTAGTGTAATTATTTTGAATTCTTTTACAAGGATATAGCATTTCTCCCCCCATTGGAATGTTTCAGGAGAATTATTATGTTCCTGGGGAGATGTCATGTTTCCTTCTTCTTCTTTTTTTTTTTTTTAATATCCTATGTCCTTATGTTGATACCTGCACATCTGGTGTAATAGCTACTTCTCATTTTTTTTAAATTTGCTTTTGTAGGGGAGTCTTTTTCCTAAAACTGTATCTATGGTGTAGTTAGATAGGAAATTTTGACTTTGATTCTGGGTGTGTCCAGGAGGGTTGTTATGTAGTATCATCACTTTTTTGGGCTGTAAACAGTGTCATTGGTGTCTGTGATTTCTTCTTTGGCTTTGGGTGTGATGGTTAGTGGAGGGTGCGGTGAAGTTTTATTGGGGATGAGGAGTGATACAGTTTAGATATGAGTGATATGAGAAAGGTTCTATCTACCAACTTTGTTGGTTTTGGCTAATAAAACCAATAAAGGTTTTATTGGTTTGAATTGATGGTTTCAGTTGATGAAAGTACTTTGTATGCATGTGTGCTATAGGAAAATAAAATATGTTTGCTTTCTTCATTTCTTTCAGATTTGGAGTCAAAATATGGACCTGAGAAAGTATCTTCAGAAAATGTTATCTCTGAAGTAAATTTACCCAAACAGGTTATAAAGCAAATAAGTAAAACTGTTGGCCCCAAGGCCTTTTATTTTAGAAATGACTCAGAATATAGAAGGTTTGAGGGACTACAGGGATATCAAGAAGGATATATCAATCAGAAGTTGATCACCTATGAAAAACTGCCTACTTATACTCCTCATGCTTGTCTTATTCACAATACACATAAACCATATGAATGTAAGGAATGTGGAAAATACTTTAGTCGTGGTTCAGATCTTATTCAGCATCAGAGTATTCATACTGGGGGAGAAACCCTTTGAATGTAAAGAATGTGGGAAAGCCTTTAGACTTCACATACAATTTACTCGACATCAGAAATTTCATACTGGTGAAAAACCTTTTGAATGTAAGGAATGTGGAAAGGCCTTTAGTCTTCTCACCCTGCTTAATCGCCATAAGAACATTCACACAGGTGAGAAACTGTTTGAATGTAAGGAATGTGGGAAGTCCTTTAATCGTAGCTCAAACCTTGTTCAACATCAGAGTATTCATGCTGGTGTAAAACCATATGAATGTAAGGAGTGTGGGAAAGGCTTTAATCGCGGTGCACACCTTACTCAGCATCAGAAGATTCATTCCAATGAGAAACCCTTTGTATGTAAGGAATGCGGGGGTGGCCTTTCGATATCATTACCAACTTATTGAACATTGCCAAATTCATACAGGTGAGAAACCCTTTGAATGTAAGGAATGTGGAAAGGCCTTTACTCTTCTGACAAAGCTTGTTCGACATCAGATGATTCACACTGGTGAGAAGCCCTTTAAATGCAGGGAATGTGGGAAGGCCTTTAGTCTTCTCAGCCAGCTAAATCGCCATAAGAACATTCACACAGGTGAAAAACCATTTGAATGTAAGGAATGTGGGAAGGCCTTTAATCGTAGCTCAAACCTTATTCAACATCAGAGTATTCATGCTGGTATAAAACCATATGAATGTAAAGAGTGTGGGAAAGGCTTTAATCGTGGTGCACATCTTATTCAGCATCAGAAAATTCATTCCAATGAGAAACCTTTTGTATGTAGGGAATGTGAGATGGCCTTTAGATATCATTGCCAACTTATTGAACATTCTCGAATTCATACTGGTGACAAGCCATTTGAATGTAAAGACTGTGGGAAGGCCTTCAATCGTGGCTCGAGCCTTGTTCAACATCAGAGTATTCATACAGGTGAGAAGCCCTATGAATGTAAGGAGTGTGGGAAGGCTTTTAGACTTCACCTACAACTTTCTCAGCATCAGAAAAACTCATACAGGTGAGAAACCCTTTGAATGTAAGGAATGTGGGAAATTCTTTCGTCGTGGTTCAAATCTTAATCAACATCGAAGTATTCATACTGGAAAGAAACCCTTTGAATGTCAGAAATGTGGGAAAGCCTTTCGACTTCATATGCACCTTATTCGACACCAGAAATTGCATGCTGGTGAGAAACCCTTTGAATGTAAGGACTGTGGGAAAGCTTTTAGACTTCATATGCAACTTATTCAACATCAGAAATTTCATACTGGTGAGAAACCCTTTGAATGTAAGGAATGTGGAAAGGTTTTTAGTCTTCCCACCCAGCTTAATCACCATAAGAACATTCATACAGGTGAGAAGCCATCTTGAATGTAAGGAATGTGGGAAGTCCTTTAATCATGTCTCAAACTGTGTTCAACATCAGAGTATGTACGCTGGTGTAAAACCATATGAATGTAAGGAGTGTGGGAAAGCCTTCAATCGTGGTTCAAACCTTATTCAGCATCAGAAAATTCATTCTAGTGAGAAACTCTTTGTATATAAGGTGTGGAGGAAGATCTTTAGATATCATTACCAACTTATTGAACATTACCAAATTCATACTGGTGAAAAACCCTTTGAATGTAAAGAATGTGGAAAAACCTTTAGTTTTCTGACACAGCTTGCTCGACATCAGGTCATTCATACTGGTGAGAAGCCATTTGAATCTGAGGAATATGGGAAGGGCTTTAGTAGTGGGTCAAACTTTGTTCAACATCAGAGTATCCATACTAGTGAGAAACTCTATGAATTTAAGGAATGTGGGAAAACTTTTAGATTTAGTATTGTCTTCACTGCACATCAAAGAATTCATAACAAATGAAACCCTTTGAATGTAAGGAATGTGGGAAGTCCTTTAGTTGTAGCTCAAAGCTTGTTCAACTTGTTAAAATTTATACTGGTGAGAAACCATATAAGGTAAGGAATGTGAGAAAGCATATGCTGTGGATGATCAGCTTACTCAACATTAGAAAATTCATAATAGAAATTTTATGAATATCAGGAATGTGGACAAGCCTTTACTGTGTATGAAAATTTACTCAACACCAGAGAACTCATATGGATGAGAAATCCTGTGAACATAAAAGAATGTGTGGAGAACTTTCATCATGGCCTGGGATTTGCTTAACATCAGAGTATTCATACTGCTGAGAAATCCTTTGAGTGTAAGGAATGTGGGGTGTTTTATAGCAACTCTAAATACAGTAGAGTTCAGAGAAGATAATTCTTGTGAGAAAGTCTTTGAATGAGGAATATAGGGTAGTTGTCGTGTTCACAGTATACTCCCTATGTAATGCTTTACCAGATACAGGCATACCTCGCTTAATTGTGCACACATTTATTGTGTTTTATGCAATTTGAAGGTTTGTGGCAACGTCATGATGAGTAAAACGATCAGAGTCATTTGCCAAACATCATGTTTCCATTTTGTGTCTTTATGTCACTTTTTGGTAATTCTCAGAGTATTTCAAACTTTTTCATTGTTCTATATCCATCATGGTGATCAATGACCAGTGATTTTTGATGTTACTATTTAATTGCTTTGGGATACCACAAATATTGCCTGTAAAAGATGGTGAACCTAGTTGATACTTGTTGTGGGTTTTAAAAAAATAGTCAAATATACAATCATACACACCCATCTAGATACAAAATTGTTAACAATTTGCCACGTTTATTTTTTGTATATTTGTTGTGCCATAGAGAAGAAGTTTTAGACTTCATGACATTTTACCCCTTATTTAATCAGCATGGGTATCACCCAAACATAAAGACAATATCATATAGCCATAGTACCATAATTACCCTTAAGGAAAGTATTCATAATTCTGTAATATCATTCCATTTTCAGATTTCTTCATTGGCCCCCAAACCATCTTTTATGGCTATTCATATTTAAAGGAGAATCCATTGCAGATTCTGAATTGCATTTGGTTATCTCTCTTCAGTATATTGTAGCCTGGAAACCCTATAAATGTAAGATCTTATATTTTGGTAGGTATTAGAATCACCTGTGGAACTTAGTAAAACTACAGAGGCTTAAGCCCTAGTTTATAAGCCAGGGCCTCTGTGTTTTTTATTATTTCTCCAGGTGATTGTGATACCAACCAGAGTTAGAGAGCCACTGGCCTAGAACTTTTCTCCTCATTCTTAAAAAATGACATTGAATTTTGACTAGCCCAGGAAAGTTGTCTGCTATGTGTTTAGATTTCTTTCTTTATAGTGTCATTTAGCCTTGTTCTCTTTGTTGTGTATTCTGTAAAAGGGAATTTGAGTCCAGTGGCTCTGTTAGGTCCAGATGAAACATTTTGGGGAAGAATACTTTGTAGGTTATTTGTATGTCATGTTTTATTGTCAGAAAACATTTAAGTACAAGTCCTTGCATTAGTGAAACTAAGTTTGATCATTTGGGTAAGCTGGTAGCTGCCATGTTAAGTAATCTATGGAGAGACTTTGTCACCCCTAAAAATTATAGTCATGTATATTTTATCCCTGGATTGAATACAAAATGAAAATAGAAATAGACTATTCAGAAATGAATGCCATGAAGGTATCAACATAATTCAACTTGTGTGATATGGCTGACACTGTACTCAGTACAAAATTAGCACCCTCTAGTTTATGCAGGGAGCCAAGGTTGTTTTGTCTGGAACCTTGTTTTTGTTCAGCATTTATCACCAGCACCTATACCATGTCTGGTACATGAGCTGTTGATAAACTTCAAAAAACATTAAGCGCTTAAATCAAGCTATGAAATGTGATACCATTGTGGAATCATGGATTAGATTAATTTTTTTAAAGATCAATAATAATCCTTTATGATTTTATTCCAGTGTATTTAAAAATCTATAAAGTGATAATTTATATTGATAGCTTTCTTCTTTTTGTGAATATACCCTTATCAGATTATTATGGTTTTGATACACTACTTAATTCTATTTCTTAACATTTAATTGCATCTATAATCATAAGTAAAGTTATAATTTTCTAAATATTTTTCAGGTTTTGTTATTGTAATGATTTTATAAATCTTATAAAACACAGTTATATAAAACTTGGCTTTCTAGTCTCATGTTCCTATTTTTTATTTCTAGTTTCATCTTTTTCGTATTGATTCCCTTTGACTTTTTTTTTTTTTTTTTTTTTTTTTTAACTCAACAGATTCCCTGGGTATTAACCCAGCACAACTCCTTTATGTGTCATTGCACATCCTGGTAGTGTCATTAAGGATTGTCATGAAAGATACCTGGAGGCCTTGCAATGAAACTCTATCATCATGCAATCTTGGCATTTCTAAGTTGGAAGTCAGAGTCCCTTTGCAAACATAATAAAACACTTCAAAGTATTTGCTAAAGTTACAAACCAAGTATGTACAAATTTAAAAATCACCTTATACTTTTAAAAGCAGAAAAGGTATCCATAGAATATTTCTTTGCTTACAAGCTCAGTGAATGTACTGAATTCACTTACAAAAAGAATTTTCTCAAATTTAGTTGCCTTTCAAAAAAATTCTTATTTCTTTTATTTGTAATTCTTTGACATTGTTGCTGCTTCAAGGTTTTGGTAATTGGGCAGTATGGTCTTTATTATGCTATTAACATTTTTACTTGTCCTGAGAGAAAGGAATACAATCAAAGAAACAGAAGGTTGATGTAACTCGAACCACATTATGATATAAAGATTACCGAGAGCCATGGTTACTAAGCTGTTTAAATTTTTAGTAACAGAGGTGTATTAGAAAGTGATAGGTCAATTAAATAATTTTTTGGATAAATTTAATGATATAATCCCTTAAATTATGCTTAGTCAGCAGTAATCTGTTGTCTATTATACATCTAACTGGTCTGTTACCTTTCTTATATACTTATGTATTACTTATAAATATCTTATTAGAGTAACTCATTTTTAAAACAATATATTTCATCTCCTAGGAGAAGAGAATTGAGTATGTGTTTTTATTCTTTCTCATTATGACATTTGGGTATTTTATCATTTTGAAATGCTATTGAATATTCCATTTATTTAGTCTATGGTCTGACCTTCACTCCCTAGCACTGATTTTTATTTGAACCTTCTTTTACCTGATTCATATGAGTTAGGAGTAGCCATTAGTATGTATACATTTTTTCCATTCCTAGTATACTGCCCTTTCCAAAAGTGTCTGGCTTACTCAAAGTTTTCTATATTTGTTCCATCCTGCTTTTACAGATGAATACAAATAGGTAACTATACCTTTTAAACAAACATAACGTTGGTGGAAAAAAGGCATATAAACAGCTCTTTCTCACCTACTATCAACAGTAAATTAAACACTTTTAACCGCAGCCTCCTTTTGTAAAATTTATAGCCATTTATCTTTTGAATATGACATGATACTAGATGTATGATAATTATATATTTCATGTGTCAGTATGAAAATGATTTTTAACAGACTTGTTCCAATGAACTTTTATACAGATGGTCCCCAACTTAACAATGTAGACTAACAATTTCTCACTTTATGATGGTGCAAAAATGACATGTTACTATAATTTGAATATTTGTCCCCTCCAAATCTCATGTTGAAGTTTGATCCCAGTAATGGGAGTTGTTTGGGTCACAGGGGAAGATCCCTCATGAATAAATTAATTAATAAATGAGGCTAGGAATTTAGCCTCTTCAACTGAGAGTTGGTGGGGATAATCTGAACCACCATTCTATTTTTCTGTTGTGAAACCTCTGCCTTACAAGTATATATATACATATGTGTGTGTGTGTGTGTGTATTTTCACAGCAGTAAAGGAAAATATTAATATCTTATAAAATAATGAATATCAATAAAGGAAATCATAAAAGGAACCAAATGTAAATTCTGAGTTGAAGAATATAATAATCAAAATAAAAAAATATCATTAGGAGGTCTAAATAAGTTTCAGCTGGCAGAAGAATTAGAAAATTATGCAACCTCAATTCCATCTTCCCATTAGAAAATAGAATAAGAAAATAAAATGAAGACATAGAATGAGAAAATAGATCGAAGAAAAATGAACAGAGGCTGGGTGCAGTGGCTCATGCCTGTAATCCTGGCACTTCGGGAGGCTGAGGTGGGCGGATCACCTGAGATCAGGAGTTTGAGAACAGCCTGGCTGACATGGTGAAACCCCATCTCTATTAAAAGTACAAAAATTAGCCAGGCATGGTTGCAGGTGCCTTTAATCTCAGCTACTCAGGAGGTTGTGACAGGAGAAGTGCTTGAACCTGGGAGGTGGAGGTTGCAGTGAGCTGAGATCATGTCACTGCACTCCAGCTTGGACAACAAGAGCAAGACTCTGTCTCAAGAAAAAAAAAAAAGAAAAATGAACAGAACCTCAGAGAAATTTAGGACACCTTTAAGTGCACCAACATACATGTAATGAGAACACCAGAAGGTGAGGAGAAAGAGAAGCACAAAAATATTCAAAGAAATAATGTCTAAAAACATCCACAATTTGTTGAATAAACGTTATACGCACAAGCATCTCAACAAATGTAAATATAATGAATGCAAACATGTCCACAGACACATCGTAGTAAAAATGCTAAAAGTGAAAGAAAATGTTGAAAGCTCTAAGAGAAAAACTGTGTGTCACAAGGGTACCCCAATAGATTAACAGCGGACTTCTCATCAGAAACAATGGAGGGTATAAAGGCAGTGGGATGATATACTGAAAGTGCTCAAAGGACAAAAGCTCTGTCAACCATGAATTTTATTCCTAGTAATGGTATCTTTCAAAAATGAAGGTAAAATAAAGCCCTTCCTAGATCTACCATATAAGAAATTGCAAAGAAAGTTACTCAAGCTGAAGCAACTAAATCCACATGAAAATTCAAAATTACATTTTAAGGATGAAAAAAATTAATATTTTTAATTAAAGGTAATTATAGTTGGGTGCAGTGGCTCATGCCTGTAAACAAAGCACTTTGGCAGGCTGAGGCAGGAAGATTGCCTGAGGTCAAGAGTTTGAGACCAGCCTGGCCAACATGGCAATACCCTGTCTCTACTGAAAATACAAAAATTAGCTGGGCATGGTCATGTACATCTGTAGTCCCAGCTACTCAGGAGGCAGAGGCAGGAGAATTGCTTGAACCTGGAAGGCAGAGGTTACAGTAAGTTGATATAGTTCCACTGTACTCTAGCCTGGGTGACAAAGTGAGATTCTATCCCCAAAACAAACAAAAAAGGTAATTATAAAAGGCAGCATAAATGCACATTTCTTTTACTCTCTTCTCTTAATAGATTTTAAAAGCAATTATACAATATGAATATATACAATATATTCATAATTGTGTTGTGTTATGGGATGCAGCAAAAGCAGTGTTCAGGTAATTTTATAGCTGTTAGTGTTTACATTAAAAAAGATAAAAGATTTCAAGTCAACAACTTAGCTGCATGCTAAGTTGTTATAAACTAGAAAAGAAACTAAATTTGAAGCTAGTAGAAGGAAAGAAAAATATTAGAGAATAAAAATAATGGAGAAAATTAGTAAAACTAAGCGTTAATTCTTTGAAAAGTTCAACAAAATTGTCAAACCATTAGCTAGTTGATTGAGAGAGAAAACTGAAATAACTAGGATCAGAAATAAAACAGGGAACATTCCTATGAATTGTATAGTAATGGAAAGTATTATTTGAGTACTTTTAACAGTTGTATGTCAATAAATTGGATAACCTAGACAAAATGGAAAAATTCCTAGAAACACACACATGACTAAGACAATCATGAAGAAATAGAAAATCTGAATATACCTATGACCGGTGAGGAGACTGAATAGTAATCCAATACCTCATAATGAAGAAAAGCCAAGGACTAGATGGCTTCATTGGTAAAGTCTAGCAAAATGATTTTAAATCTTTATTCTTTTCTAGCACTATAGGCATTTAAAGCTAGAAATTTCTCACTAAAAAATAGCTGTTTCAAAAACTTTGTTTTTGTTTTTATTAAAAATACATTGTAGGCGAGTTGTGGTGGCTCATGCCTATAATCCTAGCATTTGGGGAGGCTGAGATAGGGGCATTGCTTGAGGCCAGAAGTTCGAGACCAGCCTGGTCAACATAGCCAGATCCCATATCTATTTTTAAGAAGTAAAATTTAAAAATATATTCTAATTTCTCTTATAATGTATTCTTTGATACATGGAGTATTTAGCAATGTGTTGACTAATTTCAAAATATTTTTGAATTTCCCAAATTTCCTCAGTTTTTTATTTCTAATTTAATTTTATTGTGGTCAGAGAATTTACTTAGCATGACTTAACTTTTTAAAACTATTACAATTTGCCATATGGTCTAGTATATTATTTAGTTTAGAAAATGTTGCATGTTGAATATATATTTTACTATCAGTTGAGGGTTCAATAAATATCAGTTAAGTCAGACTAGTTGGTAGTATTGTTTAAATCTTCTATATCCTTGCAGATTTTTTGTCTAGTGGTTAAAATTTTTGAGAATATTGTTGAAATGTCATTTTCTTCCTTCAGTTTTGTCAGTTTTTGTTTCATGTATGTAGTCTCCTGTTTTTAGGAACATGTATGTTCATTGTAGTTTTATTTTTCTGATTAACTCACCCTTTTGTCATGAAAAAATGTCCCTCTTTTCCTCTAGTAACATTTTAAAAGTCTATTTTGTCTGTTGGAGATATTAACCATTCCTGTTCTCTTCTGATCACCATTTGTATGGTATCTATTTGAATCTTTTTCCATCCTTTTGTTTTCCATGTTTTCAGCTTTAAAAAAAACCTAACATACATCTTAGCTTTAAAAATCTCATTGAGATTGTTACTAATATAATATCAACAGTCACCAGGCATGGTGGCTCAGTCCTGTAATCCCAGCACTCTGGGAGGCCGAGGTGGGAGGATTGCCTGAGGCCAGGAGTTCAAGACCAGCCTGGGCAATATAGTGATATCCTGTCTCCACAAAAAAATTAGAAATAAAATTTTAATCAAAATAAATTAAATAATATCAATAGTATATAGAAAGTTTGCTGCAATATAGATCCCTTCCTCCCCTTTTGTGCTATCATAGTAATACAAGTGACAGCTTTATACATTACGAACAAAACAATATAATTGTATGGTTTTATGCAGTTATCTTTAATCAGTTAAATTAAAACGGTAAAAGTATATATTATCTTTTATTTACCTATGTAATGACTTTAATCACTGCTTATTGTTTCTTTGTATGGATTCAAGTTACCATCTGGTGTTACCTTTCATCCTAAAGAACTTTAATATTTCTTATTAGCAAAGTCTGCTAGCAACAAATGCTTTCAGTCTTTATCTGCAGTTCTCTTGAAGTGTGTTCACATTCTTGTAAGTGTACGGGGTGTTTGTGTGTGTGTGTGTGAGTGATCAACTTTGCAAAGAGTTTGGTCATTATTTTTCAAGCATTATTCCTTTTTCTTTCCCCTCTGGTCCCTCCTCTCATATGTATGCTGGTGTTTTTCATGATATACTACATTTCTCTGAGGCTTTCTTCATTGTTATTGCTTCTTTTTTTCTTTCTGTTCTTCAGACTGCATAATTTTATTGGCCTATTTTCAAGTTTACAGATTATTTTTTCAGGTTAAATCTGCTATTGAGTTCTTCTAGTGATTTTTTCATTTCAGTTATTGTACTTTTCAACTCTAGAATTTCTACTTGGTTCTTCCATTGCAGTAATAATTTCCACCTCTCTATTGATGGTCTCTGATTGGCAGGACATTATTGTCATATTCCTTAAATTGTTTACATATGGCTTATTTTAGTTCTTTGAACAAAATTAAAATAGCTGCTTTCAGGTCTGTGCTAAATCCAACATTTGTGCTATCTCTGAGACAATTGTCTACTAGCTGCTTCATTCCCATCCCCTCTGAGTGAGTTACTTGAATTCTTTAGCTCCTGTGAAAGTTTGTTTATGCAGACAGATGTTTCAATTGATGTTTCTGTGAGAGCTAAGCGCTGGAAAGTCCCATTCTGCCATCTTGCTAACATCACTCCTGTTAAGATTTTCTACTTTTTCTTGAGTCAATGATAGTTTTTGTGTTTCTAGGAATTTTTCCTTTCCAGTGAGGTTATTTTGTTGACATAGAATTGTTTATAATATTCTTGTATAATCATCTTCATTTCTGTAAGGTTAGTAATGTTTCCACTTTCAACTCCGACTTTAGTGTTTTTGATCTTTTCTTTTTTTTCTTGTTCAGTACTGCTATAGTTTTGCCACTTTTTTTTTTATCTTTTCAACTTTTCATTTTGTAAATTTTCACTATTATTTTTCTATTTTCTATTTAATCTAGCCCTATTTTTGTCTTTATTATTTCCTTTCTTCTCCTGACTTCGTTTTTTTTCCTATTTTTCATATTCTAATTCCTAAATGTATACAGTTATGTCATTGATTTGACATCTTTCCTCCTTTTTATAGGCATGTAGAGCTATACATTTTTCTGAGGAGTAAGCATCTCATAAAGTTTAGTAACATGTTTTTATTTGTATTTATCTAAAATATTTTCTAAATCCTCTTTTTATTTGTTCTTTAACCATTTGGTTAAGATTGTATTGATTTGGCACAAAACAGTGATATCATCTATCCTCACTCCTATTCAATATAGAAATTCAACTGAATTTCAATTATCAGAACTTGCCAACATGAAGACAATGGGATTTAGTCCTACAAATTAAGGAAGAAACTGAATGAATTAAGTCATGAAATAACATATTGTATACAGGATTTAATTTTGAAATTCTTCAATTTTGCATAGGAACCTCTTCAGCTATGGAAGTAGTCTTTTGATGGTGCTCCCATTTTTAACTGGATAAATTTACAATTTGTGTTAGAATGTAATGCAATTGGGAAGGCTTATGTTTCTGGAACACTTAAATTTGGCTTAACATACAAAGGTATCATAAATTGGGCCAATTTGTTTGGCTTTAGGAATAATTTTTTTAAAATGTACCCTGCCTAGACTAAGTGGCAAAAAAATTAGAATGTACTGTGGAGGCCAAATGCATTAGCTGCTATAATATTTGCAGTCTAATATTCCATATTCACAATACTCATGAGGATATCTTCTATTTCATTGGATATATTCTAAGACTTCTGATTATCTTAGTATATGCAGGTATATATCTCAATTTAAAAAGTATTGTGTTCAGAGAAGTGTCATTTGAAGATAGCTATAAGTTTATTAACCATAAAGTCCAACATTAAAGATCATATACAATTTCATCAAAATTTAAAAATAATAGACAACCTTGAAAAAATGTCCTTAAAAATATAGTAATACTACTTAAGAAATTGATTAAGGTATTGGAATATATACCAAAAATAATTACTCTGCTTCTCTTTATTTTAATGTTTAGTAAATAGTTTAAAATTTTTTTCTTACCAGAAAAATGTTGTTTTAATGTAAATATGTTTTTGTTTACCCTTTCGGATATAACATAAAATTATGATCCATAAATAAAATGTTCAAACATTATATAATTTCTTTTCTTTTTTACTAGGCATTCTACTCCTTTATATAATTTCAATTATCCTAGTATTCATACATTTTCAAATTTTTACTACTTTGGACAGTATATTATATAGTGAGCTGTTACTGATTTCTAATTTAATTCCATTTTTGTCAAAGAACATACTTTGTATGACTTGGGTATTGAGCCAGAATATGGTCTATGCTGGTAAGTGTCCCCTGTGCATATAAGTTGAATTTTATTGTCTTTGAGAAGAGCGTTCCACTAGTGTAAATGAGATCAAGCAGGTTGATATGTTGTTCAAATAATCTACACCCTGTTGCTTTTCTGTGTTTGTTCTATCAATTACCAAGAGAGATATGTTGAAATGTCTAATTATAATGGTGGATTTGTCTGTCACCTTATTGATCTAACAGGTTTTTACTCACATACTTAGAAGCTTTATTAAGAGAATAATTAAGGTTTCTTCCTTCCACTGAATGAACTGTCTTCATCATTATTATGATGTAACTTTTTGTATCCCTGATATAGTCTTTGTGCTGAAGTCACTTTGTTGTTGTTGTTGTTGTTTTTGTTTTGAGACAGGGTCTCGCTCCCTCGGCAGGCGCAAGACTGGAGTGCAGTGGCGCGATCTCGGCTCACTGCAACCTCTGCCTCCTGGGTTCAAGCAATTCTCCTGCCTCAGCCTCCTGAGTAGCTGGGATTACAGGCGCGCGCCACCACGCCCAGCTAATTTTTTTTGTATTGTTAGTAGAGACAGGGTTTCACCATGTTGGCCAGGATGGTCTCAATCTCCTGACCTTGTGATCCGCCACTCCAGCTTTCTTTTGACTAGGCTTAGGATGGTATATATATTTTCCATCCTTTATTCATAACCTATTAGTGCTTTTATATTTAAAGTATTACCTGTAGGTAGCATGTATTTGGGTCTGACTTTAAAAAAAAATCCAACCTGACAATCTTTTTAAGTTAAGGTGTTTAGACCAGTTACACTTAATGTGATCATTGATACAGTTAAGATTATTATCTTGCTGTTTTCTGTCACAGTTGGGAATAAAAAAGACATTTTGCTCTTTATTATTCCATGTTTCCTCCTTATGTAGCATAGCAAAATACAAAAATGATTTTGAAAGTTCAATATTGCTAGATTCCCACAGTGAAATCAGGCTCTTCCTACAACAAACAAGCCCCCATTTGCATTTGTTTAGACTATTTTAAGAAAATGTGTTAATTATTCATCCTTCAAGATAAGGCAAGTCATTTTCTGTGTACTTTTATCCGTTTCCATGCCGTCCTGAATCACGTTTTTTCTGTCTAGATAGCAGGAACATTATCTTGAAGAATCCAGTACATTTGATTCTGAAATCTCTCAATTAAACCACACTTCCTCTTCTAGTATAAAATCAAGCATTTCTTTATTTCAAGCTTTTCAAATTTATCCTAAGTCCCCTTCAAATAGTACAAGGTGGAAGCCTATGTTGGGATCTGAGTCAAAGCAGCTACATCTTGACTTAATTTAACTTTGAATTCTTCTTTAAAAGTTCTGCTCATTTGCATTCTACTCCATGGAGAGAAAAGGTAATTTACACTGATGCACCAAGAAGAGCAACTCTACTCACAGATGGGGATCCTCGCGCGTAGCAGCAACCTATGCACCCCACAGTCTGGAACTCCTACAAATCCATTAGGCTCGGCTCTTTTAGGAGCCCTCGACGTATGGTGTGATCCACCTGAACAGACTAGCGCTCAAGGCTTCTGAGGCTCTTTCTGCTCAGGACTGTATTTCCCAGAGGCCACCGCACAGGAATTAACGGTTCCACTTCCGGTCATCGGGGTCCACGACGTAGTGGGGTAAGGTCTTCCTGTCCTTGGAAGAAATCGGTGGCTGCGGGAGGTCTCCGCGGACTGGGACTCGATCCTGACAGACCCGGCAGTATGGGTGGGTGAGAGGGAGGCCCTCAGAGGAGGAACTTGGGGCGCAGACGGGATCTGCGGGATCCCCAGGCGCGCGTATGCGCGGGAAGCAAAGGAGAGGAGTTTGTGCGATCATGAGTGACGGAGGGGACTCTGTGAGTGTGTGTATGAGGCCCTGTGCACAGGACCGGAAGGGCGTGTGGACGCAGCGCGTTTTGCTGGGGCTGTGTGTCACTGTGCTGGTGGCTCTAGCCTCCTGCTGCTTCCTCCGTCTTTCCGCTTCACAGCTGCAGAGGCTGCAGCAGAGGAATGGCCCCAGCAGGGAGGTCAGATATTGAGCCGAGAATGAAGTTTTCCACAAGAAGGCGCAGATCGGGGCTCGGGGTGGGAATCTGAGAGCTGAAAGTGCCTCTTGAGGGTCCCCCAGGAGGGCAGCTACATGTTGAGAACCCAGCGTCACTCACAGCTCTGTCCCCAGGAACCAGCTTTGAACTCGGACCCATTCCTCCTCCTTTTATTTCCTTCTCATTTCGTAAGAAGTGAGGGAAGTTGTGGCCCTGGAGGGTGCTTTCAAACTTAGTCTGCTCTCCAAGAAAAGCCTGGAGCCTCACGCTTGCCATATCCTTTCCCAGTCGTAGAATTATCCAAAAGAATGACTGGAAGGAGGATGATAGCGTTATTGTTTCACACTTAAAAATCAACAGTGAGTTTGTGCTTTGTATTTAAGATATGCATTTTTTATTTTAGAATATAGAAGTTCCTGTAAATTTTCAGTGAACTTCAGGAGAATATGCAAATTGATTCTTGCTCCCTCCCATCTTGTCGCCTCCCAGCGAGCCCCCCCCAACTTTCCACTTAATATTTACAGAACCATTTGGCAAATCGTTCACACTTTCCTGTGCGCTCTCCTCTTCTAAGGTGGTATAAAAATAGACCTCCAGATGTTTGCATTAAAGCTTTATTTTAGACTCTGCTTTGGTAAGATTAGTCTATGGAATCACACACCAGGTATCTGATTGTCTTTACAGGCCTCCTTTACAAAGCAGGGAAGAATGGAGATGGTTGGGTGATTTCCATTCCTCTGTGAGGCTTTCAGGAGTCAGAAAGTGATTGCCATGTTGGCCAGGGTGGTCTCGAACTCTGGAACTCAGGTGATCTACCCTTGGAAAGTGCTGGGATTACAGGTGTGAGCCACTGCCCCAGGCCTGTATAAACATTCTTTAGATTCCACTGACGAGTCAGATCATGTGTCTTTCTGTGCCTGGCTTACTTCACTTAATATGATGTTCTCCAGGTTCACCTGTGTTGTTGCGAATGACAGAATTTCCCTTTTTATGGCTAAATACTGTTCCATTTTGTATATATGCCTGCATATATACCACATTTTCTTTATCCAGTCATTCATTGATAGACACTTAGATTGATTCCATATCTTGGCTGTTGTGAATAGTGCTGCAATAAACATGGGTGTGCAGATATCACTTTGACTTGGATTTCATTTCCTTTGGATATGTATATTCAGTAGTGGATTGCTGAATCATATGGTAATTTTATTTTTAAATTTTTGAAGAACCTCCATACTGTTTTCCATAATGTCTGTGTCACTTTACATTCTCACTTACAGCATGCGAGCATTCCCTTTTCTCTACATTCTCACAAACACTTGTTAACTTTTGTCTTTCCAATAGCCACCCCAACACATATGAGGTGATATCTTATTGTAGGTTTAATTTCCATTTCCCTGATGATTAGTGAAGTTGAGCATTTTTTCATATACTGTTTGCCATTTATATGTCTTCTGTTTGCCATTTATATGTCTTCTTTTGTGATGTGTTTATCAGGTCCTTTGCCCATTTTTAAATTGGGTTGTTTTCTTGCTGTTGAGTTGTTTGAGTTCCTTACATATTTTGGATATTAACCCCATATCAGATATATGGTTGCAAGTATTTTCTCTCATTCTGTAGATTATCTCTTCACTTTGCTGTGCAGAAGCTTTTTTAGCTTGATGTAATTTCATTTGTTTATGTTTGCTTTCGTTGCCTGTGTTTTTGACATCTTTTCCAAAAAGAAAAATCATTACCCAGATCAATGCCATGGAGCTTTTCCCATGCATTTTTGTCTATTTGTTTCATAGTTTGGGTTCTTACATTTAAGTCTTTAATCCATTTAGAGTTGATTTTTGTATAATGGTTTGAGATAAGGGTCTAATTTCATTCTTCTGTGTATGACTAGTTTTCACAACAGTATGTATCAAAGAGACTGTCTTTTCCTTATTGTATGTTCTTGGTACCTGTCTCAAAAATCAGTTGGTTGTAAATGTATGGATTTATTCTGGGGCTCTCTATTCTGTTCCGTTGGTCTATGTGTCAGTACTATGCTGTTTTGGTTACTATAGCTTTGTCGTATATATTGAAGTCAGGTAGTTTGGTGCCTCCAACTTTGTTCTTTTTGCTCCAGATTGTTTTGGCTATTTGGGGTTCTTTGTGGTTCTATACAAATTTTATGATTTTTTTTTTCTATTTCTGTAAAGAATGTAGGACTGAAATTCTTAACCTGAGTTCCTGTAACTCCATTTATTATCTTGGGGACCACAGGCTCTTAAAATAAAATATTGAAGCATTATAGAAATTAATAAATGTGGGTTTTAGAGGAAGAAATAATATGTCATTTCATAAGACTGTTGAAAGAGTATGTGACCCATGAAGTTTGGATCCATTGGTCTAGATAAAACATTGGTTCTCAGCTGGGGTGATGTTTAGAAACTTTTGGTTGTCATACTGTGGGAGAGGGTGCTACTTAGATCTAGTAGACAGAGGTCAGGGATGTTGCTGAACATTGTACCATGCACAGGATAGCTCTCCTCACAGCCCCAACAAAGAATTATTCAGCACAATATGTCAGTAGTGCCTGGGGTGAGAGAAACCTTAGTCTAGAATCAAAAGATTGTGATACCTGGAATGACACTGTAAATAATCTTATATAAACTAAGTGTTTATGGAAATCACTAAGCAAATCATACTAGACTCAAGTGATAGAGTGTTATGTATATAGATACATATATGTGTATGTATCTATACATGTGAATATAATTATATATTCCAAGTTAATGCCTGCGCATAGTCACACTTATGAAGTACTTTTAAGCAAAAAGAAGAAAGTTGGGGCTACGATACAGAGATAAATACTGTTAGCATGCATATACTTGTCTAAATTTTTTTTGTATTGATGTCTATTAGTCTTTTTAAAAATATATTTATATGCATATATTTTACAAATGTAATCATATTGTCTATCCTATTTTATAACCTGATTTTTCTGTTAGTTGTATGTCTTGAACATTTAATGATTACTTCATTTTCTGTTACATGGATGTTCTGCACTGTACTTAACCAGCTGGCTTTTGCTGAACTCAGAATGCTGACCACTGGTCATGCAATTCCTTCTATATCCTTTCCAGCTTTCATGCCTTGCCCCACTGCACCCAATCCTGACTTCACAAAGAGGTTCTGGTTTGGATGATGTGATCGCTTCTCAGCTCTGAAAGGTGGGACTAGGGCAGGAGGATTGCTTACAGCAGGATCAGAGGCCCAGTCCTAGGCCAAGGTAGGTATCCTAAGAGTGGAAGACTGGTTGGAAGCCTTCCTGCTGGAGTGTCTTTTGAGCAACTTGAAGACAGAAATGCCTGTGCTGTGCATTCATACTTGTGCCGCAGGTTCTCTGAAATTTAGGTGAGAGCTTAGTTTTATCCACACTCCACCTGTTCACTGCCAGTTTCTTTGTGAGAGGGTGTGTTCAGGGAAAAGGGGAGTGATGGGAGTGGGTTGGAAGTGTGTGTGTTAGCAGGGGTAGTTGAGAAATAGGAATGAAGGATAAAATAGTTATTTGCTTCAATGCTTTGGGAGCATTGAGACACAGCCTGACTTACGGCCTTTTTGTTGTTGTTTTCCAGGGGAGAAGCCCAAGGAAGATTAACCAATTTTGTAATTCTAAAAACATGGTCCATGTAAGTTGGTATTTCTCTCTTCTTCTTGAAATATGGTGATTTTCAGGTTAGGTGACTGTTACAACTTCTTACCTAAGGATCCACTATTTTACACCCCAGTTTGTCCCATTACAGTGAAGGTTGGGACCAAAAATATAAAGGTAGTGCTCTTCCTATTTGTACCTCTGTTTTCCTACTGGCTTTGATGTTTTCTTGGAGCAGGTTATTCCGTCTGTGCTCTGAGCTCAGTCCTTGGTCAGGAAGAATGTTGGAACATTGGATAAGTCGGTCCCCACAGGAAAACACGGTCTTGTGGGTTTGATAAGTTACAGATGATTGTCGCATTTGACCACACTTGGGAACACCTTGAAACTTCTCCACAGACGGGAGCTTTCCAGGTAGCTAAGGTAGAATTCCATAGTGAGTGGCTTCAGTCTGCAAGTGTGACAAGGTCATCTGCTTTATGAGCCTTTTAGGAAAGTGATCAGTGAGGACAGTGGGCAGTAACAGGGAGAAGAATATTCAGGGCACAAGTGGTTGGTGATTACAAATTCTCTGAATTGGGGAAAACCTTAGAGACTGACTATCTTAAATATACAAATAGAAAAAAATGATTACATCTAATGTCGGTTATTATTGAATTTTATGCAGCTTATAAAAATCATTTGTCATGACAAGAAAAATACTTTTGTTATCATCTGATACCATAATGAGCTGAGCTTGAGGATTAAGAGCATTTCCTCAATTTTATGCAACCTACCTTTTTTTTTTTTTTTTTTTTTTTTTTTTTGAGACAAGGCCTCACTCTGTAGCCCAGACTGGAGTGCACTAGTGTCATCACACTTCGCTGCAGTGTTGAAGCCCCAGGCTCAAGTGATACTCCCACCTTAGCTTCCCAAGTAGCTGGGACTACAGTACAGGCACATGCCACCACGCCAGTTACTTCTTCTTCTTCTTCTTCTTTTTTTTTAACAGGGAATGTGTCTTGTTATGTTGCCCAGACTGTTCTCACACTCCTGGGCTCAAGTGGTCCTTCCATCTTGGTCTCCCAAAGTACTGGGATTACAGGCATGTGCCACCACGCCAGGCCAGCAGCAGGATTCTTGAAGAATGTGTAGGCACTCTGAGAATTTCCATATTGCTCCTTTATTGGAGTTTAGTCCTTCACTTCCTCTCCTTTCATCTTGAAACAACTTTCTTCAATTTCACCATAATACATGTGTTTGTCGTTTCAGGGATCAGTGACATTCAGGGATGTGGCCATCGACTTCTCTCAGGAGGAGTGGGAGTGCCTGCAGCCTGCTCAGAGGACCTTGTACAGGGATGTGATGCTGGAGAACTACAGCCACCTGATCTCACTGGGTAAGGTCCTCTGCCCCAGTTAATTTAGCATCTGTTCTCTGGAATATCAGCTTTTTTTCACTGTGAATTTCAGGGCTATCTTTTAAGAGGTAGCTGAATTCCTTCTTCTTGCTCCCAAAGGAGTGATTTGAGATTTGTTGGGTTGAAAACAGGCACCTCCCTGGAGCCCCTGCATCTTGCCCACTCCACAGTGGCCTCCTCCATTACACTGGTCCTCTCTGTAATTGCCTCTCTCTCTTCATGACTATGGGACTGAATTTGAAATATTGTATATTCATTGAATGATATTGTTCAAGAACCATAATATCAAACATACTATGTTTGGTCTCAGAATTACTGTAGATTTTCTTTGTTGGTTTTTGTTTTTCTGAGCCACCTGTAAGCAGAAGAGTGTCTTGGGTTTTTCTATCAAAAGAGCCTCTATGATTACTTGAGCCTGGGAGGTCAGTGCTACAGAGAGCCATGGTCATGCCACTGTACTTCAGCCTGGGCAACAGAGCAAGACACTGTCTCAAAAAAAAAAAAAGCCTCAATGATTTACATATATTGACTGGGTTGACAGAATTAATTTAGCATTAAAGTGAATGCATTCTATTGCCTTCAACAAACATTCCATTACTTGTTTTGTAGTTGAAAGTTTCAGGTCATGAAGTGTATGTTTTTCTGTTGAGTGAATATTCTAAAAATGAGCTGTAAATGTCTAAGAATGCAAAATAAATAACAACAATAAACACAATAATTGTTAACTTTGTGCTACTACGTATCAGGCAATGTTAGAAGTATTTACGTATATTATCTTATTTAATATTAGAATCAATCCTATAAAACAGGTATTATCATCCCTGTTTTACAGTAGGGAAAACTGAAGGACAGAGAGTTCAAGTGACTTGCTTAATGTCAAAGTGTTAGTGGGTGGCAGAGACAGGATTTGAACAAGGCAATCAGGCTTGAAGTTTCCTGCTTTCAACCACTAAATTATACCTCTTCTTGAGGGGTAAGATTCTATTATGAGTTTAAATGAAAGAAAGTTCTTTTTTTTTTTTAAACATAGTTGATCTCTTAAACTTCTCACTCTTATCTGGAGCCTCTTCTCAATATTGTTTTGACTTGTAATTTATTATAAGTTTAACCAGGTCTCAGAGTTTAAAAAAAAATTTATATTAAGAAAATTCTACATGTATCATTTCTTTTCTCTTAAGCAGGAAGTTCCATTTCTAAGCCAGATGTGATTAAGTTACTAGAGCAAGAGAAAGAGCCCTGGATGGTTGTAAAGAAAGAAACAAGCAGATGGTATACAGGTAAGTGAGAAAAGCAGGCAGGGGAAGCCATCATTGTCCAGGACAGCCCATGTGGTCAGAGAGGAGTCACACTTGTGAGATGTAGTTTGGAAAACTTAAGGCCCAAGGCCTGTTGGATAAAAATGGTCAAGACCTGGGAAGGAAATAAAGATCACTGTAGGAGCAGTCCCTAAGGAACTTCATCATTCACTAATCACCTAATTTCTGTTATTTCCTTCCTCTTTTCATGTAGTGAGTTTCCCCTTTCTTTCCCAGCATAAACTTTAAACAGTTTTTAGAATTATATTTTAAGAGACAGCATCTTGTTATGTTGCCCTGGCTGGTCTTGAACTCTTAGCCTTAAGCAGTCTTCCTGCTTCAGCCTCCCAACTAGCTGGGATTCCAGGCATGAGCCAACACTCCTGGCCCCCAGTGTAAACTCACTTGACCCCTAGTATAAACTTTTAACACGTATTTTGGATCCAGCTACTTTCCAACTCTACTTTTGCATTTAGATTTCTATATGTGTTTTCACTAAGAAATATATTCATATTCAGTAAGTATGTATGGAGTGCCCATTCCTAGAAGGCACTGTGCTTGGCTTTGTCAATACAGTAATGTATAGGTAATGAACAAGACTGAGAAAGTCACTGCTGTCACAGACCTTACCAGTAGTTGGTGAGACATGCATCAAACAAGTAAGCAAATGAATAGATAAAGAATAGAGAATTGTGCTATAGAGACAAGGCAATAGGAGTGATGGAGTGAGATGACAGCACTTGGGTGCTTAGGGTACTTGTGTTGAAGTGGGCATGCTTGCATAGAGATGTGAGGTAAGGGTTCAGTACTCTAGTCAGAGTGAGTAGGAAACACAAAGATGGAGTAAGTAATGGAACAGTGGGAAGAGAGGTCTGAGAGTTAGGCCAGGGTCCATATCATATAGGGTTTTGACTGTCATTGTGAGGAATGTGGGAAGTTCTCCAAGAGTTATTTATTTATTTTTAATTAATACCCAATATTTGTACATATTTATGGGATACATGTTATGTTTTGTTATATGCATAGAATGTGTAATGATCAACTGTCATGGTATTTGAGATACCTATCCAATCTACCAGAAGAATATTTATCATTTCTATGTGATAGGAACATTTCAAGTCTCCTAGCTATTTTAAAATATACAATACATTGTTGTTAATTAGAGTCACCTACTCTGTTAATGAACATTAGAAGTGATTCCTTCTATTTAACTGTGTATTTGTAACATTAACCAACCCCTCTTCATCCTTTACCCCTCACCCACACACCCTTCTCAGCCTCTGGTTTCTATCATTCTATTCTCTACCTCTGTGAGATCATCTTTTTTAGCCCCCAGATATGAATGAGAACATGTGATATTTGTTTTTCTGACCTCCAGTTTCCCTCCATGTTGCTGCAAATGACATGATTTCATTTTTTTAATGTCTAATATATACACAATAGTATTCCATTGTGTATATATCACATTTTCTTTGTCTATTTTCTGTTGGTGGACACTTAGGTTGAATCTGTACCTTTGGTATTATGAATAGTGCTACAATAATTGTACAAGTACAGGTATCATTTTAATATACTGATTTCTCTTCCTTTGGATTAACACAGTAGTGGGATTGCTGGATCATATGGTAGTTCTATTTTTAGTTTTTTGAGAAATCTGCATGCTGTTTTCCATAGTGATTGTACTAATTTACATCCCACCAACAGTATATAAGAGTTCCCTTTTTCCCCTCACGTATATGTTATTTTTTGTCTTTTAAATTGTAGCCATTCTGACTGGGGCAAGATGATATTTCATTGTGATTTCGATTTTGCATTTCTCCCTGATGAATAGTGGTGTTGAGCATCTTCTCATATTCTCTTGACTGTTTGTATGTCTTCTTTTGAGTAATGTCTATTCATATCATTTGCCCACTTTTAAATTGGAGTTTTTTTGCTATTATTTGATTTCCTTGTATATTCTAAATATTGGTCCTTTGTCAGAGAAATAGTTTGCAGATAATTTCACTCATTTGTCTATTCATTCTGTATGTAGTTTCCTTTGCTGTGCAGAAGCTTTTTAGTTTAATATAGTCCCATTTGTCTATTTTTGGTTTTGTTGCCTATGCTTTTGCAGTCTTAACCATAAAATTTTTGCCTAGACCAATGTCCTGAAGCATTTCCTTTATGTTTTCTTTTAGTAGTTTTATAGTTGAGTCTTATACTTAAGTAAAGTTGAGCTTATAGTTTATAGTTGAGTTTTATAGTTGAGGCTTACCCTTAAGTCTTTAATCCATTTTCAGTTAGTTTTTGTATATGGAGAGAGATTGAGTCTAGTTTCATTCTTTTGCATATAGATATCCAATTTTCCCAGCACCATTTATTATTATTTTCTAATTTTATTTTAAGTTCAAGGGCTACACATATGGGTTTGTTATATAGATAATTTGTATGTTGTGGATGTTTGGTGTACATATTATTTCATTCCTGAGGTAATAAGCATAGAAGTTTTTGGATCTTTGTCATCCTTCTACCTTTCATCCTCAAGTAGGCCCTGATGTCCGTTGTTACATTCTTTGTGTTCATGCACACTCTGTTTAGCTCCCATTTGGAAGTAAGAACATGCATTATTTGGTTTTCTGTTTCTTCATTAATTTGCTTAAGATAATGGCCTCCAGCTCCATCTATGCTGCTGCAGAAGATATGATCTTGTTCTTTTTCATGGCTGCATAGTATTCCTCGGTGTATGTGTATCACATTTTCTTTATCCAGTTAGCTATTGGTGGACATTTAAGTTGATTCCTTGTCTTTTCTATTGTGATTAGTACTGTGATGAATATATGTCTCCATGTGTCTTTTTTTTTCTTGTTACTTCACTAGCAGGAACCATGTGTCTTTATATTAGAATGATTTTCCTTTTTTGTTTCTTCCTTGTGTGATTTTGCTTTCATGGTAATGTTGGCCTCATAGAATGAGTTAAGAATTCCCTCCTCCTCAATTGTTTTTGGAATTGTTTGAGGACAATTGGTGTTAGTTCTTTAAGAGTTCAGTAGATTAAATTCAGCAATGAAGTCACTGGTCCTGGACTTTTCTTTGTTGGAGGACATTTTATTACTGATTCAATCTCATTACTCATTATTGGTCTTTTCAGGTTTCCTATTTCTTCCTGATTTAGTCTTGGTAGGTCCTATATGTCCAGGACTTACACATTTCCTCTGGATTTTCCAGTTTCTTAGTGCATAGTTGTTCTTAATAGACCCTGATGATCTTTTTTATTTCTCTGGTGTCAGTGGTAAAATCTCCTTTTTTCTTTCTGATTTTATTTCTTCTCTCTTTTCTTCTTGGTTAGTCTAGCTAGTGATTTATTAATTTTATCCATGGTTTTTAAAAACTACTTTTCATTTCATTTCTCTTGTCTGTTGTTTAGCCTACATTTTATTTAGTTCTGCTTTGATACTTCTTTCTACTAATTTTAGGTTTGGTTTGTTCTTGCTCTTGTTGTTCCTTGAAGTGCATCATTAGGTTGTTTATTTGAAATCTTTCTACTTTTTGACATAGGCAATTATTACCATAAACTTTACTCCCATAGGTATAGGTTTTGGTATGTTGCATTTTGATTTTCATTTGTTTTAAAAAATTTTTTATTTTCTCCTGAATTTCTTCCTTGACCCAGTGTTTATATAGGAGCATGTTGTTTAATTTCTGTGTAATGTGCAGTTTCCAAAGTTTCTTTTGTTAAATGATTTCTAGTTTTATTCCATGTCTGAGAAAAGACGATATAATTTTGGTTTTTAAAAATTTGTTAAGACTTGTTTTGTGTTCTAACATATGGTCTTACTAGAGTACATTATCTGTGCTAATGAGAAGAATATGTATTCTGTAGCTGTTTGATGAAATGTTCAGTAAATATCTGTTAGGCCCATTTGGTATAATGTACAGTTTAAATCCAATGTTTCCTTGTTAATTTTCTGTCTAGATGATCTAATTCTGAGAGTGGGGCACTGAAGTCCTCAACGATTATTGTACTGGAATATATCTCTCTCTGCCTTTTGATCTAATAACATTTGCCTTATATATCTGGGTGTTCAGGTGTTCGGATTATATATGTTTAAAATTTTTATATCCTCTTTTTGAATTGATATTTTTATCGTTATATGATGACCTTCTTTGTCTCTTTTTGCTGTTTTTGACTTAAAATCTGTTTCTTTTTTTCTGATATAAAGATAGCTATTCCAACACTTTTGGTTTCCATTTGCATGGAGTATCTTTTCTTGTTCCTTTACTTTCAACCCGTATGTGTCTTTACCAGTGAGTTGAGTTTCTTGTAGGCAGCTTATAGTTGGGTCATGTTTTTTCATCCATTCAGCCAGTCTGTATCTTTTAAATGAAAAGTTTAATCCATCGACATTCAATGTGATTACTGATATGTATGTGAGTGCTGATTCCTATTATTTTATTAATTGATTTCTAGTTGTTTTGTATAGCCTTTGCTTCTTTTTTTTTAATCATTGTGGTTTGGTTGTTTTCTGTAGGGATAACATTTGAGTCCTTTCTCCTTATTTGTATGTTTGTTGTGTCCATGGGTTTTATACTTTTGTGTGTTTTCATAATGGTAGATATTGTCCTTTTACTTCTAGGTTTTGGACTCTTAAGCATATCTTGTAGGGCTGGTCCAGTGATGATGAATTCCCTTACCTTTTGCTGTCTGGGAAAGACTATTTCTTCTTCATTTATGTTGAATACTTTGCTGAGGATAGTATCCTTGAATGACAATTTTTTCTTTCGACACTGAATATATAATCTCATTCTATCTCATTTCTCTCTGTTGAGAAATCTGTTGTTAGGCTGATGAGAGTTCCCTTGTAAGTGACTAGATGCTTTTCTCTTGCTGTTTTTAGTATTCTCCTTTGTCTTTGACTTTTATATTTTGACCATAATGTGCCATGGAGAAGACCTTTTTGTGTTGTATGTATTTGAGTATCTCTGAGCTTCCTGTATCAGGAGGTATGCATCTCTTACTAGAGTTGGAAAGTTTCCTGCTATTATTTCATTAATAGATTTTCTATCCTTTATGTTTTCTCTTTGTCTCTAGGACCTCGGAAATTCAAATATTTTGTTGTTTTATGATGTCTCATATGTCACAGAGGCTTTATCCATTCATTCAGATGTTCTGAGGAAAACATTTATCCTAAGGCTTAAAAGATGAGTTGGGGGCCAGGTGTAGTGACTCACATCTGTAATTCCAGCACTTTGGGAGGCTGGGGTGGGTGGATCACAAGGTCAGGAGTTTGAAACCAGCATAGCCAATATGGTGAAACCCTGTCTCTACTAAAAATACAAAAATTAGCTGGGCTTTGTGGCAGGCAGCTGTAGTCCCAGCTACTTGGGAGGCTGAGGCAGGACAATCACTTGAACCCAGGAGGTAGTGGTTGCAGTGAGCTAAGATCATGCCACTACACCGTAGTCTGGCAACAGATGAGTTGTATGTTTGTTACAAAGAGCCAGGCCAGAGAATTCTTGGGAGATGAAACAGTCTAAGCAAGCAAGAAGATAAGAGAAAGGTTCTGGTTGCTAAAAGGAGGCAGTGGGTAGAAATCAGTCATAAAGGAGGACAGTGCTCTGATAGGAAGTTTTGTTCTCTGTGTTAAGGATTTGGATTTTATTTTCAGAGTAAAGATAAACCATTCAAAACCAGTTTTTAGTATGATTTGTAAACTATGATCTGAATCAGAATCATCTGATATATTAAAAATACAGCTTTGACTGGGTGTGATGGCTCCCACTGGTGACCCCAGCATGTTGGGAGATCGAGGCAGGAGGATTGCTTGATAACAGGAGTTCAAGACTAGCCTGGGTAACGTGGCAGGACACCATCTCTACAAAGTAAAAATAAAAAATTAAAATAAAAATTGGCCAGACTTTGGACTGCAGGAAGACTAAAGAAAAAGAAAAAAAAATTGTCCAGACATGATGGCATGTGCCTGTTGCCATAGCCACTTGGGAGGCTTAGGCAGGAGGACTGCTTGATTCTGGGAGTTTGAGGCTGCAGTGAGCTATGATCATGCCACTGCACTATAGCTTGTACAATAGAGAGAAACCCTGTCTCTTTAAAAAAAAAATATAGGCTGGGTGCAGTGGCTCACGCCTGTAATCCCAACACTTTGAGAGGCCAGGGCAGGTGGGTCACCTGATGTCAGGAGTTCCCAACCAGCCTGGCAAACATGGTGAAAGCCCATCTTTTCTAAAAATACAAAAATTAGCTGGGCATGGTGGCAGATGCCTCTAATCCCAGCTACTCAGGAGGCTTGGGCAGGAGAATCACTTTAACCTGGGAGGTGGAGGTTGCAGTGAGCTGAGATCATGCCATTGCCCTGCAGTCTGGGTGACAAGAGTGAAACGCCCTCTCAAAAAAAAAAAAAAAAAAAAAAAATACAGCTTCTCTAGTTAAAAATTCTGATTCTGTACATCTGAGTTGCTTGAATATCAATATCTGTAATAAGCTTACCGGAGGTTTTGATTCACACCTAAATTTCACAAAGTAAACCTGTTCCCTTATGCACATCACCATCTTACCTAAACTTTCTTCATTACTGGCACACTGTTTCTTTTTCAGATCCATGAAAGTATTATATTTTATACTTAGGCCTTTTGTTTAATGGATTTTGTATGCATGTGTGCTATAGGAAAATAAACTATGTTTGCCTTCTTCATTTCTTTCAGATTTGGAGTCAAAATGTGGACCTGAGAAAATATCTCCAGAAAATGATATTTCTGAAATAAATTTACCAAAACAGGTTATAAAGCAAATAAGTAAAACACTTGGCCTTGAGGCCTTTTATTTTAGAAATGTCTCAGAATATAGAAGTAGATTTGAGGGACTACAGGGACATCAAGAAGGATATATCAATATCAATCAGCAGATGATCAACTATGAAGAAATGCCTACTTATCCTCATGCTTCTCTTATTCACAATACACGTAAACCATATGAATGTAAGGAATGTGGGAAATACTTTAGTTGTGGTTCACATCTTATTCAGCATCAGAGTATTCATACTGGAGAGAAACCCTATAAATGTAAAGAATGTGGGAAAGCCTTTCAACTTCACATACAACTTACTCGACATCAGAAATCTCATACTGGTGGGAAACCTTTTGAATGTAAGGAATGTGGAAAGGCCTTTAATCTTCTCACCCAGCTTAATCGCCATAAGAACATTCACACAGGTGAGAAACTGTTTGAATGTAAGGAATGTGGGAAGTCCTTTAATCGTAGCTCAAACCTTACTCAGCATGAAAGTATTCATGCTGGTATAAAACCTTATCAGTGTAAGGAGTGTGGGAAAGCCTTTAATCGTGTTTCAAATCTTATTCAGCATCAGAAAATTCATTCCAATGAGAAACCCTTTGTATGTAGGGAATGTGAGATGGCCTTTCGATATCAGTACCAACTTATTGAACATTGCCAAATTCATACTGGTGAGAAACCCTTTGAATGTAAAGAATGCAGGAAGGCCTTTACTCTTCTAACAAAGCTTGTTCGACATCAGAAGATTCATACAGGTGAGAAGCCCTTTGAATGTAGAGAATGTGGAAAGGCCTTTAGTCTTCTCAACCAGCTAAATCGCCATAAGAACATTCACACAGGTGAAAAACCATTTAAATGTAATGAATGTGGGAAGTCCTTCAACCGTAGCTCAAACCTTATCCAACATCAGAGTATTCATGCTGGTGTAAAACCATATGAATGTAAGGAGTGTGGGAAAGGCTTTACTCGTGGTGCAAATCTTATTCAGCATCAAAAAATTCATTCCAATGAGAAACCCTTTGTATGTAGGGAATGTGAGATGGCCTTTAGATATCATTACCAACTTATTCAACATTGCCAAATTCATACTGGTGGGAAGCCCTTTGAATGTAAAGAATGTGGAAAGGCCTTTGGTCTTCTGACACAGCTTGCTCGACATAAGAACATTCATACTGGTGAGAAACCATTTGAATGTAAAGACTGTGGGAAGGCCTTCAATCGTGGCTCAAACCTTGTTCAACATCAGAGTATTCACACTGGTGTGAAGCCCTATAAATGTAAGGAGTGTGGGAAGGCTTTTAGACTTCACCTACAACTTTCTCAGCATCAGAAAACTCATACAGCTGAGAAACCCTTTGAGTGCAAGGAATGTGGGAAATTTTTTCGTCGTAGTTCAAATCTTAATCAACATCGAAGTATTCATACTGGAAAGAAACCCTTTGAGTGTAAGAAATGTGGGAAAGCCTTTCGACTTCATATGCACCTTATTCGACACCAGAAATTTCATACTGGTGAGAAACCCTTTGAATGTAAGGACTGTGGCAAGGCCTTTAGTCTTCCCACCCAGCTTAATCGCCATAAGAAAATTCACTCAGGTGGGAAGCCATTTGAATGTAAGGAATGTGGGAAGTCCTTTAATCGTGTCTCAAACCTTGTTCAACATCAGAGCATTCATGCTGGTGTAAAACCATATGAATGTAAGGAGTGTGGGAAAGGCTTTAATCATGGTTCAAACCTTATTCAGCATCAGAAAATTCATTCCAGTGAGAAACCCTTTGTATGTAAGGAGTGTGGGAAGACCTTTAGATATCATTACCAACTTATTGAACATTGCCGAATTCATACTGGTGAGAAACCCTTTGAATGTAAAGAATGTGGAAAGGCCTTTAGTCTTCTGACACAGCTTGCTCAACATCAGATCATTCATACTGGTGAGAAGCCATTTAAATGTAAGGAGTGTGAGAAGGCCTTTAATTGTGGTTCAAACCTTGTTCAACCTCAGGGTATTGATACTGGTGAGAAACCCTATGAATGTAAGGAGTGTGGGAAGGCTTTTAGACTTCACCTACAACTTTCTTGGCATAAAAAATTCATACAAGTGAGAAACTCTTTGAATATAAGGAATATGGGACAACCTTCAGATATCAGTACCAACTTACTGAACATCAGAAAATTCATACTAGGGTGAAAGCCTTTGAATGTAAGGAATGTGGGAAGACCTTTTGATATCATTATCAATTTCTTGGACATTATGGAATTCATACTGGTGAGAACCCTTATGAATGTCAAGAATTTGGGAAATGCTTTACCAGTGGTAGAAATCTTACAGTACATTAGAGAATTCATACTGGTGAGAAAGCATATCAATGTGAAGAATGGGAGAAAGCCTTTAGTCATAGTTCAAATCTTGTTCAACATGTTAAAATTCATACTGATGAGAAACCCGATGAATGTAAGGAATGTGAAAAGGGCTTTAGTAGTAATTATGAACTTACTGCACATCTAAGAATCCATATTGCTGAGAAACCCTGTGAATGTAAGGAATGTGGGAAAACTTTTAGATTTAGCTCAGTCTTTACTGCACATCAAAGAATTCATATTAGTATGAACCCTATGAATGTAAAGAATGTGGAAAGATATTTAGTTGTAGCTCAAGTGTTATTCAACATGTTAAAATTCATACTGGTGAGCAACCCTGTGAATGTAAAGGATGTGGGCAGACCTTTAGACTTAGTTCAGTCCATCCTGCACATCACAGAATTCATACTGGCATGAAACCCTATGAATGTAAAGAATGTGGGCAAGCCTTTACTGTGAATGGTCAGCTTACTCGACATCAGAAAATTCCTAATAGAAGTTTTGTGAATATAAGGAGTGTGGACAAGCCTCCACTGTGCATGAAAAATTTACTCAACACCAGAGAATTCACATTAATGGGAAATCCTGTGAACATAAAAGAATGTGTGGAGAACTTTCATCATGGCCTGGGATTTGCTCAACATCAGAGTATTCATACTGCTGAGAAATCTTTTGAGTTTAAGAATGTGGGATGTTTTATAGCCACACTAAATGCCTTAGAGTTCAGAGAAGATAATTTTGGCGAGAAAGTTATTGATGTGAGGAATGTAGAGTGTCTGCCACATTCACAGTTTACTCCCCGTGAAGTGTTTTACTGGATTCAGGCATACCTCGCTTAATTGTTCATTGTAGTTACTGCGTTTTATGCACATTGAAGGTTTGCAGCAACCCTGCAGTGAATAAATCTATCAGCACCATTTTCCAAACAGCATGTGCACATCTTGTGTCTTTGTGTCACACTTTGGTAGTTTTCATAATATTTCAAACTTTTTCATCGTTATATCTGTTATGGTGATCTATGACCAGTGTTTTTTGATGTTACTAGTGTGATTGTTTTGGGATACCACAAATCCTGCCTATAAAAGGTGGTGAACCTAGTTGACAATTGTTGCAGATTTTGAAAGATAGTAAAATATACACCCATATACCCCCACTTAGATTCAAAATTGTTAACGTTTATTTTATTTTTTGTATATTTGTTATACCATGGGAGAATAATTTTAGACATCATCACAATTTAACCCTTGTTACATCAGCATATGTATTACCCAAACATAAAGACAATATCATATAGCCATAGTACCATAATTACCCTTAAGGATAAGATTCATAATTCTATAATATCATTCTATCTTTAGATTTCTTCATTGGCCTGCAAACCATCTTTTACAGCTATTCATTTTCCAGGGAGAATCCATTGCAGATTCTGCATTGCATTTGGTTATCTCTCTTTAGTGTATTGTAGCCTGGAAACCATATGAATGTATGCTCTCAAATTATAGTGGGTATCAGAATCACCTGTGGAACTTAGTAAAACTACAGAAGTGTAACTCTACCTTATAAGCCTGGGCCTCTGTGTTTTTATATTATTTCTCCAGGTGATTGTGATACCAACCAGAGTTAGAGAGCCACTGGTCTAGAACATTTCTCCTCATTTTAAAAAAAATGACATTGAATTTTGAGTAGCCCAGAAATGTTGTCTGCTATGTGTTTAGATTTCTTTCTTTATAGTGTCATTTAGCCTTGTTCTTGGTTGTGTTTTCTGTACAAGAGAATGTAAGTCCACAGGCTTGTTAGGTCCAGATTAAACGTTTTAGGGAAAAATACTTTGTAGATTATTTGTATGTCATATTTTACTGTCAGAAAACATTTAAGTACAGGTCCTTGCATTAGTGAAACTAAGGATGATCATTTGGGTAAGTTGGTAGCTGCCATAAGTCCATTGTAAAGATTTAGTTAGTGGGTAAGTAATCTATGGAGAGACTTTGTCATCTCTGAAAATTTATAGTCATGTCTATTTAAGCCCTGGATTGAATACAAAATGAAAATTGAAATAGACTATTGAGAAATGAATGCCATTAAAGCGTCAACAAAATTCAGCTTGTGTGATATGCCTGACACTGTCCTTAGTACAAAATTGGCACCCTTCAGATTATACAGGGGATTATTTTGTCTGGAACCTTTTTTTTCTTCATCATTTATCACCAGCACCTATACCATGGCTGGTACATGAGCTGTTGATAAACTTTGAAAAAAAAAATTAAGCCTTTAAATCAAGCTATAAAACATGATACCATTAGTCTGGGTGCAGTGGCTCATACCTGTAATTCCAGCACTTTGGGAGGCCGAGTGGGCAGATCACCTGAGCTCAGGAGTCTGAGAACAGCCAGGCCAACATGGTGAAACCCCATCTCTACTAAAATTACAAAAATTAGCTGGATGTGGTGGCGGGTGCCTGTAATCCATTACTTAGGAGGCTGAGGCAGGAGAATTACCTGAACTCGGAAGGTGGAGTTTGCAGTGAGCTGAGATCACACCACTGCACTCCAGCCTGAGTGACAGAGTGAGACTTCATCTCAAAACAACAACAAAAAACCCAAAACAAAACATGATACCATTGTGGCATTATGAATTAGATTAATATTTTTAAGATTAAGAATAATTTTTTGTGACTATTCCATTGTATTAAAACATTTATAAAGTGATAATTTATATTGGTAGCTTTCTTCTTTTTGTGAATATATCCTGGTCAAATTATTCTTTTGATAGACTACTTAATTCTATCTTTTACCATTTAATGGCATCTATAATCATAAGTAAAGTTATAATTTTTAAAGTATTTTTCAGTTATTGATATTGCAATGATCTTATAAAACTTATAAAGCAAGATTATATAAAACTCGGCTTTCAAATCTTATGTTCCTATTTTTTATTTCCAGTTTCATCTTTTCTGTATTCATTCTCTTGAACTTTCTTCTTTGACCTCAAAAGATTCCCTGGGTATTAACCCAGCACAACTCCGTTATCGGTCATTGCACATCTCGGTAGTATTATTAAGAATTGTCATAAAAGAAAGATCCCTGGCAGCCTTTCAATGAAACTCTATCATCATGCAATCTTGGCAGTACTATGTTAGGAGTCAGAGTCGCTTTGCAAACATAATAAAACGCTTTATTTGCTAAAGTTACAAACCAAGTATGTACAAATTTAAAAATCACAGCCGGGCACGGTGGCTCACACCTGTAATCCCCAACTTAAAATGGTTTGACTTACAACGTTCAGCTTTATAATGGCACAAAAGTGATAATGCTGCTACAGTTTGGCTATTTTTCCCCTCCAAATCTCATGTTGAAGTTTGATCCCAGTGTTGGAGGTGGGGCCTAATGGGAGGTGTTTGGATCATGAGGGAAGATCCCTCATGAATAAATTAATGTCCTCTCTGGATTAGGGGGTGAGTTATTACTTTATTAGTTGCTATGGGAGCTCGTTGTTCAGAAGAGCCTGCCACCTCCTTCCTCACCCTCTAGTTTCCTCTCTTGCCATATGATGTGTGCATATACTGCCCCCTCATCTTCTGCCACAAGTGGAAGTAGCCTGAGGCTCTTACCAGAAGCAGAATCTGTACATGATTCTTGTACATCCTGCAGAACAGCAAGCCAAATAAACCTCTTTATTAATTACCCAGCCTCAGATATTCCTTTATAGTAACACAAAATGGAGTAAGACATAGAGTATGCTCCTCAACTTAAAATGGGGCTGTGTCTAGATAAACTCATTGTTAAGTTGGAAATATTGTAGGTTATAAATGCACACTTGGCATATGATGTTTTCAATTTATGATGGGTTTATTTGGATATAACCCCATGATAAATTGAGAAGCATCTGTAGTAATTATGATAATTTGATGCTCAAATTGACATAATGGGGCCAGTAGGAATCCATTTGCATTTGTTTGGGTTTTTTGGTTTTTTACTTTTTTTTTTTCTTTTGACTTCTTAAAGGAATATTGTTTTCAGGTCATAAGTAGATGTTTTAGACTGATCCTGTTTGTTGGTTCATGTCCCCATGCCTCTTGTCCTGAGTCATGGAATCAACTCATTATTCAATACCCTCTTATCTTAGGGAGTCCTGGTTCCTTTTAGAGGAAAAGAACATTAGAGACCAAAAAATCTGGCTGCTGTGAGTGCACATGGCAGTTATAGGTATGGAAAAAGATGCTGCTTTTATTAGAATTCTTTTAATAGTTTCAGAGTTGAAAATGTCATCATAAGGTCAGAAGTTCACTCTGATTTTTCTTAACTTACATTTCTATGATCTGCTTTTTGCATTTGGGATTTTATTGAATTAAAAGGTTTTATGTATGGTAATAGCTGACGTTTATCTCCGGTTAAGACCTGTCTGAAATGATAAATTAATATGCCTCCCATTTTTGGAGATATTGCTCTGATTCAAATTTGTCATGGTGTTTCTGAGCAGCATTGTGAAGAAATTGTTTTAGAACATTCAATGGTGGTATCTTGAATGTTCATAGACTCCCTAGAAAGAAGAAAAAGTAGACACAAGATTTCTGTCATCCTTTTACAGGATATTGTGATCCAGTTTGGGGTATGAGGGATAAGGGACCTGTGTGTCTTAATTTCCAGAATCCCATTCCATTTCAATGAGTCTTCTACACAAGTGTGATCTCAGGGATTCACTGTCTTTGTTATTGATCAAACTGAAACCATCTCCATGGGTTCCTCAGTGGATCAGAATCTGCTATTTATTAGGCCCCCATATCCATTCTACCCTGCTTCCAGGAATATAGAACCAGTAATTTTTATTAACATTTGGCTATGACTATCTAGAATAAGGACTGTATTTATTTCTCCAAGGTGTCATGTGACATAACTTATGGCAAGTAGGATATAAGTGAATATTTTGGCAATTCTGGAAACCTCTTAAAACACACTGGCTTAACACATTAGTATTTGAGAAATCCAGGTGAAGGGTATCCAGAAATTCTTTACTATTCTTTCAAGTTCTGTGTAAGTCTGAGCGCTCATTCCATTCTGATGCCAGAATGGTAAAATTCATGATTGATTTGGAGCAAGACCACAATATCAGGCTTACATCCATACAATATGATAGAGAAATTAACTTTTATCTTTTTTATCAACTTTAATTTGGGGCAGTTTTACTATTTTACTCACAACCAAATTTAATCTTAAATGATATAACTAGATTGTCACATGTTAAAAGTAATAACAGTCAACATATCCTTCTGTGTTCTCTAAGTCAAAAGCACTGATCTGTAGAGAACAGAGTATCCTATGCATGTTGTCATGTAACTTATCCCACACCCTACTGAAATCACAGTACCCATAAGGGAGACATATTTTTCTTGAAGAAGATATGTTTCTGCCACATCTATGATTCTCCAGAATGAGATGACAGAAAATGCTAAACTATTGTTAAATAACTATATGTAGTTCCATTTCTAGATGGTAGATGGGGGGCTCTGCAAACTCATTTTCTAGTAAAACTGGTAAAAAAAAAAAATCATAAACCTTGCCATTTGAGGTCTGAACGTGTCCAGAGTATATAGGAAATGAAATAAGAAATTCTACTAAAACTTGGTAAGAACCAAGAACTTGTTAAGATAATTTGTGGCATTTAAGACACAACCAACTACCTTTTACTCTTCACAGCTCAATTTGATAGAAGCTTCACTCTGGATGGATGCTGCCAAGATGATGGGGCTCCAGCTTTTAATCAAGGTGTGTCCTATATCGACAGGAGGGGCACACCTCCAGGTTTCTTATCCCTACCAGCTCTTGAAGTAGTTAAATTCCTGGTGAACACAACTAAGAGGTTTGGGGCTGCTTTGCTTCCCCCAGCTCCACCCACAGTTTGGAAACTCTACCCAGGCACAGTGAACTCAGATTTGGACCTTGATTGCCCTTGCCTCAGCTTGCTTGTAAGGCACAGGTTTCACAACAAGAGAAACAAGATGGCTACCACCCAGCTCATTACCCAGAATGGTGGTTCAGAGATTTTGTCCAGAAGGAGTGGCAGTCCATAAGAATAGAGCTCTGAAGCTCTCTCCAAAGAAATGGAATTTATTTGGAACAGTGTCAAAGAAATAGCTCCCTTAGTTAAACACAACAACATAAACCATAGGCCAGGTAGTTAATCAGATAATTCTGTGGAAAGAGACAGCTAAGGAGTCTTCCTAAGGTCAAAAGAAACCTCAAAGACTGGCCTCAAAAACTAGCCCTGCCTGACTTAAATTATGTTAAACTGCTTAATAATTTATACTCCAAGCAATTGTTGAAAACAGTAGAGTGATCAGATAGAAGGCACTGGAGCCTAGTGGGCTGGAAATAATACCAAGGAGGTAGTCATCTTAACAGAGAGATAGGGAAAGATAGACAAAGAGACTCCTGTTTAAAACCATTGTCACACCAAGGTAGCTGTGCATATGTTTAAGGCTCCGCCTTCTGAGGAACAACATAAAATACTTCACACTGCAAGGGGAAAGGGAAATAGAGTTCACTAAAATAGCTAAAGCTAAGTGAATTTAGGAAGTCATAAAATATCAAGATACAAAAATGTAAACACTTTAAAGACAAGTTGTTTCTAGGTATTAAAAAATGCCTATAAATATACACATAAAAATCTCCAAAGTAATTAGCAAATGGAATTTGGCTACATGTGACTATATATATATTTGTGTGTGTGTGTGTGTGTGTGTGTGTGTGTGTGTGTATACACATATATATATATAGGGACCAAGTAGGGCATAACTCAGGAATGTGAGGCTGGTGTGACATTCTAAAATTAATTCACCATATTAAAGAGGAGAAATCAAGAGATAATGTCAGTAGTTATTAACCTGACAAAATCCAACACCATTGATGATAAAACTTAGTAAGTTATGAATAAAACAAACATTTCCCAGTCTGATAAAGAATATCTAGGGAAAATAAACAGCTAACATAGAACTTTATAAAGTATTGACTGCTTTTTCACTAAAATCAGACTCAAGGTAAGGATGTCTGCTCTAAGCATTTTTTTTTTTTTAGACAGAGTCTTGCTCTGTCACCCAGGCTGGAGTGCAGTGGTATGATCTTGGCTCACTGCAACCTCCACCTCCAGGGTTCAAGTGATTCTCCTGCCTCAGCCTCCCGAGTAGCTGGGATCACAGGTGTACCACCACGCCCAGATAATTTTTGTATTTTTAGTAGAGATGGAGTTTCACCACATTGGCCAGGCTTGTCTCAAACTCCTGACTTCAGGTGATCCGCCTGCCTTGGCCTCCCAAAGCACTGGGATTACAGGTGTGGGCCACTGCACCCAGCCTTACTCTGAGCATTTCTATTCAACACTGTACAGAATACCCTAGCCTGTACAGTGTGGCAAATAAAGGAAATATAAATTAAGAGAAACTGTCTTCACAGATGTCCTGATTGTGTTTATAGAAAATTCTAATTAAAAAAAAATAAGTCCTGCTACAGCTAAGTGAATTTAGAAAGTCATAAAATATAATATCAAGATACAAAAATGTAAATACTTGAAAGATAAATTGTTTCTAGTTATTAAAGAACAGATCATTACAACTCTAAAATCTTTAAAGAAAAGGAAACTATAACACTGATTGCAACAGCACATCAAAAAGCTTATCCACCATGATTAAGCAGGCTTCATCCCGGGGGATGCAAGGCTGGTTCAATATACACAAGTCTATAAACGTAATTCACCACATAAACGGAACCAAAGACAAAAACCACATTTATCTCAATAGATGCAGAGAAGGGCTTTGACAAAATTCAACAGCCCTTATGCTAAAAACTTTCAATAAACTAGGTATTGATGGAATGTATCTCAAAATAATAAAAGCTATTTACCACAAACCCACAACCAATATCATACTGAATGGGCAAAAACTGGAAGCATTCCTTTTGAAATCCGGCACTAGACAAGGATGCCCTCTCTCACCACTCCTATTCAATATAGTATTGGAAGTTCTAGCCAGAGCAATCAGGCAAGAAAAAGAAATAAAGCGTGTTCAATTAGGAAAGGAGGAAGTCAAATTGTCTCTATTTGCAGATGACATGACTGTATATTTAAAAGACCCCATCATCTCAGCCCAAAATCTCCTTAAACTGATAAGCAACTTCAAAGTCTCAGGATACAAAATCAATGTGCACAAATCACAAGCATTCCTATACACCAATAACAGACTTAAAGAGAGCAAAATCAAGAACGAACTGCCATTCAAAATTGCTACAAAGAGAATAAAATACCTAGGAATACAACTATCAAAGAATGTAAAGGACCTCTTCAAGGAGAACTACAAACCACTGCTCAACAAAATAAGAGAGGACACAAACAGATGGAGAAACATTCCATGCTCATGGTTAGGAAGAATCAATATCGTGAAAATGGCCATACTGCCCAAAGCAATTTACAGATTCAACACTATCCCCATCAGGCTACCAATGACCTTCTTCACAGAACTGGAAAAAACCACCTTAAACTTCATATGGAACCAAAAGAGAGCCCACATAGCCAAGCCAATTCTAAACAAAAAGAACAAAGCTGGAGGCATCAGACTACCTGGCTTCAAACTATACTACAAGGCTACAGTAATCAAAACAGCATGGTACTGGTACCAAACAGAGATATAGACCAATGGAACAGAACAGAGGCCTCGGAGGCAACGTCACACATCTACAACCATCTGATCTTTGACAAACCTGACAAAAACAAGCAATGGGGGAAAGGATTCCCTGTTTAATAAATGCTGTTCAGAAAACTGGCTAGCAGTGTGCAGAAAGCAGAAACTGGACCCCTTCCTGACACCTTACACTAAAATTAACTCCAGATGGATTAAAGACTTAAACATAAGACCTAACACCATAAAAACCCTAGAAGAAAATCTAGGCAAAACCATTCCGGACACAGGCATAGGCAAGGACTTCATGACTAAAACACCAAAAGCATTGGCAACAAAAGCCAAAATAGACAAATGGGACCTAATCAAACTCCACAGCTTCTGCACAGCAAAAGAAACAGTCATTACAGTGAATCAGCAACCAACAGAATGGGAAAAAATTTTTGCTATCTACCCATCTGACAGATGGCTAATATCCAGAATTTACAAAGAACTAAAACAGATTTACAAGAAAAAAACAAACAAGCTCATTCAAAAGTGAGCAAAGGATATGAACAGACACTTAACAAAAGAAGACATATGGCCGGGCGCAGTGGCTCAGGCCTATAATCCCAGCACTTTGTGAGGCCAAGGTGGGTGGATCATGAGGTCAAGAGATCGAGACCATCCTGGTCAACATGGTGAAACCCCGTCTCTGCTAACAATACAAAAATTAGCTGGGCATGGTGGCACGCACCTGTAGTCCCAGCTACTTGGAAGGCTGAGGCAAGAGAATTGCTTGAACCCAGGAGGCAGAGGTTGCGGTGAGCTGAGATCGTGCCATTGCACTCCAGCCTGGGTAACAAGAGCAAAACTCCGTGACATATATGAGTCCAACATATGAAAAAATGCTCATCATTACTGGTCATTAGAGAAATGCAAATCAAAACTACATTGAGATACCATCTCATGCCAGTTAGAATGGCGATCATTAAAAAATCTGGAGACAACAGATGCTAGAGAGGATGTGGAGAAATAGGAACACTTTTACACTGTTGGTGGGAGTGTAAATTAGTTGAATCATTGTGGAAGACAGTGTGGGGATTCCTCAAGGACCTAGAAATAGAAATTCCATTTGACCCAGCAATCCCATTACTGGGTATATATCCAAAGGATTATAAATCGTTCTACTAAAAGGACACATGCACACAAATGTTCATTGCAGCACTATTTACAATAGCAAAGACTTGGAACCAACCCAAACGCCCATTGAAGATAGACTGGACAGGGAAAATGTGGCACATATACACCATGGAATACTATGCAGCCATAAAAAACGATGAGTTGTGTCCTTTGTAGGGACATGGATGAACCTGGAAACTATCATTCTCAGCAAACTGACACAAGAACAGAAAATCAAACACCGCATGTTCTCACTCATAGGCGGGTGTTGAACAATGAGAACACATGGACACAGGGAGGGGACCATCACACACTGGGGTCTGTGGGGGGGGGGGGAACTAGGGGAGGGGACAGCGGGGGGTGGGGAGTTGGGGAGGGGATAACATGGGGAGGAAATGCCAGATATAGGTGATGGGGAGGAAGGCAGCAAACCACACTGCCATGTATGTACCTATGCAACAATCTTGCATGTTTTTCACATGTACCCCAAAACCTAAAATGCAAGAAAATATATTAAAAAAAAAAAACCACTGCCTCATATGATCATAGATGGAAAAGTTCTAAGTAAAATACCACCAAATGGACTAGCAGTATGACAAAAATCACAGTATATCACAAGAAATGTTTAAATTTTAAGAAAGGCATAAGTACAAATCAATACATCAATAAATTTAAGGAGAAAAACATAAAATCTTTTGCCTTCCCTGGGCTAAAATGGAAGAATTGTCTTGGGCCACACATAAAATACACTAGCAATGGCTGATGAGCTAAAACAAAAATTGCAAAAAAATCTCCATGTTTTCAGAAAGCTTACAAATTTGTGTTGGACTGCAATCAAAGCTGCTCTGGACCACAGACAGGTTGGACAATTGTTATATAGCAATTAAGTTGGAGGCGGCCTTTACTCTTAGATATTATGTGTTATGGTATCTACAATTTATACTCAAATAGTATAGCAAAAATATGTAAATATTACGTAGAAGCAAACCAAATATGACAACATATTAACAATTGCTGAATCTAGACAGAAAATACCAGTGTTCATTATTCTTTTAATTTTTCCAAATGGATAGTGGTTGTTAGTTTCTTATTTATCATTAACTATGGGCAGAAAAAGCAGACTAACATACTTGCTTTTTGGGTTATAAAAAAAAAAGCATTACAGCTATCCCTGGGTCTTCAAAATCTTTACTCTCATAATCTTCACACCCATCAAATCTAGAGATTTCTTTCTCACATTAATTTTCAGAGATGAGTTCTGATTTTAGAAATGGAAGTTTAATCTATTTTACTGGATCTTATCCCCAGTTAATTATCCCAATCTAAATAAGTAGTGAGAGATAATGGATGGTTTTTACAAATTCCTTACACCCACAGGGCCTTCCTCTCACATGAATGTACTAAGTGTATCACTAATGAAAAAAATAAAGCAATATTTACTGATCAAATGCTGTGTGCCAAATACTCTTTTAAAGGTTTTTATCTTTTATTAGCATTTCATCTTCACAAAAATACTATTAGGTAGTACTATCATCACCATTTTAAAAACCAAGGCATAGGGACATGTTTTGCCAAACACCATATAGGCAGAGGTGGAATTACGAGAATTATATTATTTATGTATATCATAAAGATATGCCAAGGCTGGTCCCTCCCATGTTCATCAAATTAATAGAATCATTTTCTTTTACAATGCTATATAAAGTGTGGCCCATGTGTTGGCACTGGTCCACAAATTGTTTGCTTCTGGTTTCTGCAAAAGTTACACATATTGAGAGCAAGTATTTGGAAACATTCACAGCAATCTGACAGAGTTAACTCAGTTAAATACCATAATAAAAAACTGGGGCTTTTATTTTGTATGTGTTTTTTTCTTTTCATTTTTCTGGCAATCTAATATTATTGCAATTTATTTGTTTATTTATTTGGCTCACTGCACCCTCTGCTACCTAGGTTCAAGCAATTCTCCTGCCTCCGCCTCTCGAATAGCTACAATTATAGGCACCCGCCACCACACCCAGCTAATTTGTGTATTTTAGTAGAGAAAGGGTTTCACCACGTTGTCCAGGCTGGTCTTTAACTCCTGACCTCAGGTGATCTGCCCACGTGGGCTTCCCAAAGTGCTGGGATTACAGGTATGAGCCACTGTGCCTGGCCCACATTTATTTATTTAGAGACAGGATCTCACTCTGTCACCAAGCTGGAGTGCAGTGGCACAATCATGGCTCACTAAAGCCTCAAACTCCTTCGCTCAACTGATTCTCCTGCCTCAGTCTCCTGAGTGGCAAGGACTACAGGTGAGTGCCACTACAGTTGGCTAACTAAAAATATTTTTTTTTTTTTTGTAGAGGCAGGGTCTCACTATATTGCCCAGGCTGGTTTCAAACTCCTGACCTTCTAAAGTGCTGGGATTACGGGTGTGAACCACTTCACCTGGCCCATTATTATTGCATTTTAGAGAAGCACTGTTCAACAGCAGTTTGCAGGGGGAAAAAGTTCTTGATGGTTTGGGATGCAGTGCATCAGTAACAATCTTCTAAAGTCTAACAGGGACTGAGTGATGCTATAGCTTTTCAACTCTTTAAATCAACATATTAAACCATTTCTGATAAATTGTGAGCATGAAGTAAAAGGGATTCCCACATGTTCCCTAACAAACAGAAAATTTCTTATAAATTCTCTGCTGTTGTAAGGGGCATTTTCTAAAGGCCATCGTATTCTCTTTACATTACGCACAGGGCTTCCTCACTAATATGATTTCTCTGATGTAAAGTAAGTTGATCACTACGAATAAAGGCTTTTCCACATTCTTTACATTTATAGGGTTTTTCACCAGTATGAATTCTGTGATGTCGAGTAAGTTCAGAATTAACACTGAAGGCCTTCCCACATTCTTTACATTTATAGGGTTTCTCACCCGTGTGAACTATGTGATGTCGAGTAAGTTCTGCTTGAAGACGAAAGGCATTCCCACATTCTTTACAGCTGTAAGGTTTCTCACCAGTATGAAGTCTAAAATGTTGAGTAAGATGGTACCGGCGACTAAAGGTCTTTCCACATTCCTTACATTCATATGGTATCTCACCAGTGTGAATTCTTTGATGTAATGTAAGTCGATAACTGCAAATAAAAGCATTCCCACATTCATTACATATGTAGGGCTTCTCACCAGTATGGCCTCTGTGATGTTGAGTAAGATGATAGTGACGACTAAACGTCTTCCCACATTCCTCACATTTGTAGGGTTTCTCGCCAGTATGAATTCTGTGATGTTGAGTGAGATGAGTGCTACGAATAAAGGCCTTCCCACATTCCATACATTTATAGGGTTTTTCACCAGTATGAATTCTGTGATGCTGAGTAAGTTCTGTTTGAAATCGAAAGGCTTTCCCACATTCATTACATATATAGGGTTTCTCACCAGTATGAATTTTATAATGTTGAGTAAGATTATAGTGACGACTAAAAATCTTCCCACATTCTTTACATACACAGGTGCTCTCACTGGTATGAATTCGCTGATGTGAAATAAATTGATTGCTACGAATAAAAGCCTTCCCACATTCCTTACATTTATAGGGTTTCTCACATGTATGAATTCTGTGATGTCGAGTAAGTTCCGCCTGAAGACGAAAGGCTCTTCCACATTCATTACATATGTAGGGTTTCTCACCAGTATGAATTCTGTAGTGTTGAGTAAGATGATAGCGACTACTGAAGGTTTTCCCGCATTCCTTACATTCATAAGGAATCTCACCGGTGTGAGTTCTCAGATGTAAAGTAAGTTGATAGCCACAAATAAAGGCCTTCCCACATTCCTTACATTCATAGGGTTTTTCACCAGTATGAGTTCTATGATGCCGAGTAAGTTCTGTTTGAAGACGAAAGGCTTTTCCACATTCTTTACATTCATAGGGTTTCTCACCAGTATGAATTCTATGATGTCGAGCAAGTTCTGCATGAAAACTAAAGGACTTACCACATTCTTTACATTCATAGGGTTTATCACCAGTATGAATTTTCTGATGTTGAACAAGGTATGAGCCATGACTAAAGGCTTTCCCACATTCATTACATTTATAGGGTTTGACACCAGTATGAATTTTCTGATGTTGACTAATATGTCGTTGTACCCTAAAGGTCTTGCCACAAACCTTACATTCATAAGGCCTCTCACCAGTGTGAATTCTTTGATGTTCAGTTAGCTGATAATGAAGTCTAAAGGCCTTCCCACATTCTTTACATTTGTAAGGTCTCTCCCCCAGCATGAATTGTCTGATGTACTCTGAGATCTCTAACCCGACTAAAGGCCTTTCCACATTCCTTACACTCATAGGGTTTCAAACCAGAATGTATTCTCTGATGTTCAGTAAGGTGGTAATGAAGTCTAAAGGCCTTCCCACATTCTTTACATTCATAGGGTCTCTCCCCCAGCATGGATTGTCTGATGTACTCTAAGGTCTCCCACTCGACAAAAAGCCTTTCCACATTCCATACATTTATAGGGTCTCTCACCAGTGTGAATTCTCAGATGTTGAATAAAGTATGACTGTTGTCTAAAGGCCTTCCTACATTCCTTACATTCATATGGTTTCTCTTTAGCGTGAATTTTTGGATATAGAAGATGAGATATTTCTTTTTGGATTATCATTTGACTAATGCATTCCATCTGATGTCCCTCTTGTCTCTCAAATTCATGTTTGTACTGCAAATCATTTCTCATGGTGTCCTCATGGATGGTGTTTTTACTTTTTTCCCCTGTCTGCAATTGAGATAAATATATTTTGCAAACATTCTTTTCTGGAGGTAAATTCTTGGTGATACACTTGTACTCCAAATCTGCGCAAAAAAAAAAAAAAAAAAAAGGCAAACAAATGCTATAATGCTATTTTTCTGTGTTAGGACAGGGATGGGGGTTGTACCTTATAGTAGAAATAAAAGATAAACAGAAATAACACACATTAGAAATAAATGGTGTAGAGCAGGAGTCAACAAACTTTTTCTGTAAAAGACCAGATAGTGAAGGTGTTAGGCCTTGGGAGGCATATGGTCTCTGTCACAATTACTTAGCTTTGCTATTACAGCACAAAGGTAGCCACAGATGATAATAAGTGTGGCTGTGTTATAATAACCCTTGACTTATGAACACAAAATTTGAATTTCAAAAAATGTTTACCTGACACAAAATCTTCCTGATTTTTTCAACCATTAAAAAATGTAAAAGCCAGTTGTAACTTAAAAGCCATGCAAAAACAGGCAGTGAGCTATGTGGACCATGGGCTATAGTTTGCTGGCTCCTGGCTTAGAGAACTCTAATTATTGTAATGAAATTTAAAAGGCAAAATACCTCAGAAAACGATGTGACTTTTAAGAAGGGTAAAATAGGTGAATAGGAGAATAGGGTAAATCAGTGGTCCTCCTATTTAGGATGAATTTAGGGGAGTTTCTTACATATACTGTTCTTCAGGCACCAAACCAGACAAAATCAAAATCCATAGGAGCAAGTCCTGGATATGTGCATTTTAAATCTTTCTCATCAAATGACTTTGACGCAGATCATTTTGAAAATCTGTACCCAATTATTTTCCCTTTAAAGTTTCTCATTCCCCCTAGAATAAAATCCAAATGTATTACCATAGATAAAAAGCCCTTTCTTATTTGTAAGACCTCTGCAAATCACCTCTGTAAATATTACAAAGAAGTCATTGAGAAGGCAGCTAGGTATAATAATTTCCCCAAAATACAACATAGTTATGAATATATCTCCCTGATTCCAATCTCATCCTAGTACAGCAATTAAATATGCTCTTTCCTAGATCACCTCCCTTATGAAAGGGAAGAAAGGTACATCCAAGATTGCTCAGTCAAAAGTATAAATGGAAAAGTCATTTTTGTATTTCATCATTTTCCCATTATCTATTGTTACCTTGAACATTAGGTATTTCCAAAACTGTTTATAGTTGCCCTGTGTGTAGCCACTGTTCCTTTTCTTTGTCTCTATCCCAACTCAAGTACTGAGATATTTTATTTGGTGAACATCAGTTGTGTTTTATCATTGCTCATTCACAGATGCTCAAACTCACTGCTAGTCAATAAGTACACTGCAGGTCCAGCTAGTAGAGTAAGGCAAGGAGAAGAACACGAGCTTCAGAAAAAAGAAAAATAAAAGCTTTTATTCTCAGATGTAGTAAGTTGAATTGTGGCCCCCAGAAAAGACATGTTCGTAACTCACAGTGCCTGTGAATGGGACCTAATTTGGAAAAAGGGTGGGCCCTAAATCCAATAACAGGTGTACTTATAAGAGCAAGGCATAGGGAGATCAAGAGAGGGTGCCATGAAGATGGGAGCAGAGACTGAAGTGATGCATCTGCAAGCCAAGGAATGCCAAGATTGGCCAGTAACTGCTAATCTTTTCACAAATTGTTAGATTCAAATGCCTAAAACTTTGTCTAGAATATTTACATTTGTGTTTGTAAAAAATAATTGACTTACAGATTCCTTTTCTTATAATGCCTTTGTCTGGTTTCAGTGTCAGGGTAATGCTGGACTTGAAGAGTGAGTTTGGAAGTATTCCCTTATCTTAAAGTTTCTGGAAGAATTCGTGTACAGTAGATATACAAATGTAAAAATCTAAAACTAAAATTTCTAGAAAGGCTGGGTGTGGTGGCTCATGCCTGTAATCCCAGCATTTTGGGAAGCCGAGGTGGGTGGATCACGAGGTCAGGAGTTTGAGTCCAGCCTGGCCAAAATGGTGAAACCCTGTCTCTACTAAAAATACAAAAATTAGCTGGGCATGGTGGTACACACCTGTAGTTCCACCTACTCGGGAGGCTGAGACAGAAGAATCACTTGAACCCAGCAGGTGGAGGTTGCAGTGAGCCGAGATCACACCACTGCTCTCCAGCCTGAGCGACACAGCGAGACTCCATCTCAAAAAAAAAAAATTTCTAGAAGAAAACAAAATTTTTGTACTTTTTGTATTTGGCAAAGATTTCTTAAATATGATCTGAAAGGACAGTCCATAAGAGAAAAACGTGATACATTGAACTTAATCAAATTAAGAGCTTATGCTATTTCAGAAGACACTGTTAAGAGAATGAAAATACAAGCCAATAATGGGAGAAGATATTTACAAATCATACATTTGATAAAGGACTTACATCCAGAATACATAAGGGACTATCAAAACCTAATAATTAGCAAACAAACAACTCAATTGGAAAACGGGTAGAATGCTGGGTGCAGTGGCTCATGCCTGTAATGCCAGCACTTTGGGTGGCTGAGGCAGGTGGATCTGAGGTCAGGAGTTTGAGACTAGCCTGGCCAATGTGGTGAAACCCCGTCTCTATCAAAAACACAAAAATTAGCCAGGCATGGTCGTACATGCCTGTGGTCCCAGTTACTCAGTAGGCTAAGGTGAGAGAATCGCTTGTACTCAGAAGGCTGAGGTTACAGTGAGCTGAGGTTGCACTACTGCACTCCAGCCTGGGCAACAGAGCAAGACTCCGTCTCAAAAAAAAAAAAAAAAAAAAAAGTGAAAAAAGAAAATGGGCAGAAGACTAACAGACACTTCAGCAAAGAAGATATATGGATGATAAGAATAAAAAGTTGCTCAGGATTATTAGGCATTAGGAAAATGAAAATTAAAACCACAATGTGATACCACTACTCACCCCTTGTGATGACAAGAATGTGGAAGAACTGGAATTTCATAAACTTCTGCTGCGAAAGTAAAAGGATACAACCACTTTCTTTCTTCTTTTTCTTTCTTTCTTCTTTTTTTTTTTTTCAGACAGAGTCTTGCTCTGTCACCCAGGCTGCTGGAATGCAGTGGCACAATCTTGGCTCACTGCAACTTCTGCATCCCAGGGTTCAAGTGATTCTCCTGCCTCAGCCTCCCAAGTAGCTGGGATTACAGATACCCGCCACTATGTCTGGCTAATTTTTGTATTTTTAGTAAAGACGAAGTTTCACCATGTTGGCCACGCTGCTCTTGAACTCCTGATCTCAAGTTATCTACCTGCCTCGGCCTCCCAATGTGCTGGGATTACAGGCATGAGCCACCACTCCCGGCTAATACAACCACTTTCATAAACAGTGTGGCAGTGTCTTAAAAAAATAAACATATATCTTTCATATGATCTACCCATTCTATCCCAGATATTTACCCAAGATAAATGAAAGCATATGTCTATATAAAGCATTTTACATGAATGTTTCCAGTAGTTTTATCTCTAATAGCCAAACACTGGAAATAACTCAATGTCCATCCCTATAGGTAAATGGATAAGTAAATTGTGGTACATCCATACAGTGGAATACTACTCAACAATGAAATGAAGTACTAATACATAGAGCAACATGGATGAATCTCAAAATAATTTTGCTGAGTGAATGAAGCTAAATTGAAAAAAATCACCATATTTTTAAAAAAGAAAGAAAGAAAATCACCATATAATTCCATTATACAAAATTCTAGAAAACGAAAACTAAGTTATAGTGACAGACAGATGATCAGTGCTTACCTGGGCGCTGGGTAGAGAAGGACATGAGGGAGGGATTTCTTTCCGAGGTGATGGATATGTTTATTATTTTGACTGTGTAATGGTTTCACAATATACATGGCGACTTAGCAAATTTTACACTTTAAATGTGTGCAATTTATTGTATGCCAATTATATGTCAATGAAACTGTTTTAAAATGTTATAAAAATTGACACTTAAAATGAGTGCATTTTGTATTATATAAATTCTACCTCTCTCTCTATATATATATATATACATATGATTAAGAAAATACACTTGTCCTATAACCCAAAAATTCCACTTCCATATATTCCCAAGAAAAATCAAAACTAAGAGAAATGAAAACATCTGAACACAATTGTACAAGAGTGTTCACATCAGCTGGCATGATCTGCTTTGGGAATAAACACAGATGATGCTTCATCTTAGAACCTTTGCATTTGCAGCTTTTTCCACTTGTAATGCTCTTCCTCAATATTCACATGGCCTGAGACCTTATTTTATGTCTCTAGTTCAAAGATCATCACCTTAAAATGGTCTTTCTTGATCTTCTCTAAATTAGCCCTACTAACTCCATAACACTCTATCTCCTTACCCTACTTCACTTTCTTCACAACACATATCAAAACCTGATTACTATCTGTTTACTTATTTACAACATGTTTCCCTTACTAAAATATCAATATCTCCATGACAATAGGAGTGTCTATCAACAGTGCCTAGACCCTAGCACAGTGCCTGGCTTAGGTTAGGTAAGTGGGAAATATTTGTTGAACAAAATTTGGACAATGGAGAAATGAATATAAATCTAAATGTAAGAGGAGACCTGAAACACAGGTAAAATGATCATCAATGGGGAAGAAAGAAAGCAGCCCCACTTTGAAAAGGGAGAGAAATATGAGAGAAGAGAAACAAGTTTAGCAAACTGGCTAAAGTTCCTTTGGTAGCTCATGTTGAGAGAATCGGAATGCTTCCCAGGTATCAGTCCTTTCTCCACAGCCCTAGGGCCTTTGAAGGGTGCTGTCCAAACAGCTCAGTGCTGTGCCTCCTCCCTGACCTCATGGGTCATAACTTGTGATAGCACCCTCCTGCGTGATTTGCTGTCACTCACCTGTGTACCAACTCCTTGTCCCTTCCCTCATTACTATCCAGGGCTCTTTCTCTTGCTCCAATAAAGTAATCACATCTGGCTTAGGAATGGTATATCCTGCTCATGAGAAAAGAAATGACACATGTTGTAGAAAAAATAAAAACAAACCCCAAACAACCATAACCTTGAATTGACAATTCAGACTTGGTTACATTTGTAGTAAACTGCAGGTGAAAATGCTACTTGATATCACAGCAAAGAAGAAAAAGGCCATCTAAGAATATTCATGTTAACATGGACTCACAATTACAGGACTAAAGAGACAAGGAAAGAGAGGGAAAAGGTCTGCTTTGCTGCTAAAGGCAATATAGAGAGGGGTTGTGAGCATAACCTCTGGAACTCTAAGGCCTGGGTTCAAATCTTCTACCACCTACCAGCTGTGTGACCTTGAAAGTTACTTACCCTCCGTTGTTCACTTTGATCAAATGCAAAATGGGGCTGATATTGCCGACTTCATAGGCTGTTGTGAGACTTAAATGAATTAATATATGCAAAGGCATAAAAACATGCCTAGTATATAGTATTATTTTGTTGTTACTATTTTCCTAGGAGAAATATACTAAGTTTCCTAAAACATTTCCAGGTTCTTCTTCAGATATTCCTTCAACAGAAAATGTAAATTCACAGCCTTTAACTTTCAACCACACAGCAGGTTAAGGGGAGTATGTCTCCTCTAGGATGGGGTGTGTTGGCTTGAATTTTACATGACTATTGTTAACTCAGTCCACCACTGTATAATCCATGGAGGTTCTTTTGATAGTTTAAAAAAACAAAACAAAACAAAAAACGAGAATTCTGAGACTAGCTGTTGTCTTGTAGGAGGGCCAGATATTAACACAGAGCAACTATAGGAATTCTGAGTTTACGCGTTATATGAAATCTAGTCTCTCTGAAAATGTCACACAAATCAAACCTGGAAATCATTTAGAAAAGCAAGCAATAACAGGAAGAGTCAGAGGGAGGAGTGAATGCCACTGAAGGATGGAAAGATGAAGTTGCTTAACACAGGTGCCCATTTCCACCTGAACACTGCTCAAACTGTGTCTTTAGAAATAGGGGGAGTCAGCTGGCCTCTTAAAACAGAGTTCTAAAACTTGACAGTGGAGAAAGTGGATACTCCAGAAAATAGATTGTAAACGATTTCGGCAAGTACCTTACCCAGTGAGACCAGGTTGCTGTAGTTCTCGAACATCACATCCTTGTACAAGTCCCTCTGCGCAGGGTCCAGGCACTCCCACTCCTCCTGGGAGAGGTCTATGGACACATCCCTGAATGCCAAGGATACCTGAAATGACATATTAAAAAAACTTTACATGTATTTTCAAGACGGAAAACTGCTTTGCGGGAAAGAAGCAGCATAGTAAGCAAATACACTGGGGCTCAAGCCTGCAACATGGATAAAGAATAAGGAAATTCATATTTCTGAAATAAAGTGTTTACACGCTTTTAAAGACTACTGTTGATGCAAATTAAGTGAAACAGCATAAATAAGCACACTGACCATTATGTGGCTGCATTTTAGGTTCTGAATAAATGCAAGTTCCATCATCCTCTCTCCCCTTCAAAAAATTTTTCAAAAAAGAATTCTTTTACCAAAAAATACTCTAAAATCTCTCTTAGAAAACAGGAGTTGATTGACATTATGTAATTTCACTGGAACTCAGATTCATTGTGATGCAAAATAACCTCAAAGTAAAGTCTTCAGTTAGTATATTTATTGGCTGGCTAATAATATCATCCATCTTGCGGATTCCGCAGACTAATTCTTCTTGTATTTTTAGGCATTTATTTAGGGTGGCCAAAGTGTTTAAGGTCTTTCCCAAACCTATTTCCACCATCACTGGAGATCAGAGCCTATGTCCAGCCATCAATAGGGATTGGAGGATCTTCCTGCCTGCCACCCTGGCCATACTTCAGGAACACTTACTTTGTTCCTAAGCCAGAGGATGCTGACGGATCCACAATGACACTGATGTCACTGGAGACCAGTACAACCTCCTCAACCACAAAATTGACTTTTGTTTTCTTATTCATCCTTGGAGATTTCCCTGGCGAGATCCCTGAAAATACAATATGCAGGCCCCAATTATACTCCAACCTAGTCCTCTAAGCCTCTTAATGCCTGAGATCTCACCTCTGCCTCCGAGGCTGACATGGAAGACAATGTTTGAGTCACTGCAGAAGACAAAACACTGAACACTAAATCCCATCCAACAACCCACAAAATTCAGGTCTGGGCAGCCTAATGGGACCACTACCTGTGTGCCATAGAACCATGACTCCTGGCTGGCATGGTGGCTCACACTTGTAATCCCAGCACTTTGGGAGGCCAAGGAGGGTGGAACACCTGGGGTAGTTTGAGACCAGCCTGGCCAACATAGTGAAACCCTGTCTCTACTTAAAGTACAAAAATTAGCCGGGCGTGGTGGTAGGCATCTGCAGTCCCAGCTACTCAGGAGACTGAGGCAGGAGAATCACTTGAACCCAGGAGGCGGAGGTTGCAGTGAGCTGAGATGGCACCACTACACTCCAGCCTGGGTAACAGAGTGAGGCTCTGTTTAAAAAAAAAAAAAGAACCATGACTCGACAGAAGCTCAAATATTTCCCTTGCGGGACTTCATTTTTCACTGCTCCACCAATGTTCCTGAGAGAAGACCGGGCACATAGGTGAATGGGCAATAGGTGAGCACTGCTAAGAGAAAGAGAAGCAAATGAGGAAGACACTAGACTATGTGGCACTATCCTTCACTGTGATCAGAGTAACTAGGGAGCAGATTCCATAACACGGTTATCTTAGGAAGGAGTCTTAAGATAATGAGACTTCAATGATCAATGAATTTAAAAACATAATATTTCAAGGAAGAAAAACACAAACTTACATGGGCCATGGTTTTAGCACCACAAGAACTTGTCAGTTCTCCTTGGGCTTCCTCCATGGAGAAGCACAGAATCCAGAGAAGCCGGGGCTAGGGGAAGAACAAGTGACTCTGAGGCCAGATGTGTCTCTGAAGTCCTAAAATGACTTAAGTTAATAAGATCCTGTTTTTGCATAATTTCTACTTCCAACCCCATCATTCTGCACACATAAACAGGGGAAGAAAGCCAAACCCTCCCTATACCATGAGAAACCACTTGTGCAAGTGTAGATACAGAGTAGAGGCCTCCTGCACAAAGCCAGATCAGGAGCTCCAGCAGAAGGGTCTCTGGCTTACTTCAACTTCTGATGCTGCTGCTGAGTAGCTGAAACTGAATTGGTAGGTCCTGCCTTGAGCAGATCCTCTTCCATCCATGCCCACCTTAGGGCTGAGAAGGGGCCACCCATCCAAATCCAAATGTCATTCATGGCTTGGCTATATGCCTGGACTCCACAGACAGGAAGGCAGAAAACAATAGGCAGCCCTTCTCACTGCAAAACTGCACTTGCCCAGTGGAGCCCTTCCCAGCTAGAACCACAACCCCCAGAATCCTCTGTTTCCAACCAATTTCCTAACTGATTTCCCAACCAGGAACAGTTATACTGCTTTCCTGCATGAAGCACTGACCACGCCAATATCTCAATATCAAGGCTGGAGTGGTGTGAATTCATGCCCATGGCTGCCAGGTGACAACAACAAAAATAGCTATTTTTAGGATCTTCTGCATGATGGGTCCTTTATCATATTAACATTTAACCACGCAATGCATTTATCTCCTTTCAACAGATGAGGTAATGAGGGCTCACAGTAAAGTACCTTGCCCAAATTCACAGTAAGAGGCAGAGCTGTAGTTTGAATCCATGTTTCTCTAAATATAAAGCCAATTCTCTCTCTCTCTCTCTCTCTCTTTTTTTTTTTTTTTGGAGACAGGGTCTTGCTCTCTCAACTCTGGCTTTTCCTCTGAAGCCCAGAATTTTTTCAAATTAAACTTAAGCATGGGTAATTCACTAAAAATAGCAACATATCACCCACAGAAGTTATCAAATTTCAATACAATTAAGAAGATTCTAATCAAGGAAGTTATGAGAATGGCAGATTTAAAAGACTAATGATATGCCAGATGAGCAACATCACAGGGAAATGGATACTGTGTAAATGCTACAGATTTGCAGGACCTTAAAACATGGCATGTAGAAGGATGTGAGGCACTTTTACCATCCAACCCAGAAGTAGAGCCTACTTCTGGGGCTCTACGTAAACCGAAGGACTGTAAATGTGTATTAAGATGTATGCAGGTTAGGCCAGGAGCGGTGGCTCACACCTGTAATCTAGCACTTTGGGAGGCTGAGGGGAGCAGATCACTTGAGGTCAGGAGTTTGAAACCAGCCTGGATAACATGGTGAATCCCTGTCTCTACTAAAAATACAAAAAAATTAGCCGGGCATGATGGTACATGCCTGAATCCTAGCTACTTAGGAGGCTAAGGCAGGAGAATTGCTTGAACCCGGGAGGCAGAGGTTGCAGTGAGCTGAGATCGCACCACTGCACTCCAGCCTGGGCGACAGGCTGCTAAAAATGCAAAAATTTGCTGGACATGCTGGCAGGGGCCTGTGGTCCCAGCTACTCAGGAAGCTGAGGCAGAATCGCTTGAACCTGGGAGGCAGAGGCTGCAGTGAGCCGAGATCTCGCCACTGCACTCCAGCCTTGGTGATAAGGCAAGACTCTGTCACACACATAAAAAAAAGTTCAGTTTCTCAGTCAACTTAGCCATATTTCAGATGCTCATTAGCCACATGTGTCAAACAGCTACCATATTGGAGGACACAGAACATATTCATCAACATGGAAAGTTCTATTGGACAGCACTGGATGTCTCTTTCCTATGAACTCCCAAGGCCTGTAACCTGAATTTCTTTACTGTTTTTTATTATCTTCTACCTTATACTTATTCAGTCTATTCTGATTTTTTACTCTCTGCTGTAGGGTGGCACCTATGTGTTTTCAGTTCTTGTACTCCTCTAATTACTAACACAAGATTCAGTATACTATGAGTCCTTATGTCTGATATTTGACTAAAATTCCATTTTTAGGTATTTTTCTTGGAAGTGGCTATTAAAGCATATTAAGACATATACATATTTATCATGTAGCAACTTAAAATAATCAAATATTAAAAATACTAATAGCTATAGCAGACAACAGGTTAAATAAACTATGGTGTGTTATGATGGCACACCAAGGCCTTACTAATTATATTGGTCCCTATTTATTTTTGGAGGAAGACATCAATGATAAGTTACCGATTGAAAACGACAAATTAAAGGAGCATATGCCATTATGGGGAGGGTTATAACATTGTCATTAAAAACATAGACTCTGTTGTCAGATTTTCAGAATGTGAATCTTAGTCTGACAGCTGCATACTTTTCAGTTAGTTTGTTGGTAAATTAGGGATAAGAACAGCACCTATCTCACAGGGTTGTCATGAAGATTGAGATAATACATATATCCCACTTAATAATACATAATTACTTAATAAAAGTTAGCCAGTATTATTAAAATAGAGGACATTATGTCCTTTATTCCATTGCTATTAAATAAAATCATTTTATATTATTTCACTTATTTCGAGTAAAGTTTTAGTCTCATGCCCATTTTTTAATAATGATATTTTAAGTATTTTAGAGCTGAGCCTTGAAGATGCAATTATTTTAAATTAACAACATTAGTAAAACAGACTCCCAGAAAAATAATCAAGAAATCTCTTGGCTTGGTGCGGTGACTCACGCCTGTAATACCAGGTCTTTAGGAGGCTGAGATGGGTGGATCACCTGAGGTCAGAAGTTTGAGACCAGCCTGGCCAACATGGTGAAACCCCCGTCTCTACTAAAAACACAAAAATTAACCAGGGGTGGTGGCATGCACCTGTAATCCCATACTAGGGAGGCTGAGGCAGGAGAATCGCTTGAACCCGGGAGGCAGAGGTTGCAGTGAGTCGAGATTGTGCCACTGCACTCCAGCCTGGGCAATAGAGTGAGACTGTCTCAAAAACAAAACAAAACAAAAAAATCTCCTCTCGTTCTTGCAACTACCAAAGAGGAGACATCATTCTTCAACATAAAACTGGCTAAAAGGATCTAACTAAGGCAGGGGTCTCCAACCCCCTGGGTCACTGACTGATACTGGATCCCAGCCTGTTAGGAACTGGACCACACAGCAGAAGGTGAGCAGCAGGCCAGCAAGGGAAGCTTCATCTGTATTTACAGCTACTCCCCATTGTTCACATTAACCACTTGATCTCTGCCTCTTGTCAGATCAGCTGTAGCATTATGAACTGAACATGTGAGGGATCTAGGTTGCATGCTCCTTATGAGAACCTAATGCTTGATGATCTGTCATTGTCTCCCATCACCCCCAGATGGGACCATACAGTTGCAGGAAAACAAGCTCAGGGCTCCCCACTGATTCCACATTATGGTGAGTTGTATAACGATTTAATTATATGTTACAATGTAATAATAAGAATAAAGTGCACAATAAACGTAATGTGGTTGAATCATCCTGAAACCATCTCCCTCTTCCTATCTGTGAAAAAACTGTCCTCCATAAAACCAGTCCCTGGTGCCAAAAACGTTGGAGACTGCTGTAATAAGGCATTACATAGATAACTTTACTATGAGGTTCAATCTTGTTCTCCTCTTCTATATGTAAACATTTACGTGAATATTTATAGCTGTTACTATCTTATTCTGTTTTCTACCGTTATAAATCCGTCCTATAAAATGTTATTTGCATACTGGAATACTGAAAAAACCTAGCCAAGATAAGAGTAGTGCTATGTCCTGTAAAAGCAACCTTAAAAATCTCAAAAAAAGTATAGTCCTGAAGAACTGTCTTATTTGATAAATTGTATAATATTAATTATCCTTAATTGGTTTATATAACCCTAAAAGTTGTAAATATCTCAAAGGTTAATCAAACTTAGCAGGGTTAATTGGTGTTTCCTGCTTTTCCCTACTGCACAGAGATATAAGAAAGTTGGACAGGCGCAGTGGCTTATGCCTGTAATCCCAGCACTTTAGGAGGCCGAGGCGGGCAGACCACAAGGTCAGGAATTCAAGACCAGCCTGGCCAACATGGTGAAACCCCATCTTTACTAAAAATGCAAAAATCATCCAGGTGTGGTAGCACGTGCCTATAATCCCAGCAACTCGGGAGGCTGAGGCAGGAGAATTGCTTGAACCAGAAGGTGGGGGCTGCAGTGAGCCGAGATCACACCATTGCACTCCAGCCTGGGTGAAAGAGCAGAACTGCATCTCAAAAAAAAAAAAGCTATGGTTAGGGAGAATCACTTTTTCTAACTAGGAATTGGGAGAGTCTTTGTGCCCTTTGAAAGATCAGTTAGTGCAATTTCTATTCTGCAGGAAGAAACGCATGTGTGTGTGTGTGCACGTACACACGCACACACATGACACACACGACACACACACACAGTGTACTGAAAAATCTTGCTAAAATATAGTTTCCCAAAGTAATAATAGTGATGCTGGAGCTATTTTAACTTTCTTCTTTATAAGTCCCTTATGTAATATAACTGAGTAATTGAATAATTTATAAAAAGTGAGCATTAATTCTATAATCAGAAGTATACAATAAATCTATATCCAATTATAAAATAAAATGTTCTAACATGTCAGAAGCAAATTGGCTTGACATGTATGGAAACAGTAAGAAAACAATGTGACCATTATAAATTAATGCCCACCAGTTCTTGAACATTCTTCTTCAATTCAACAAGACATTTTCACTATTAAGATTATTCTCTGAATACACAAGCCAGGTGAACAGCACCTGTAGCCTGAATAAGAAAATTTGTGCAAAGCAGACAGAAGAGTGTTTGGTTCTCCTCCACTTCTCCAGCAAATAATCAATTGAAATGTCAATTTAGATATAATCCCCAGTTAAGTGTCTTTAAATCCTAAATTAGTGAGATTCATATAAAATTTAAAGTTTCCAGTTGGATGCAGTGGCTCACGCCTGTAATCCCAAGACTTTGGGAAGTCAAGGCAAGTGGATCACCTGAGGTCAGGAGTTTGAGACCAGCCTGACCAACATAGTGAAACCCTGTCTCTACTAAAAATACAAAAATTAGTAGTGGTGGCGGGTGCCTGTAATCCCTGCTACTTGGGAGGCTGAGGCAGTAGAATCACTTGAACCCAGGAGGCAGAGGCTGCTGCAGTGAGCCGAGTTCACACCATTGCACTCCAGTCTAGGCGACAGAGCAAGACTCCTTCTTGGGAAAAAAAAAAAAACGTTGCCTATTATTCTTCATCACTATGACTATTAGTTTCTCATGTGTACTTTTTTTCCCCCCATATGTACTTTTCATTCTTACAACTAACTCTGTATAAACATAAATCTCAACTCATGGATTTCTTGGAAAAAATCCCTGTTCATGTTCACACAGATTTCTATGCTTGGACTTCCAATCACATTCCCACTCCTAAAAGCCTTAAAAACAGATGACCATTATCACTTGCTTACTGATACCAGTCAGGTCATCTCTATTCCTGCCATACTTTAAAATTGAGGTCTTTGGAGAAGATTGGAGAAGATGAATAATATGATCCTACCTAAACATTAATCTCAATAAAACAAAGTTTTAACTTTAGACTCCAAGACATGCATTTATCTACCATTACGGAAAGTGAGTGTAGAGGAATAATTTGAAAAATGAGAAGGTCATTTGGAGGCCCGTGGAGGATCCACCTGCATGGTCCATTGTTCACTGGAAAGGAAGGCCTGGGATAGGTCACTGGACAATTCAGGAAAAGCAAAGCAGGCTGGGCGCGGTGGCTCACGCCTGTAATCCCAGCACTTTGGGAGGCCCAGGCGGGTGGATCACAAGGTCAAGAGATGGAGACTATCCTGGCCAACGTGGTGAAACCCTGTCTCTACTAAAAACACAAAAAAATTAGCTGGGTGTGGTGGTGCATGCCTGTAGTCCCAGCTACTCAGGAGGCTGAGGCAAGAGAATTGCTTGTCCAGTAGGCGGAGGTTGGCAGTGAGCCGAGATCGCGTCACTGCACTCCAGCCTGGGTGACAGAGCGAGACTCTGTCTTAAAAGAAAAAAGGGAAAGTAAAGCAACGTTTCCATGTCCTAAAAACAAAAATATCTTATCCATTTATTTAAATACTTATTTAAAGATTTGGACCAGAGAGTTGCAATTTATGTGTCTTTTTTATACTGAATCAATGAACTTTTTCAAAGGGACAAATGCAAATGAAAGCCACAGAAAGTACCTGGGGGATGTGATTCTTGTGACTATGAGCAATGAGGCGACAGGCTCTGGGGTAGATTGTGGCTGTGCTTGACATTAGTGTGGTACCATGCAGTGTGACCGGGTGCAGGCAACGCTGTGTGAAGATGAGAATGTGTGATTTGGAACGTGTGGTTTGCATTTTAAGAACAAAGAGGAAACATAAACTTACCTGGATCTGAACTTTTAGACCTGCTACAACAATTGTTCCCTTCTTTTCAGGATCCTTCTTTTGGTGAATGGCAGGATGGGGGAAGAAAAAAATCATGAGACAGCAGCCCTTTCTTAGAGCACAGGCCGACCCAGAATATCCCCCTCTAGCGCCACATCTGCGCCGACCTGACGCACCTAACAGCTGTGTGAGAGTGAAGCTGGAATCGGTCTCTCAACTCACACCCGATTTCTAGATCTGAGGTATGTGAATGCGGTGGTTCTGAAACGCAGCTGCCCACACAGCGCCTCCAATGGGCACCCTTCCATCCTGCCGTCCCAGGAGTCTGCTTTAGGGACACTTCTAACTCAAAAGTCCAATTGCCAACCCAGGTCTGTACCTTGTTGCTGAGAAGCTTCATCCCAGAGCTCAGTATGTGACTTCCCCCCTCGGGGACACTGCGCTGTGAAGACACCCGGGGCCGTGAGGGGGGGCAGAGCGTCAGTGACACACACCAGAAAGCCAGGCACCTGTCTCAGCCTCACATCCGCACCCACACCCGCCCAACCCGGTCCTGACAGGCACCCCGTCGAGCGCGCGGCACACATACAGACACCGTCTGCCACAATTTGTCACACAATCCCCCTTCTCCACTCCCCCACGCACGCACAGGCCTGAGGCTCCCTCCGGGCACGGCACTCCAGGTCTGGGCCCTAGAGAGCCTCATTTTGGGCGGCAGTTTCATCCCCCAATCCTACTCCTAAGAGTCCCGTTCCTCCTCACCTAGCTCCGACTTCTCATCTGTGAAGAACGCACCCAGGCGGCTGAACCGTTAGGAAAGCAACGGAAGCGGCCCTCGGGGGTCCAGGCAACACTGCCCAAGGGGCTTCTGGGAAATGCAGTCCACAGGTTCTCTTGTGCGCAGGCGCGGGCGCGCGCGCATCTGATGGCTTCGACCCACGTCCCGGGAACCACGCGGGAAGCTGAGGAGGAAAACAGACGCCTCTGGGCCTCGCCAGGCCACTTGAGTGTGGGACCGCCGAGTACATCCTTGCGACCCTGAGGCCGAGTGCGTGCAGGACTGGGCGATAGCTCCGCCAGGCAGGATTTTGTCTGATTCACCCCTTGAGGTAGTCCCGGCGTAGTACATCGTAAGCGCTCAATATGTGTATATAAAGAATGGTAGCCTGGCCATTTGTGCTTGACCTTGTGAGCGCGTGTATGTGGTACCGTGAGGGTTGCGGGACCGACGGAGCCTCTCTGGCTGTGGCGGGTTGTGTTTCCGCGTGTGTGTAATTTGAGTGTGAGTCGGTGTGTAGTGAGTAAAGGCATCTGACTGGAGAAAACCACAGAAAATACCTGGGGTTGTGATTTTTGTGACTTTGGTCAATGGGACGACAGGCTCTGTGGTGGATCGTGGCTGTGCTTGACGTAACAATGTGGTACTATGCCGTGTGACTGGGTGCAGGCAAGGCTATGTGAAGACGTGAATGTGTGACTTGGAAAATCTGGATGTGGAACGTCACAGGTGCCAGTGGAATTGTGACTCTGTGTGTGTGTATGAAAGTGTGCAACCATAGGCCTATACGTCTGTGGAATAAAGAGCATATGTTACAAATTCTTAGAGTATCAACTTTATTTAAAGATTTGGACCGGAGAGTTGCAATTTATGTGCCAAAGAATTTTGTCTTTTTATATTGATTTAAATGAATTTTTTACAAAGAGAAAAATGCAAATAATAGTAACTTTTTAAAAATATTAAGAATTTCCTTCCACTCTTCTATTCTGGCAATGAGTCTTTGGCAGATCAGTTTGAAAAGCTTGGACTGAGGACATTATACTTGGCAAGCACATTAGGCAGTCAGCCCTTGGTTCCTTAATACCATGCTTCATTGAAAGGAGCAAGACTCCATGGAGAAATGGCAGATTCCAGAGCTCAGGAAGGGAAGGTTCAGAATGAACTTAGAACAACCTGTGCTAGAAAAATAAGGAAGTGCTCAAAGAATGGTGGGGACGTGTTCAAAGGACATGGAAACCAGATTGAAGGGACTTGCACTGACCAAACCTGACATGGTTTGAGCATCAAAATAAATAGTGCTAGTTATAGATTAAAACCCATTAAATAACAGAGAGAATCATAATTCCAAACTGATATAAATTAGTAAGTGAAAAAAATCGAAAGATTGTTGAAGGACTGGATGCTTACATTGTTGCAAAGAACCCCCCCCCCCCCCCCCCCCACAACCAAGTCCCTTAAAAATGTGCCCATATAAGGCTGGGCGAGGTGGCTTATGCCTGTAATCTCAGCACTTTGGGAGGCCGAGGTGGGCAGATCACAAGGTCAGGAGTTTGAGACCAGCCTGACCAACATGATGAGACCCAATTCTCTACTAAAAAAATATAAAAATTAGCCAGGCATGGTGGTTTGCACCTGTAATCCCAGCTACTCAGGAGGTTGAGGCAGGAGAATCGCTTGAACCTGGGAGGCAGAGGTTTTAGTAAACCAAGATCATGCCACTGCACTCCAGCCTTGGGGACAGAATGAAACTCTGCCTCAAAAAAAAAAAAGTGTCCATATGAAAAAATGCTCAAAAAATGCAAATTAAAACCATATGAGATACCACCTCACAGTGTTAGAATGGCTATAATCAAAGAGACAAAATACAACAAGGGTTGGTGAGAATATGAATATAAGGGAACTCTTATTCACTATTTGTGGGAATGTAAATTAGTACAGACATTATAGAAAATATCCAGAGGTTTCTCAAATTAAAAATATAATTATATGACCCAGCCATCCCACTACTGGGTGTATATCTGTGTTAGTCCATGCTTGTATTTCTATAAGGAAAACCCGAGTCTGGGTGATTTATAAGAAAAGAGGTTTAATTGGCTCACAGTTCTGCAGGCTGTACGGGAAGCATAATGGCATCTGCCTTGGGGCAGGCCTCAGGAAGCTCCCAATCATTTGGAAGGCAAAATGGGAGCAGGCACATCACATGGTGAAAGCAGGAGCAAGAGAGTGAGGAGGGAGATGCTACACACGTTTAAATGTCCAGATCTCATGAGAACTCACTTTCATAGAGGAAACAAAGGGGATGGTGCTAAACCATTCATGAGAAGTGCCCCCATGATCCAGTCACCTCCCACCAGTCCCCACTTCCAATATTGGGGATTACATTTCAATATGAGATTTGGGTTGGGGCACACATCCAAACGATATCATTCTGCCCCTGGCCTCTCTCAAATCTCATTGCTGTCTCACATTTCAAAATACAATCATGCCTTCCTAACAGTCCCCCAAAGTCTTAACTGATTCCAGCATTAATTCAAAACTCCAAAGTCTGAAGTCTCATCTGAGACAAGGCAAGTCCTTTCCACCAACGAGCCTGTAAAATCAAAAACAAGTTAGTTACTTCCAAGATACAGTGGGGGTACGAGCATTGGATAGACAGTCCTGTTCCAAAAGGGAGAAATTGGCTAAAAGAAAGAGGCTACAGGCCCTATGCAAGATCAAAACGAAGTAGGGCAGTATTTAAATCTTAAAGCTCCAGAATAATCTTTAACTCCGTGACCCATGTCCTGGGCACACCAATTTAAGGGTGGGCTCCCGAGGCCTTGGGCAGTTGTTCTCCTATGGCTTTGCAGGGTTCAGGCTGAGAGGCTGCTCTCACAAGCTGTTGAGTGCCTGTGGCTTTTCTATACTGATGTAAGCAGCTGCCAGTGGATCTACCATTCTGGGATCTGGAAGATGGTGGCCCTCTTCTTATAACTGCACTAGTCAGTGCCCCAGTGTGGACTCTGTGTGAGGGTTCCAACCCCACGTTTCCTTTTTGCCCTGCTCTGGTAGAAGGTCTCTGTCAAGGCTTAGCCCCTGTGGCATGCTTCTGCCTGGACACCTCGACTTTTCAATATATCCTCTGAAATTTAGGTGGAAGCTCTCAAGCCTTATTTATACTCTGTGTATCTACACACTTAACACCATGTGGAAGCCACCAAGACTTAGGGCTTGCAACCTTTGGAGCTGCAGTCTGAGCTGTACCTGGGCCCTTTTAAGTCACGGCTGGAGTTGTAGCAGCAAGGATGCAGGGAGCCATGTCCTGAGGCTACACAGGTCACTGCTGGCCCATGAAACCATTCTTTCCTCCTAGGCCTTGGGGTCTGTGATGGGAGGGGCTGCCTCTTAAATCTCTGAAATGCCTGTTTCCCATTGTCTTGGCTATCCGCATTTGCCTCCTTTTTAGTTATGCAAATTTATCTAGCAAATTGTTGCTCAGAAACCTACTTGAATTCTTCTGAAAATGAGCTTTTCTTTTCCTACCACCTGGCCAATGCCAATTTTCCAAACTTTTACACTGCTTAGTTCCAGCTTTAAGTCATTTCTTTACTCCCATATCTTAGGGTAGGCAGTAACAAGCAGCCAGTATACATCTTGAATGCTTTGCTATTTAGACATTTCTTCTGCCAGATACCCTAGGTTATCACTCTCAAGTTCAAACTTCCATAGATCCCTAGGACATGGACACAATGCAGCCAAGCTCTTTGCTAAGGCATAACAGAAGGGACCTTTGCTCCAGTTCCCAATAAATTCCTAATTTCCATCTGAGACCTTGGTAGCCTGAACTTCGTTGTCCACATCACTATCAGCATTTTAGTCACAACCATTTAACCAGTCTCTAAGAAGTTCCAAACTTTCCTTTATCTTCCTGTCTCATGAGCTCTCAACTCTCTTGCAACCTCTGCCTGTTACCCGATTCCAAAGCTGCTTCCACATTTTCAGGCATCTTTATAGCAATGCCCAACTCCTCAGTACCGATTTTCTGTGTTAGTCCCTTCTTGAATTGCTATAAAGAAATACCAGAGACTAGGTAATTTGTAAGTAAAGAGGTTTAATTGGCTCACAGTTCTGCAGGTTGTACAGGAAGTATAATGGTACCTACTTCTGGGGAGGCCTGAGGAAGCTTCCAGTCATAGTAGAAGACAAAAGGGGAGTAGGCATGTCGCATGTCAAAAGCAGGAGCAAGAGAGTGAGGGGGAGGTGCTATATACACTTTTAAACAACCAGATCTCATGAGAACTCACTATTGTGAGATCAGTACTAAGGGATGGTGCTAAATCATTCATGAGAACTCCACCCCCCATGATCCAGTCACCTCCCACTAGGCCCCACCTCCAACATTGGAGATTACATTTCCATATGAGATTTGGGCAGGGACACACGTTTAAACTGTATCAATATCCAAAGGAAATAAAATCATTATGTTTAAGAGATATCTACGCTCCCATGTTTGATGCAGCACTATTCACAATAGCCAAGATTTGGAAGCAACCTAAGTCTCATCAAAGGATGAATGGATAAAGGAAATGGGATACATATAATGGAATAGTATTCAGACTTTAAAAAGGAGGAAATCCCTGCAAGAAGGATGACCTGGAGGACATTATGTTAAGTGAAGTAAGCCTGGCATAGAAAGACAAATACTGCATGATTTCACTTATATGTGGAATCTAAAAAAGTTGAACTCATAGAAGTAGAGAGTAGAATTGTGGTTACCAGGGCCTGGCAGGGGTGGGTGTGGTTGGACAGATGTTGATCAAAGGATATACAGTTTCAATTAGGAGGAATTAAGAAAAAGTTTTGGCCATGCGCAGTGAATTACATTTCAATATGAGAGATGAGGGCAGGAGATCAAGACCATCCTGGCTAACATGGTGAAACCCCATCTGTACTAAAAATACAAAAAATTAGCTGGGCGTGGTGGCATGCACCTGGAGTCCCAGCTGCTTGGGAGGCTGAGGCAGGAGAATCGCTTGAACATGAGAGACAGAGTTTGCAGTGAGTCGGGATTGCGCCATTGCACTCCAGCCTGGGTGACATTCTGAGTGAGATTCTGTCTAAAAAAAAAAAAAAAAAGTTTATGTCTAAATTTGAGTCAGTTCTGGGTGAGACTAGAATGTACATAAGAAACTGGATGTGATGGGAGTTCAACAATTTAGCAGAATTGTGACAAAGAGACAGGGGTGGTAGGGTGAGTTATATGCCAACAAGCGTCTCTCTTGCACCAAGCACTACCTAGGATATTCAGAGCCCATATGGGATGTGGTTAGAGTTCTACAGGGGGTGTGTGTGTGTGTGTGTGTGTGTGTGTGTGTGTGTGTGTGTGTGTGTGATGCACAAGTTTTTTACCATAATATAGTCCCATTTGTCTATTTTTGTTTTTGTTGCCTATGCTTTTGAGGTCTAAGCAATAAAATCTTTGCCTAGACCAATGTCCTGAAGTATTTCCCCTATGTTTTCTCTTCATAGTTTTAGGTCTGCCATTTAAGTCTCTAATCCATTTAATCCATTTTCAGTTGATTTTTATAAATGGTGGGAGATAGGGGTCCAATTTCGTTCTTTGGCATATGCATATTCAATATTCCTAGCACCATTTATTGAGGAGGATATTCTTTCCCCTATATATGTTTTTGGTGCCTTTGTTGAAAATCAGTTGGCTGTAAATGCAGATTTATTTCTGGTTCTCTATTCTGTTCCACTGGTCTGTGTCTGGTTTTATATCATACTGTTTTATATCATACTGTTTTGGTTATCATACTGTTTTGGTTATCATAGCGTTGTAATACATTTTGAAGTCAGGTAGTGTGATGCCTTCAGCTTTGTTGTTTTTGTTTAGGATTGCTTTACCAATTGGTTTCTGGCTACATGAGATCGAAGAGGTTTTTGTGGAGTCTTTAGTTTTTCCTAGAAATATCATTGATGGAGCATATCATTGGAAAGAGGGACAGTTTTTCTTTCCTCTTTTCCAATTTGGATGTCTTTTATTTATTTCTCTTGCCTGATTAATCTGGCTAGGACTTCCAGTACTGTGCTGAATAGGAGTAGTAAAAGTGGGCATCCTTGTCTTGTTCCAGTTCTTAGAGGAAAGCCTTTTAGCTTTTCCTCATTCAGTATGATATTAGCTGTGGGCTTGTCATATACGGCCCTTACTTTGTTGAGGTTTGTTCCTTCTATGCCTAGTTTGATGAGCGTTTTTATCTTGAAAGGATGTTTATTTTCATCAAATGCTTTAATGCATCTATTGAGGTGATTATATGGCTTTTTCTCTTCATTCTGTTAATGTGATGTATTACATTTATTGATTTGAATATGTTGAACGTATCCTCAGATAAATCCCATTTGGTCATAGTGTATTATCTTTCTGATGTGCTGTTGAATTTGGCTAGTATTTTGTTGATAATTTTTGCTTCTATGTTCATCCAGGATATTGGCCTGTAGTTTTTTTGCTGTTGTTGCGTCCTTGTCTGGTTTTTGGCCTCAAGGTAATGCTGGCCTCTTAGAAGACCTAGAGAATCCCTTCTCTTCCTTATTTAATCTTGGTAAATTATATGTGTCCAGGAATTTGTCCATTTCCTCCAGTTTCCAGTTCGTTAGTGTATGGTTATTTATTGTAGCCTCTGATGATCTTTGCTATTTCCGTGGTATCAGTTGTAATACCCTTTTGATTTTGTTTATTTGGTTCTTTTCTTTTTTCTTGGTTAGTCTAGCCAGTGGTTTATCAATTCTATTTATCTTTTCCAAGAACCAACTTTTCATTTTGTTAATCCTTTGTATTTTTTTGAGTCTCTATTTTGGTTAGTAATTCTCTGACCTTTATTATGTCTCTCTTTGTACTAATGTGGGTGTGGTTTGTTCTTGCTTTGTAGTTCCTTGAGGGGCATGCTTTGATAGTTTAAAATTTTCTACTTTTTTGATGTAGGCATTTATTGCTGTAAACTTTCTTAGCGCTGCTTTTGCTGTATCCCATACATTTTGGTATGTTGTATTTCTGTTTTCATTTGTTTCAAGAAATTTTTTATTTCCTCCTTTATTTCTTCCTTGAACTAGTAGTCATTTAAGAGCTTAATTTCCATGTATTTTTACAGTTTCCAAAGTTCTGCTTCTTACTGATTTTTAAGGGTTTTTCCATTGTGATCTCAGAAGATACTTGATTATTTCAATTTTTAAAAACAAAAACTGTTCTTCCTACCCCTTGTGTTGGTTATTCTGGGTGTTTTGCTCCACTGTGTTGCTGCAGCTTCTTGACTGGACTCCAGAGCTCTTCTAGAGCTATTTTTATTCATGGATAGCTAAGTGTCCACTTTTGTGGGAGGAAGAGAGCAGGAATCCCCTACTCTGCTGTCTTGTGACATCACTACTCTTTGTTTCTTATGACAACATTTTTGAAGAAAAAAGTTGTTATTTTATATAAATGTCTCTCAGTTTTGTAGTTTGATGTATTCCCGTGATGAGACTCAGGTTATGGATTTTTACTGGAATACTGGAATTACTGCATAACTTATGGTGGCAAAGGTCACAGTGCAAATTAAATGACATGATCTTTGAATAAGGTCTAGACTCCTTTTGAAAGGCTGTTTGATCAGGGAAACCGCATTGGTCTACCACCTTATTTCGTGGCTATGAGCGTCAAACTTTAGGGAGTTGATCCTGACCTGTAACAAATATGGTACCTTAGCTTTGCACCAATACCTCCTGCTTAACCACTCTTATTTTGTATTCCAAGAACTACCCATTTATCTTTTTTACAATTTTGAAATTTTCTTTCAAAGGTAATAAAATACTGGAACTGTTGGGCCCATGAAGTCCAAGAGGACTTAATTAACATTAATTCCTAAGAGTTTGCTGCAACTTGGCCTGGTTTTCGAGACTGTACACAACAGCACCTATCTTATGGTTTATATTGAGAGACAAGTCTCATGTTTTTGCATGGGTCAGGTCCTTTGAGTGGAGGTATTTACAACCAAGTTAAAACTGTATAAGAATGTGTGCCACCTTAGTAAAGGTTAGATATGTCTCTCTTCCTAGAGGTGCTCCAGAGTAATAAAGATAAATGCCTCTCCTTTCCCTTCCTAGTGAAAATTTGCATACATTCTGGAATAGAGATAAGGTCACTCTTCTTTTTCTCTCATGTGGAGGATGGGCATGCCACCAGAAGCTTCATATAAGAGCAGAGTTTCCTAATGTTAGGATTCTCCTATAAAGCACTCACTGCATATGCAGATAACTTTTGTACCTTATTGCTTTACCCTATGGCACCTGGAGTTCTGGGAAGCAAGGCAAGATATTGCTCCTGCCACTTTTGCCATGAGTAAAAAATGGTTTGACTCTGACTCAGGAGTCTTATTTTTCTCTGTTAGATGTATGCAAAGCTGCAGCAGGCTATCTCGTTAGCATGCAAGTAGAGCAAAATCTTGAACCTTTCAGTTTCTGAATTATGAAGCATCTTTTCCTTTTTTTTTTTTTTTTGTGACAATCTGGGTGGAGTGCAGTGGCACGATCTCGGCTCACTGCAACCTCCGCCTCCCGGGTTCTCTGCTTCAGCCTCCTGAGTAGCTCGGATGACAGACATGTACCACCATGTCTTGCTAACTTTTGTATTTTTAGTAGAGATGGGGGTTTCACCATGTTGGCCAGGCTGGTCTGGAACTCCTAACCTTAGGTGATCCACACACCTCTTTTGCTGCCTTTTTATTGAATTATCTTTTTCATATTAGTCTGTAGGATTTATTTGTATTACATATTGAAATATCAAGATATTTCTTATATATATATATGTATTATAAATAACTTCTCCCAGTATGAGATTTCTTTTCATTGATGAATGGAAATTACTAACTTTAACATAGCCCAAATAATTTTTTCTTTATTGTTAGAGCTTCTTAAAAATACTATCTTAGGCCGGGTGCAGTGGCTCACTTAGGGAGTAATCTTAGCACTTTGGGAGGCCGAGGTGGGCAGATCACGAGGTCAGGAGTTTGAGACCAGCCTGATCAACATGGCGAAACCCCGTCTCTACCAAAAACAGGCATGAGCCACTGAGCCTAGCTAATATTTTTACTCTTAATCTTCCAATATATTAACATGTTGTATCCCAACATTTATTTGTCTTCTTTGATTTCTGTCAATATTCTGTAATTTATATCTCATATATATTTTAAATTTATTCTTGGCACTTAATAATCTATTTGATAAATGTTCTAACTTAAAATTTAAGTTCCTGTTTATTTATTGCTGATATATACGTTTGACTTTTTTTTCAGAGACTGTGGGTCTTGCTACATTGCCCAGGCTGAACTTGAACTCCCCAGCTCAAGCAATTCTCCTGCCTCAGCCTCCTGAGTTGTTGGGATTGTGGATGATGCATGTCACCATGCCTGGCTTATATTTGATATTTTATGTTGACCTATGTTTAGCCACATAGCTGAATTCACTATTTAATTTTCATAGGTTTGTGTAGATTTAGATTTTTCATATATGCAATCATGACATTTGTGAATAATTAGAGTTCTATTTCTTTTCCAGTCTCATGACTTTTTTTCTTATCTTATTATGCTAGGTGGAACTTCAGTACATTTATGTATTTAGCTATTAGTAGTTTTATTGAGGTATAATTGACCTACAATAAATTAGGTACAATTTAGTAAGTTTTGACATGCATGCTTGAAAAACCATCACAACAGTAAAAACAAACAAAAAAACTAAACATATCTATCACCTTCTACTCTTTTCTTTATAATCTGTCCCACCTGCCCCAAACCCCAGATAACCATTGGTATGCTTTGTCACTTAGTTTGCATTTTCTAAAACTTTATATAAATAGAATAATACAGTATGTATTATTTGTTGTCTGGATTCTGTCACTCAGCATAATTATTTTGAATTTCATGTTTTTGCATACATCAGTAGTTCATTTTCGTATTACTGAGTGGTGTTAAATTGCATACATACATTACAATTTGTATATCCATTCACTTGCTGGTGGACATTTGGGTTGTTTTAGCCATTTCAAATAAAAATGATGAGGACATTTATTTACAAGTCTTCATATGGATGTATGTTTTATTTTTTCTTAAGTAAATACACAGAAGTTGCTAAATCATCTGATAGGTGTGTATTTAGCATAAGAAATTGTCAAACTGTTTTCCAAAGTGGCTTACCATTTCACATTCCCACCAGCAGTGTGTAAGAGTTCCATTTCTTGGCCATGCGCGGTGGCTGACACCTGTAATCCCAACACTTTGGGAGGCCGAGGTGGGTGGATCATTTGAGGTCAGGAGTTCGAGACCAGTCTGGCCAATATCGTGAAACCCTGTATTAGCCAGGTGTGGTGGCAGGTGCCTGTGGTCCCAGCTACTCAGGAAGCTGAGGCAGGAGAATCATGAACATGGGAAGTGGAGGCTGCAGTGAGCTGAGATCTCACCACTGCACTCCAGCCTGGGCGCCAGAGCAAGACTCCATCTCAAAAAAATAAAAAAAAGAGTTCAGTTTCTCAGTCAACCTAGCCATATTTCAGGTGCTCATTAGCCAGCCATATGTGGCGAGCAGCTGCCATACTGGAGAACACAGAACATATCCATCAACATGGGAAGTTCTATTGGACAGCACTGCACGTCTCCTTCCTATGAACTCCCAAGGCCTGTGACCTGAACTTCTTTATTGCCTTTTACCTGTAGGGAATGGAGGCGATGCATAGGGGCTTTATTCTCTAATTAAGGACTGCCATCTTGGCTTCATTTTCCATCCCTTTCCCCACATTTCGGAAGTCATCTGGTTTGAATTCCTTGGTTCTCTCAAGCTGCTACCCAGGCCATGCACCTCGTCTCTCATCTGTCAGATCAAGATGGACCCAGAGGATCTTATTCAAGGCCCACATTCTCCTAAGGAGTTAAACTTCTAAGAAAAAATTAAATGGAATCAATCTTATCTATTTATTGAAGAAACCAATCCTGGATAAAGAAAAACGGGAATGAGATTTTGGGACAGAGGTTCTGGGGGGGCAGGGGAGGGGGCGTGGGAGAAGAAGCCCCAGCCCCTGAGTGGTGTGGGGGGAGGGAAGGGAGGGGTCACTTGTAAAACTCATGCTCCTGCTCGTCCTTCTTGATGACAGTCTTGTATGCTTTCTCGAAGTCCTTGGCCAGGACAATGTAGCGGTTCTCACGGACAGCCAACATTCCACTCTGTTGAAGGGTGAGAGTTAAAATCGACTTCCTGTGGCAGGGCGTGATGGCTCACACCTATAATCCCAACACTGGGAAGCTGAGGTAGATGGATCACTTGAGCCCAGGAGTTTGAGACCAGCCTAGGCAACATGGTGAAACCCTGTCTCTACAAAAAATACAAAAATTAGTCGGACATGGTGGCGTGCACCTGTAATCCCAGCTACTCGGGAGGCTGAGGTGGGAGGATCACTGCAGTGAGTCATGATTGCACCACTGCACTCCAGCCTGGGCAACAGAGCCAGTCCCTGTCTCAAAGCAAAAAACAAGAAACAAAACACTACCCCCTGTGCTCTCCACCCCTAGTGATGGTAAAGGAAGAGAGAGATGGGGCCCACAACCCAGGGCAGCCATGAGAGGACAGAAGGACTGTAGCAGAGTGGTTGAGAGAAGAAGAAGGGTCCTCACACACCCACTACCTGGATCCAGAGAGAAACCACCACTTACCTCCTGACAGATGGAGTTGATATCAGCTCCTGAAATCTTATCTGGCCGGGCCACATCTGCAGCGAGTTAAGGAAACCATTCCCTGTGGGATGAGGTGAATGCCTGGGGCTGGAAGTCACCTTTGGCCATCTCTGTCACTTCCCCCTCCTCCCTGGACCTTGGTCCTATCCCCACAGTCTGGGCTGTGGTGATGGCAGAAGTTGAACTGAAGATCTAATCCCCATTCCCAACTGGGGCCCCTCCCTCACTTCTGGAGCAGGATACAATCTTCCAGGTCAACCTCCTCAGAGAGGTTCATCTTGCTGGTGATAGTGGAGAAAATCAATCTCTTCTGGCGGCGGTCAGGAAGTGGAAATTCAATTTTACGGTCCAGGCGTCCTGGCCGCAGCAGAGCCGGATCCAGGGTGTCTGCTCTGTTGGTGGCCATGATCACCTGGCATTGGGGACAGGCCAACTCAGATCTCTGCACTCCCATCTCCTTCCGTCTTGATAACCGCCCCTCAAGTGCCAGCCCCCACCTTTCCCTGATTCCTGTGCCAACCTCCCCTTGTTCATCACGAACCCCGCACCTTGACATTGACATTCTGATCAAATCCATCCATCTGATTCAGCAGCTCCAGCAGGATCCTCTGAACCTCCCTGTCGGCTGAGAGTGCACAGCATGGTCAGTCCCGGGCACCCTGTGCAACAAGACTGTCCAAGACCCTGGGCCTTGTTTTGGCATCACTCACCCCCAGTCTGAGCGTCGAATCTCTTGGTGGCGATGGCATCGATCTCGTCTATGAAGATGATGGCAGGTGCATTCTCCTTGGCCAGGCGGAACACATCCCGGACCATGCGGGGGCCCTCACCCAGGTACTTCTGTACAAACTCCGAGCCCACGACCCGGATGAATGCAGCTGATGACAGCATGACAAGGATTAGGCAGGGATGAGCCTCCTGAAAGGCCCATTCTGCTTCAACAGAAACTAAGAATTCCTTGAAGACATCCTTTTTGTTGGATACCCACACCTAGCAGTTATGTCATTCTCTCAGGCCCGAGGCTGGGTCCCACATCCAGCCCTGAGGAACAGCCATCTATTCATACCCCATAGTCACCCAGTGGCTTAAATTATGAATCCTCCTCACAGGTGTGTCACTTTTTTTTTTTCAGATGGAGTCTGGCTCTGTCGCCCAACTCACTGCAACTTCCACCTCCTGGGTTCAAGTGATTCTCCTGCCTCAGCCTCCCGAGTACCTGGGATTACAGGTGTGTGCTGCCACACCAAGCTAATAGTTGTATTTTTAGTAGAGATGAAGTTTCACCATGTTGGCTAGGCTAGTCTTGAACTCCTGACCTCAATGATCCACCCGCCTCGGCCTCCCAAAGTTCTGGGATTACAGGCGTGAGCCACCGCACCCAGCCAGATGTGTCATATTTTTTGGTCCAACATTTAAAAATCAGGATATGAAATACTAAAATAAAATCTAAAAAAAAAATTAGATTTCTGGAGTACTTGCAAAATCAGCAAGAAACAGACATGCTGCCCATACACTAAGACATCATACTGCCTCGCCAAGAGCTCTGAGTTCCTGTTTGCTATAAGGACCAGCTTTTTAATTTCCTGAAAAAATCAGGGCCCATGGGCATGTCTTCTGATATAATTGACAATTGGTAATAGGGTTGAAGACAGATTTGCTCTGGGCCCTCCCTTTGGACTTGTTTATTTTTTAAAAGATAGGGTCTCACTCTCATGCCCAGACTGGAATACAGTAGTGTCATCATAGCTTACTACAGCCTCAATCTCCTGGGCTCAAGCAGTCCCCTCTCTTCAGCCTTCTGAGTAGCTAGGACTATAGGCATGCAGACACACCTAGCTTTTTAAAATTTTTGAGGAGATGGGGTCTTCCTATATTGCCCAGACTGGTCTCAAACTCCTGGCCTCAAGGGATCCTCCTGGCTTAGTCTCCCAAAGTGCTGGGATTATAGGCATGAGCTACCCCAGGCTTGCCCCTGCCCTTGTTTCTTAAAGTTACACTTGTTTCTTCTTCTTCTTTTTTTTTTTTTGAGGCAGAGTTTCACTCTTGTTGCCCTGACTGGAGTGCAATGGCACAATCTTGGCTCACTGCAACCTCCGCCTCCCAGGTTCAAAGCAATTCTCCTGCCTCAGCCTCCCGAGTACCTGGGATTACAGGCATGCGCCACCACACCGGGCTAATTTTGTATTTCTAGTAGAGACAGGATTTCTCCATCTTGGTAGGCTGGTCTTGAACTCCTGACCTCAGGTGATCCACCCGCCTCAGCCTCCCAAAGTGCTGGGATTACAGGCGTAAGCCACCGTGCCCAGCCAAAATAACACTTGCTTCTTAAGGATCCGATGCTTTGTGTTGTACAGAGCATACCCCCAGTAGTCTCCTCCAACCACCAGAGAAGTGAGACATGCAGTCCATACATGTAGACAGGATGGTTTTATGTCCTAAACTAGGAACTGTTCAAGTCTTCATCCCTGCCCTGTTCACTCCCTAAGATCCAGACTTGACACCTGACTCAAGGGGTCCCTCTTTCTAGGTACTTCCATCAGCTAGGGGATCATTCAGCATCCTCACCTCAAGGTTTCTAACTTTTTCTGCTCTAAACACACCCTGACCAACTGACTCTGGTCACACATTTACTTAGCTGTTCTGCAAATGTCCAACCAGTTCCACATGAAACCCCCATCTCTGGAACCCAGCCTGTCCATCGGCCTTCCCTATTCAATCACTACAGTCCCCTTCCTACCATGACCTTCCCTGTCCTCCCAATCTCTCAGTCCCCTCTGGGCTCTGCTACTCCTTCCACCTACCCTGGAATGGGCTCCCGCTTCAGTTACTCACTCTTGGTAAGCTGTACTGCCACCAGAACAAATAGATGAATTCCCCCCCAAAAAAAGAGAAAAAAAGGCTCACACCTGTGATCCCAACACTTTGGGAAGCCAAGGCAGGAGGATGGCTTGAGCCCAGGAGTTCAAGACCAGCCTAGGCAACATAGCAAGACCCCGTCTCTACTAAAAATAAAGATATAAAAATTAGTTGGGCACGGTGGCACATGCCTGTATTCCCAGCTACTCAGGAGACTAAGGTGGCAGGGATCGCTTGAGCCCAGGAGACTGAGGTTGCAGTGAGCTATGATTACACCACTGCACTCCAGCCTGGGTGACAGAACAAGACCCTGTCTCTCTAGAAAACAAAACAAAACTCCACCCCAGTCAGCAGCTTTTCCCATGTGTACATCCCTTCTGCACCTTCTCTCTTCCCTCCCTCTTCCAGTGACAGACCACCCCAGTTCACTCAGAAAAATGACAGAACTGGAAGTCAGGGTCTCTCAATTTCTGTTCCTACTCAGCCAAGCTTATTTGTCTTCACTGGATTGGAACTCAGGACAGAACAAGGACGCTAGTGGAAAAACTGGTAAAATTTGAAGGAGGTCTATACTTTAGTTCATAGTATTGTACCATTGTTAATTTCCTGGTTTTCCTAATTGTACTGTGGTTACATTAGGGAATCTCGGTGAAGGGTACACAGGGCCACATTAGAAGAACTATCTTGGGCCACACATAAAATACACTAACACTAATGACAGCTGATGAGCTTAAAAAAAAATCAGCCAGGTGTGGTAGCTCATGCCTGTAATCCCAGCACTTTGGGAGGCCAAGGCAGGTGGATAATGAGGTCAGGAGTTCAAGACCAGCCTGGCCAAGATGGTGAAACTCCATCTCTACTAAAAATACAAAAATTAGCCGGGTGAGGTGGCATGTACCTGTAATTCCAGCTACTCAAGAGGCTGAGGCAGAAGATTCGCTTGAACCCAGGAGGCGGAGGTTGCAGTGAACCAAGATCACGTCACTGCACTCCAGCCTGGGTGACAGAGTAAGACTCTGTCTAAAAAAAAAAAAAAAATCTCATAACGTTTTAAGAAAGTTTATGAATTTGTGTTGGGCCACATTCAAAGCCATCCTGGCCGTGTGTGGGCCATGGGTTGGACAAGCTTGTACTATATAATCTATCAGCTTGTTTATCTCTTTGCTTTTCCAACTAAGACATCACCTCTATAAGGAGGTGTTCTGTTCACTGCCACGTCTCTAGCATCTACAACACATCCTGGCACATAGTAGGTGTTCAGTAAACAGTCGATGAATGACTAAGTTTTAGGTGTCTTTTTTTTCCCAGTCAATGCAAGGGACATCTCTGATTGTCATCTCTGCATTCCAGCACAAAGCCTGGTATGGAGGAAAAGTTCAATAAAGTACCAAACAAATGAGTAACAATGACAACAGATAACATTTATTGCCCATTCTAGATGCTTTGTATCAAATTGCTCTTCTGAACAACCACCCCAGAAAAAGAGATACTATGATTGTCTCCATCTGACAATTGAGGAAACTGAGTCACAGAGAAGTTAACTTACCCAGGATCACATAAGAAGTTGGTGGGGAAGTAGGATTTCAAAGCCAGGCGGTCTGGCCCCAGAAAACACACTGCTTAACTACTACCTCCTGCTGCTCCCTGGCTCACATGTATTAAGATCCGAAAATATGCTTAAGATTTTAGGGCTTTAAAATAAAAACAAAAAAGAGTTACACAGTAAGTGACTTTCAGACATTTTTGTCTGGTACCTACAATACATTTTTGGGGCCAGGTACGTGGCTCACGCCTATAATCCCAGCACTTTGGGAGGCTGAGGTGGGAGGATCCCTTGTGCCCAGGAGTTCAAGACCAGCCTGGGCAACATACAAAAAATTTAAAAATTAAAAAATATATATATTTTCAAAGAACCACAAGAATACATGAATGTGCACATGTATATGAAACAAGTTTCACAAAACAGATGAACTTACACCATATATACTTGTACCATGGTATAAATCCCATGTGGATGTGCTCTGGTGCTTTCTGTTCTATTTCATGTTTCAAAATGCTGGCTGCAACCCACAAACTGAAATTCATAATGACTAATGGGTCACAACCCATTGTAGGAAAACACTGCATTATTTCATTAACTGCTCACAATCACTGGGTGAAATGAGTCTTTTACTACGAAGAAAGGCCCAAGGAGCTGAAGCCAGCACAGCCAGTAACATGCACACGTGGGCTGTGACCCCAGAGTCTATGTTTCTAATCACTGTTCAACGCCACTTCCTGGGAAGAGTGAGCGAGCAAGGAGCAAAACGAAGAGGCCAGAAGATTAGAGCTCGGGGCAGGGGCAGAGGGTGATATGCCTCACCTGTCGTGTGATGTGCCACCGCCTTTGCCAACATGGTCTTCCCGCAGCCAGGTGGGCCATACATGAGGACGCCTCGGGGCGGATCGATGCCTATCTGAAACCCAGAGGAGGGAAGAGAAGTGTGAGTCAGGAGTCCCACCCCTAACCCCAGACCCAATTGGGCCTCTCCCTTCCCTGCCACCTGCACTGCCTCACCTGCTTGTAGAGCTCGAAATGCGTGAGCGGGAGCTCCACGGCCTCTCGCACCTCCTGCTTCTGGATGTCCATGCCTCCGATGTCTGCGTACATCACGTCTGGCTTCTGGTCTGGTGGAAGAGCAGAGCTGGGGCTCCCGGCCAGATCCTCAAGGTCCCCAGGGGACCCCCAGCTGCAGGCTCCCCCTTTACCTGAGGTGAGCATCATGATGCTGCTGTCGGCTTCGGGGGGCAGCACGTCCACCAGTGCATTGCTGTGCTTGTGGAGGGCCACCGAGGCATTGGGCTTGAGTAGCTCCCGATCAATGGTGCTCAGGATGCGCACATAGTAGTTGGAGCCTGCGAGAGGGAGAAGGAAAACAAGAAGTGCCAGAGCCTGGAAACTGCCCCTTCCTCCTTCCTTCCTCCTAATCTCACAGTCACACACCCCTATGCGGCCAGCATCTCTGGCTCAGACACTGAGGGGTCCCCTCTCGGCTTCCATCCTTCCTCCTGCTGTCCATCCCCAACATTCATACGAACTCTTTGTCTACCACTCTGATTCTCTCTTGAGCTCCAGCCCTGGCTGTCCAGCAGGCCTCCCCCTGCAACATCTCATGCTTGTGAGGCACACTTCTCTTTCCAAGCTCAATCTCTCTCCTGTCAGACCTGGCTGACCAGCAGCCTCCTGGACACCTCCCATGATGCTCTGGATTGCCCTCCCTGTGTTCCCACAAAACTACTCCTGTACCCATGGTGCCATCTCAGGGAAAGCCTCACTGTCCCAACTCCCACAGGTCAAACATAGAGGCCTCACTCTGGATACCACCCTCACCTCACTTCCTCATAGCCCACCAGTCTAATTCGAGGCACAATCGCACACCTTTCTCCACAACCCTTACCAGAACATCGCTTGGTCTAGAGGAGCAGAGCCCAGAAACAGAAAAAAACAGTTAAGATGCCAGTGACAATGACTATCATGAGGGCAAGGCCTGGACCTATATAAACAACAGCAGCTACAATATACTCTGATAAGGACACGGAGTCCTTATCAGAGCCCAGCCTTTTTTTTTTTTTTTTTTTGAGACAGAGTGTGTCGCTCTGTTGCCCAGGCTGGAGTAGAGTGTTGCGATCTCGGCTCACTGCAACCTCTACCTCCTGGGTTCAACAGATTCTCGTGCCTCAACCACCTGAGTAGCTGGGATTGCTGGCATGCACCACCACACCCAGCAAATTTTTTTTTTCTTTTTTTCTAGTTTTTTGTTTCTGCTAATTTTTATATTTTTAGTTGAGACGGGGTTTCGCCATGTTGCCCAGGCTGGTCTCAAACTTCTGGCCTCAAGTGATCTGCCCACCTTGGTCTCCCAAAGTGCTGGAATTATACATGTGAGGCACCGTGCCTGGCCTCAGAGCCCAATCTCTTAACACTCTCATTCATCGTTTCAAACTGCAGGCCCCAACCTAGTAGTAACTGTGAAATCAATTTGGAAGGTCATGACCAGAACTGTGTTTAAAGCAAAACAGATTAGAATAGGATAGAAAACATCAGAGTATACCACACACAGGCTAAATATCTCATGGCAAAACTTACATTTTATACATCTATCTAAAGAGTAAGAGACAGAGACAGACATTCACAATGTAAAATATATTTCTGGCTGGGTGCAGTGGCTCACACCTGTAATCCCAGCACTTTGGGAGGCTGAGGCGGGTGGATCACCTAAGGTCAGGAGTTCAAGACCAGCCTGGCCAACATGGTGAAACCCTGACTCTACTAATAATACAAATATTAGCCGGGCTGCTTGGGAGGCTGAAGCAGGAGAATTGCTTGAACCCAGGAGGCAGAGGTTGCAGTGAGCTGTGAGATCATGTCACTGCACTCCAGCCTGGGCAACAAGAGCGAAACTCTGTCCTTTTTTTTTTTTTTTTTTTTTTTTGAGACAGAGTTTCGCTCTTGTTACCCAGGCTGGAGTGCAATGGCGCGATCTTGGCTCACCACAACCTCCGCCTCCCGGGTTCAGGCAATTCTCCTGCCTCAGCCTCCCGAGTAGCTGGGACTACAGGCATGCGCCATCATGCCCAGCTAATTTTTGTATTTTTACTAGGGACGGGGTTTCACCATGTTGACCAGGATGGTCTCAACCTCTTGACCTCATGATCCACCCGCCTCAGCCTCCCAAAGTGCTGGGATTATAGGCGTGATCCACCGCACCCGGCCGAAACCGTCTTTAAAAAAAAAAAAAAAGTTTCGCCATGTAGTATATGTATTTCTACCTTTGGATCAGTCAAAATACTCTGAAGAACACTGTACTTCCCTGCCTTGTTTGCTGCTACCTAGCACATGGTAGGAAATAGTTGTTAAGTGGCCAGGTGAATGAATGAGGTGTCCTCGGCCGCCCACACACCTGTGGTAGAGCCCACGATGGCTGTATTCTGATCCACAGCCTCCAGAAATTGTCCGATGACCAGCGGGATGCTTTGGATTCGCTTCACCTCCTCCTGGGCATGGAGGAATTCCTTTTTCAGGTTCTTTTGCTCATCTTTGATGTATTCCTCCTGTACCTCCAGGAACTCCAGTTCTTGCTGCAGCTTCTGTGAGTAGAGAGGACAGAAGAGGATGGCTCCAGCCCTTGCTGATCCAGAGAATGGTAGAAAGTGGAGAGAGTATGAGATGCCAGGTCCTGTGCAAGGTCTGGGTTGGGGGTTGAAGGTACCTTGTAGCGGCTGTACAGGTCCTCCAGGTCCTCAGGCTCAGGGCCCAGGAAGGACAGACTAGTCTGGGGCCGGGACACGGACAGTGCTGGGATTTCATCCTAGACCAAAGGAGAAAACTCATGTTGGAAGAAGACGGTCCTCTCATGAAAGCATCTCAACTTCACTAATGTTTGTTCCCTTCCCCCACTTCACCATGAAGTCACTTAGCCCCTAATAGACCCCTGACATGGTAAGACCCTCTGTGTAGATCCTGGAAACCTCTTGGCCCCCTAAACAAGCCCCTTATGTCAACTCGCCCCTCACACAGATCTTATGCTATCATATACCACTCATAATGTCCCCAGTGTCACACAACCCCCAACTAGGATCTAAATGTCACATCAACTCCTTATCAGACCCAAATGCCACCAGTCCCCCTCAAGAGGTTCCTAATGTCACATGGCTCTCCCAGATAGGCTGTTAAAGTGACCGCGACTTCAAAGAGTCCTAACATTCCCTAGTTTTCCCTCAAAGATCCCTTATATCAGAATCTCCCAACTCTCCTTAGACCTAAACATCACTCAGCCAAGCAACAGATTAATACTTAACTACCCCCCCTCGTTACCCCCATCAGCAAAGCCCTGAACATCAGTCAGCCCCACAGCCTAGCCCCGGCGGTCACTCGGCCGCATGGATGGGTCCCATACAACTCACCGCCTGACCCAATCCCAACGCCGGATCGCCGACGTCACTAAGCACTCCCGGTCAGGGTTCGAAATCACTCGTCTCAAAGACCTACTAACGTCACTCACTCCCCCAGCCCCGCTTTCTGAGGCTTACTTCCTGTCATCACCCGGCCACCCAGACAGGCCTCCGAACTGCACAACGCTCTCTCTACTCAGGCCGCTGAAATCACCCCAGCCCGGACTGGGATCCTCGAAGCCGTTCATTTCTCCACTCAGGTCTGGCTTCACCCTCTCCCCGTGAGCTCGGCCCGGACTAAAAAGCCCAACTCCCCACTGTACCTGAGCCTTCTCCACCAAGATGCCTATCTCCTCCATAGTGACCAAGCCGGCCTCTGTGTGGCTTGGGATGCTCTGTCACCGCTTCCGCTGACGACAACGGAAGTCCCAGGCCGAGAAGGATTCTGGGAAGCGTAGTTTAAGTTATCGCTGAGAGGGGTTGGGCAAAATAGGATAAAGGGCTCGTCTGGGCTCCGCCCCCAACATACGCTCAGGCGCCGTCAGTACCCGCGGGTGCGGGGGCGGGACCAGAAACAGAGCAGTTCGCGTGCGGTGTCGCGCGACGGCGCCATTTCGCCCTGTAATTGAGGGAGGAGATTTCTCTCCGGGAGGTGGCGCATCCCAGTTGCTCTTTCAACGGAGTAAGTTCGCAGAGATCTGGCACTGACAGTCTGGCGGCCAACTGCTCTTCGCTTTCATTTAGTGACTGGGCTGGAGGGGCCTTGAGCTGGGCTGCACAGACGGGATCGTACGGGCGGGTGGGATCTCCACGTGGGGCTGATCCCAAGATTGTGCGCCGCGCGGGCGTGGGAACGTCCGAGCTGCCCCTGAAGGTGACCCTTCATACCGGGCTTTGCCCCGGGAGTGAGGAGCCCCAAGCCCGCAGTGAGCAACCAATCAAACAGAACCCACCCGTCTGGGCTGGGGAAAATGAGGCAGAGTGCCCAAAAGTTGGGTTGCACAGGAGACCCATAGATCTTAATTCTGTACCCATAGATCTTAATTCTGTTTCCGCCTTACAGACCTATGCCAGGTCCTGTGCTTAAGCTTTACAGGCATCATCGTAGCAGATACCATGTTGCCTTATTTATAGAGAAGGAAACAAGCCAGAGCCACGAAGCCAGCAGCCACAGTCACAACGGGCCGAAGGAACAAAGCACAGATTGGGACCCAGGTCTGACTGTCCCCAAAGTGCTGGGATTACAGGAGTGAGCCACCTCGCCTGACCTGGGCAACTCTTAATTCTGTATCTCAGGTTTCTACTTTACACCCAAAAGGCAACCTGAGGCTTAGAAGTTATCACTTAAAATGGAATCCGTCATCTTGTCCCTGGCCTCCTATCCTCCCTGTTTCCAGGCTTCAAACTCAAACTCATCTGAGAGCTTTGCCTTTATTACCCTAAGTCCAGTCAAATAATCACCAGGTTCTCTCTGGCCCCTTTGGTAATGACAAATCAGTGTATCCCTCTGCAATTTTTATGGATAATAATCATAAATAATCATTTCCTGAACACTGACTATTGTCAACGAAAACAAAAATCAGGCCAAGTGCTCATTCCTGCTCTTGTAATCTCAGCACTTTGGGACCGCAGGCAGGAGGATTGCTTGAACCCAGGAGTTCAAGACCACCTTGGGCAACACAGTGAGACGCCATCTCTAAAAAAAAAAGAAACTTTAAAAACTAACCCAGCACAATCCTGCACCCATAGTTCCAGCTACTCGGGAGGCTGAGGTGGGAGGATCACTTGCGCCCAGGAGGTCAAGGCTGCATGCAGTGAGCCAAGATTGTGCCTCTGCACTCTAGCCTGGGTGACAGAGTGAGACCCTGTCTCAAAAAAAAGAAAGAAAGAGAAAAAACTTTTAGAGAATTAAAGTTTGTTTTACTCAGAAGTCTTACTGAGGATTGGAACCTGGGAGAGTCAGAGAAAAGTTCATTGATCCTATCCCTTGCCTCTGCCTGTACATAAGAAAACATTGAAGGCTGGGCGTGGTGATTCACGCCTGTAATCCCAGCACTTTGGGAGGCCAAGGCAGGTGGATCACCTGAGGTTGGGAGTTCGAGACCAGTCTGACCAACATGGAGAAACCCTGTCTCTACTAAAAATACAAAATTAGCCAGGCGTGGTGGTACATACCTGTAATCCTAGCTACTCGGGAGGCTGAGGCAGGAGAATCCCTTGAACTCGGGAGGCGGAGGTTGCAGTGAGTCAAGATCGTGCCACTGAACTCCAGCCTGGGTGAAAACATTAAAACTATGTCTCAAAAAAAAAAAAAAAAAGAAAGAAAAGAAAACATTGAGCAGGATTAATGATTATGTGTCGCACCCAAACCTTGATGAGATTTTGCCTATGTGACATAGCTGAATTTCTACTCTGCCTTAATTCTTATCTTTAAGAAACACTCTGCGTATTTTTAAGAAACAGGACAACTGAGATTAAAAAAAAAAGTTCCCTTTGTAACCAGACCAGCTGAGACTGGTTAGAACCAAGAAAGACCTCAGGCTTCATTATAATCTCCTTTCCATGCTAAGCGACACTCCCAATAGTGCCGTGACAGTTGACAATCGGTATGACAATGACCTGACGAATCCATAAAGGAGGAAAAAGGAAGGTAGCACCCCAGTTCCTGGAAGTTCACCACCCATTTCCAGAAAAAAAAAAACAAAAACATAAATATTCCTACCCTTGCTTTTTTTTTTTTAAGACCCCAGTCTTGCTCTGTCACCCAGGGTGGAGTGTAGTTGCACAGTCTCAGCTCACTGAAACCTCCGCCTCCTGGGTTCAAGCGATTCTCATGCCTCAGCCTCGATAGCTGGGAGTACAGCTGCATGCCACCATGCCCAGCTAATCTTTTTGGATTTTTGGTAGAGACGATGTTTTACCATTTTGGCCAGGCTGGTATTGAACTCCTGCCCTCAAGTGATACACCTGCCTTGGCCTCCCAAAGTGCTGGGATTATAGGCATGAACCATCGTGCTTGACCACTTTTCTTTTTTTTTTTTTTTGAAACAGAGTCTCATTCTGTCACCCAGGCTGGAGTGCAGTGGCACCATCTTGGCTCACTGCAACCTTTGCCCCTCGGGCTCAAGTGATCCTCCCCCCCACAGCCTTCGAAGTAGTTGGGATTACAAGGAGGTGTCACAATGCCAGGCTAATTTTTGTATTTTTAGTAGAGATGGGGTTTGGCCATGTTGGCCAGGCTAGTCTCAAACTTCAGACCTCAAGTGATCTGCCTGCCTCAGCCTCCCAAAGTAATGACAGAGGGAGACTTGCTCTCAAAAAAAGAAAAGTTCATTGGTCCTAGCCCTTGCCTCTGCCTGTACATAAGAAATCATCAAACAGGTTTAATGGACTTACAGTTTCCTGTGGCTGGGGAAGCCTCACGATCATGGCTGAAGGTGAAAATCATGTCTCATGTGGCAGCAGACAAGAGAAGAGTGCGTGTACAGAGAAACTCTTCTTTTAAAACCGTCAGCTTTTGTGAGACTTACTCACTATCACAAGAAGAGCACAGGAAAGACCTGCCCCCATGATTCAATTACCTCCCACCAGGTCTCCCACAACACGTGGGAATTCAGGAGGAGATTTGGGTGGGGACACAGCCAAACCATATCAGTTTGTATTAGTTTGTTTTCACACTGTTATAAAGAAATGCCAGAGATTGAGTAATTTATAAAGGAAAGAGGTTTAGCTGACTCAAAGTTCTGCATGGTTGGGAGGCCTAAGAAAACTTACAATCATGGCAAAGGCCAAGGGAAGCAAGCATCTTATTCACAAGGTGGCAGCAGAGAAAGCAGAGGAAACTGCCATTTATGAAACCATCAGATCCCATGAGAATTCACTCACTATCGTGAGAACAGCATGGGGGAAACTGCCTGCATGATCCAATCACCTCTCACCAGGTCCCTCCCTTGACACCTGGGGGATTACAATTCAGGTTACAATTCAAGATGAGATTTGGGTAAGCATCAGGATTCAATACTACCCACAGTTTCTTTCTTTTTCTTTTCTTTTTTTTTTTACTATCCACAGTTTCAAGCATCCACTGGGGGTCTTGGAATGTGCCCCCCGTGGGTAAGGGGAGACTACCGTATTGCTCTCAGAGGCTCTGGAATGAAGAACTTCACTCAGTCCCAGGATGGAGATATAGGAGGTGTATGAACCATTCAGAAGGCAGCAAGAATATAAGGTAAAAAATGGCAGGGAGTAAATGCAGGGAAAATCAAATGTAAATGTCTAACAATAGCTGATGGGTTAAATAAACTTTGAGATATCCATCTTTTATAGACTACAATACAGTTTTCAAAATGGAATAGACTATGTAATGATATTTAGTGATGTGTTCACAAAATATGTAATACCTAAAATTAAAAAACCCATAAAACAACAAGGTATAAACTCTTTTTAAAAAATCTTTTAAAAACTTCCGTTACAGAAAACTTCTAAGAACAGTATATACTGTTTACCCAGATTCCCCAAATGGTAACGTTTTAACACATTTGATATATCATTTTCTCTTTATATATGCATATGTATATGTTAAAATACATAATGTACATATACATATATCTGGCTATAATATACAAAAAGTTCTGCTGGGATTTTTATTTGGATTGTATTAAATTTATAGATCACTTCAGGGGAATTGGCATCTTAACAATACTGAATCTTCCAATCCATGAATGTGGTATGCCTGTTTAGTTCTTTCTTCATTTCCTTCTTGTATGTTTTGTCCCTTTTAGCATACAGATTCTGCACATACTTTGGTATATTTATACCCATTTCATTTTTTGAGCTATTTGAAGTAATGTCTTTATAAAAACAGTCATCTTGCTTTGGCCTCCAAAAGTGCTGTGATTACAGGCATGAGCCACCATGCCCAGCCCATTTATGTTTTAGAGACGGGGTCTCACTCTGTCACCCAGGCTGGAGTGCAGTGGCATGATCACAACTCACTGCAGCCTTAACCTCCTGGGCTCAAGCAGTCTTCCTACCTGGACCTTCTGGGCTCAAGCAATCCTTCTGCTTCAGCCTTCCAAGCAGCTGGAACTATAGTGTGCACCACCATGCCTGGCTAATTTTATTTTTATTTTTTGTTGCGAAAGTCTTGCTCTGTCACCAGGCTGGAGTGCAGTGGCGCATCTCAGCTCATTGCAACCTCCGCCTCCTGGATTGAAGCTATTCCTCTGCCTCAGCCTCCTGAGTAGCTGGGACTACAGGTGCACACCACCATGCCCTGCTAATTTTTTTGTATTTTAGTAGAGACAGGGTTTTACCATATTGGCCAGGATGGTCTCAAACTCCTGACCTCGTGATCTGCCCACCTTGGCCTCCCAAAGTGCCGAGATTACAGGTGTGAGCCACCTCGCCTGGCCGCCTGGCTAATATTTTTCATTTTTGTAGTGATGGAGTCTCACTATGTTGCCCAGGCTGGTCTCTTAACTTCTCAGCTCAAGTGATCCTCCAGCCTCAGCCTCCCAAAGTGGTGGGATTACAGGCATGAGCCACTGTGCCCAGACTTAACATTTACTTTTGCTCAGAGGTCTATAGGTTGGCTGGGTTTCTCTGTCCTGGGCTGGACTGGGCTTGGCAGATGAGAGAGGTACTGATGAATGTGTGTGTAGCAAGCTCAGGGGTCCACTGCGGGTGGGGGCTCTGCTTGGCTCCATGGGCCTCTCATCCTTCAGCAGGCTGGCCCTGGTGTGTGTTCATGGCTAAGGCAGGAGTCCAAGACAGAAAGTGGACTCCGTGAACAGCTTCACTTCTCCTGCACCCTGTTGACGAAAGCCAGTCACAAGGCCAGCCCAGATTCTAGGAGTGGGGAAATAGACTCCACTTCTTGGTGGGGGAAGGTACAGAGTCACATTTCCAAGGGCATGGATGTGAAGAGGGTTGGGGTCATTTTTTTTTTTTTTTGAGATAGTTTCACTCTTGTCACTCAGGCTGGAGTGCAATGGTGTCATCTCAACTCTGCAACCTTCGCCTCCCAGGTTCAAGCGATTCTCCTGCCTCAGCCTCCTAAGTAGCTGGGATTACAGGTGCCCGATGCCACACCTGGCTAATTTGTGTGTGTGTGTGTGTGTATTTTTAGTAGAGACGGGTTTCACCATGTTGGCTAGGCTGATCTCGAAAACTCCTGACCTCAGGTGATCCACCCGTCTTGCTCTCCCAGTGTTGGGATTACAGGTATGAGCCATCGCTCCTGTTCAGAGGCCTCTTTTCTTTTCTTTTTTTTTTTAAATCAGTCTAACGCTGGAGCACCTTTCTGCTTTGGAAGTAAAACCATCCAGGCTGTTAGACACAGACACCCCCTCTCTTGGCTTCCTTCAAATTACTGAAAACAAGCCCCGCCCCTCCCCCACCCAAACAAACAACCAGACTGGCCAGCTCATGCTGTAGTCCCAGAACTTTCGAGGCCAAGGTGGAAGGACTGCTTGAGCCTAGGAGGTCCAGGCTGCAGTGAGCTGTGATCGCACCACTGTGCTCCAGCCTAGGTGACAGAGTGAGAGTCTGTCCTCCCAAAAAATAAAAATGAAAAAAAGTGTTTGTCTGATGTGATGAAAAATAAAAGCAGATCCTTGGGGAATGGCCCTGTCCCTCACTCCAGGGCCGTATCTGCTGTGCTTGCTGTCTGGGCTCTAGTTCCGCCCAGGTACCATCAGCTCTTTGAACAAGCCAGGCTTTCCCCACGTGCCTCCAGCTAACTCCTCCTTTACCTGGGTAACTCCTTTGTCTTGCTATTTTTTATTTTAATGTTTTTTTTTTTTTTTTTTTTTTTGAGACAGTTTCACTCTTGTTGCCCAGGCTGGAGTTCAGTGGCTCAATCTTGGCTCACCACAACGTCCGCCTCCCGGGTTCAAATGATATTCCTGCCTCGGCCTCCTGAGTAACTGGGATTACAGGCATGTGCCACCACACCTGGCTAATTTTGTATTTTTAGTAGAGATGGGTTTTCTCCATGTTGGTCAGGCTGGTCTCGAACTCCTGACCTCAGGTGATCCGCCGGCCTCGGCCTCCCAAAGTGCTGGGATTGCAGGCACAAGCCACCGTGCCCAGCCTTTGTCTCTTTGTTAATTCTACAAACATTTATTGAGCACCTACTGCATGCCAGGTTTTATTCTGGGAGCTGGGGGATGCAGCAGTAAACAAGAAAGGCAGGGCCCCATCCTTGAGGAGCTCACAGCTTGACATTCCTTCTCAAAGTGGTTAAGCCCCCAGGATGATGCAGCCTCATGGGTTGAGTCTGAATCCCAGCTCTGCCACTTAACTAGCTGTGGGCAAACGTTTAGTGCCTAAACTCTCAGCTGGGCACAGTGGCTCACCCATGTAATCCCAGCTCTTTGAGAGGCTGAGGCGAGTGGATCACTTGAGGCCAGGAGTTGGAGACCAGCCTGTCCAACATAGTGAAACCCCGTCTCTGTTGAAAATACAAACATTAGCTGGGCCTAGTGGCGGATGCCTGTAATCCCAGCTACTTGAGAGGATGAGGCAGGAGAATCTCTTGAACCTGGAAGGCTGAGGTTGCAGTGAGCTGAGATGGGGCCACTGCACTCTAGTCTGGGCCACAGAGTGAGACTGACTCAAAAGTACATTCTCCGTGGTGCTCGCCATCATTCTCCAGATCTCAGTTGTCCCCTTTTCTAGGAAGCCCTCTCTGATCGCCGCAGAGTGACTGCACCTATTCTGGAATCCCACAGCTTTTGGGCTTCCTCATCCCGGCCCTAACACTCTGGGCTGTAGCTCTTTGGTAATGGGTATGTGTCCCCCACTGGACAGGGAGCCTGGTAAGGGCAGGGACCAGGGCTTTCCTGATCCCTGCTCTGTCCCCAAATTCACCCAGCAGAGAAGTGTGCACGCAGCAGGCACTCAGTACACATATACTGAAGACCCGAGTGTCACCGACAGCTTCGGGGAACTGGGGCAATCTGTTTCTCAGCCCACTGTCGGGGGTTAAGGGGGCAGGGATTACTTGCCGAGGTCTGGAGGTCACGTGCCTTGCGAGCCTTGGAACCCGGGGGCTGGGTGGAACTCGGTGTAACAGAGCCTCCTGTGGTCGTGCCCCGTCTTAGAACCCGGTGCGGAAGACTCTCTCCCTGCCCAAGGAGGGAAGGTGGGCGAGACTCCCCCCACCGGCGTGCCGGGGTCCCCCTGGGGATCCATGAATAACCAGGCGCGGACCCCCGCCCCCTCCTCGGCCCGGACCTCAACGTCGGTCCGGGCTTCTACCCCGACCCGGACACCGACTCCAGTCCGGACTCGGACCCCGATCAGGACCCTGACTCCGCTCCCGACTCCCACTCCGGCCCGGATCTCCCGTCTGGTCCCGACTCCGGCTCCGGCCTGGACCTCTACTCCAGTCCCGACTCCTGCTCCCGCCCGGACCCCAGCTCCGATCCCGACTCTGGTTCGGACCCTGACTCCAGTCCGGCTCCAAGCCCCAGCCCGGATCCCAGCGCCAGCCCCGGCCCCCGCCCCGGCCCCCGCCCCGGCCCCGGCCCCGGCCCCGGCCCCGGCCCTGGCCCTATCCCCAGCCCTGGTCCTGGCCGGGATTCGGGCCACGCTCCCCGTCTTGGACTCCTACCCGGCCTCAGCCCTACCTTCGGATCCGCCCCCGGAACCTGCTCCGGAGCCGCTTGTGTCAGTGTCATCCGAGGAGGACCCTGAGCCGTCGCCGAGCCTGAAGCTCGTTCCGTCGGTCTCCGATGAGACCGGGCCCGCCCTGGGGCCCCTTCCCGCGCGCACCCCGCTGGCCACGAACCCACCCGGGCCCACGCTGGACTTCACGGCAGACTCGTCGGCCACTGGGCTGGCGGATCCCACCATTCCCGGCTCCGTCCCTGCGCCCATCCTGGGGACCATCCCGTCGGCCGTCTCCTTACTGAATTCTAACGAAAGCTTCGTCTCCGCCAGTGAGAACTTCGCGCTGGACAAGAGGGTCCCTATTCGAGTGACCTACTGGTGAGGACCTCACACCCGCCTCTTCCAACCTCCGGGGACAGGGCCAGCGGTGGGGGCTGGGGCTCCGGGACGTGGAGGTCAGGGTTGGGATAGGGCGAGGGGAGGGATTCGGGGTAGAGCCCCAGAGTCCCACTTCCCAGATTGGGAACTCACTTTTGTCTCTCATTCTCTTTGGGGCCGGAGAGCTTCAAGTTCAAATCTCTGCTTTGGATCTGAGCTTCATTACTTCATTCGTTTCTGAGTGCCCTTCGGGCCAACTGCCAGGCTTGTGCTAGGGATGAGGTGCTGAGCAAAGCCACCTGCTTTGCTTGCCAGCAAGACAACCCAAAGATAGTGCTCATGATGGGGGCTCTGGCTTCCCTTCCCAGCCTCTCTCCTACCCTGGAAGCCTCTCTGGTCCCTTGTCTCTCTTTCTCTCTCACTTTGTCTTCTTCTGTCTCTGCTCAAGTAGTCAGTCTCTCCCATTCTTTGTCTCCCCCACCTCACTCTGTCTCTCTCTCTCTGTGTCTGTTCTGTTTTTGTTTCAGACAGGATCTTGCTTTATTGCCCAGGCTGGAGTGCAAGGACGGGAGCCCCCATCATGAGCACTGTCTGTGGGTTTGTCTTACTGGCCAGGCTCGGTGGCTCACGCCTGTAATCCCAGAACTTTGGGAGGCTGAGGCAGGCAGATCACCTGAGGTCGGGAGTTCAAGACCAGCCTGACCAACATGGAGAAACCCTATCTCTACTAAAAATACAAAATTAGCTGACTATGGTGGCGCATGCCTGTAATCCCAGCTACTCAGGAGGCTGAGGCAGGAAAATCACTTGAACCCGGGAGGCAGAAGTTGCAGTGAGCCGAGATCATGCCATTGCACTCCAGCCTGGGCAAAAAGAGTGAAACTCTGTCTCAAAAAAACAAAAAGAAAAGGAAAAAAAAAGTGGTCTTGTTTGTGAGGAGGTGATCAGTGCTGTGAACAAAAGGCATTTTGGGGGTTGCAGTTTTAGCTGGGGTGATCAGGAAGGCCTCACTGAGAAGGGGATATATGGGCAAAGCCCCCACAGAAGGAAAGAGAGGAGTCGTGTGGATACTGCAGGGAGAGCATTCAGCTGAGGGAACCGCCAGTGCAAAGGCCCTGAGGCAGGGCATACCTGGGGGTGTTGAAAGATGAACTAGGGGCTAGGACTGTAATCCCAGCACTTTGGGAGGCTGAGGTGGGTGGATCACTTGATGCCAAGAGAGTTCAAGACCAGCCTGACTAACATGGCAAAAACCTTTCTCTACTAAAAATACAAAAAATTAGCTGGCTGTGGTGGTGGGCACCTGTAATCCCAGCTACTTGGGAGGCTGAGCCAGGAGAATCGCTTGAACCTGGGAGTCGGAGGTTGCAGTGAACCAAGATTGCACCACTGCACTCCAGCCCAGGCAATGGAGTGATACGCCATCTCAAAAAAAAAAAAAAAAAAAAAATCAAAAATTAGCCCAGTGTGGTGGCCTGCACCAGTAATCCCAGCTACTGGAGAGGCTGAGGTGGGAGAATTGCTGGAAACCAGGAGGTGGAGGTTGCCCTGAGCTGAGATCACACCACTGCACTCCAGCCTGGGTGACAGAGTGAGACTCTGTCTCAGAAAAAAAAAAAAAAGAGAGAAAGTTGAACTAGGGGTCTCTGGCTGGCACAGGGTGAATGAGCTAGGGGAGAGTGGGACAAGAGGGGACAGAGGGGTAAGAAGGCAGATCCTGTGGTGGCTTGGAGGCCACAGGAAGACTGGTTTTTCCCCTATGTGAGATGGCACTACTTCAGGGTTATGAGCAGGGGGAGGAACATGGTCTAATTCAAGTGTTCATAGGGTGCCCTGAGCTGGGGACGATACTGACGCGTTGTCTTCTCTGGTCTCTCTCTGCCTTTCTCCTCCTGCTCTTGGCCTCCAGTGGCCTCTGAAGCTACAGCCTTCGGGGTGAGTAGTTTTAGCTTTGGAGGTAGGGGAGCCTGAGGCATGAAGACTGGGAGGAGTCCCTGATTCTCCTCTCCCCGGCGACCCCATGACCCATCTTTGCCCCTCAGTACATTCTACTGAAAAAGAGCCTGGAGCAGCGATTTCCAAATCGCCTACTCTTTGTAAGTGTGTGGGGGTCCTGGGGAAGACAGGGGTGGTCAGGGATCCGAGATCCCCCAAGGGGCTTGGAGGGAAGATCTTGGCCTCCCCCTACCCCCACCATTTCCTCCCAGGAGGAGGAGAGAGCTGTCCAGGCTACAGGGGAGTTTGAAGTGTTTGTAGATGGGAGACTGGTCCATTCCAAGAAGGTGATTCTGGGTAAGGGGCTGGGACGGGGAGGCGGGGTAATGCTGAGGTCCTGGGGGTGAAAGACCTGTGTGCTTTCTCCTCTTTTTGCCCAGAGGGGTGATGGCTTTGTGGATGAGGCCAGGCTGCAGAAAATTGTGAGCATTATTGATGAGGAGATCAAGAAAAGGTAGCCGGCAAGGGGTGGAACTGGAGGTGAGCTGTGGAGCTCTCAAGGCGGCAGCGGGAGAGGTGGGGGCCGGGTGGGAGGATGGGGCAGGGCACTGTGTCTGTCCTGATCCTAGCTCAGCCAGTCCTCACTGTTAGAATCATGACAAGTCACCTGCACATTTTTCTGAGCCTCAGTTTTCTCATCTGTAAGATGGGCTTGTTATGATGATTCTATGAGACAACTCATACCAGGTAATAAATAGTGCAGGGCTCAGGATATTCCAATGGCACGTTTACTTTTTTTTTTAAGAGTCAGGGTCTCACTGTGTTTCCCAGGCTGGAGTACGATGGCTCCACAATAGCTCACTGCAGCCTCGACCTCCTGGGCTCAAGAGATTCTCCTGCCTTAGCCTCTTGAGTAGCTGGGACTATAGGTACATGCCAACATGCCTGGTTACTTTTTAATTTTTTTTATTTTAGAAACAGGGTCTTGCTGTGTTGCCCAGGCTGGAGTACAATGGCTCAGTCATAACTCATTGCAACCTTGAACTCCTGGGTTCAAGTGATCCTCCCCTCTCTGCCTCCCAAAGTGCTGGGATTGCAGGTGTAAGCCAGTTCCAGCCCATTTTTTGTTGTGAAGAGCTTCTTTTTTTCTGAGTCTTACTCTATCACCCAGGCTGGAGTGCAGTGATGTGATTTTGGCTCACTGCAACCTCTGCCTCCCAGGTTCAAGTGATTCTCCTGCCTCAGCCTCCCAAGTAGCTGGGATTACAGGAGCCCACCACCACGCCCAGCTAATTTTTGTATTTTTAGTAGAGGCAGAGTTTCACTGGGTTGGCCAGGCTGGTCTTGAACTGCTGACCTCAAGTTATCCGCCCACTCGGCCTCCCAAAGTGCTGGAATTATAGGCGTGAGCCACCTAGTCCTGCTCTTTATCTTTTTTAACCTTTTAGTTGTAAAGCTGTGCTATTCAATAATAGCATGTACCTTGTAAATTTGAAGTTTAATTAATTAAAATTAAGTACATTGAAAATCTAATTCCTGCCTGGGCACGGTTGGCTCACGCCTGTAATCCCAGCACTTTGGGAGGCTGAGGTGGGCAGCTCATGAGGTTAGGAGTTTGAGACCAGCCTGACCAACATGGTAAAAACCCGTCTTTACTGAAAATACAAAAATTAGCTGGGCATGGTGGCACTGGCCTGTAATCCCAGCTACTCAGGAGGCTGAGGCAGGAGAATGGCTTGAACCCAGGAGGTGGAGGTTGCAGTGAGCCGAGATCACCCCACTGCACTCCAGCCTGGGCAACAGAGCGAGACTGTCTCAAAAAAAAGAAGAAAAAAATCCAGTTTCTTCCTTGCTCTAGCTACACTTTGAGTGCTCAGTGGCTACCATATTGAATTGGTTTGTACTGTATTTGGTGGCAGATGCCAAACACAGGGCACAAGAGGACAAAAAGTTCTGTTGGTGACATTGTGCTCAGGTATTAAAGTACATGCACAATAATTTATTTACCCCTGGTACTGGACTTTTTTTTTTGAGACGGAGTCTGTCACCCAGGCTGGAGTGCAGTGGCACAATCTCAGCTCACTGCAACCTCTGCCTCCCAGATTCAACTGATTCTCCTAACTTAGCCTCCCAAGTAGCTGGGATTACAGGCAGACGCCATCACACTGGCTAATTTTTGTATTTTTAGTAGAGATGGGTTTTCACCATGTTGTCCAGGCTGGTCTTGAACTCCTGACCTCAAGTGATCCTCTTACCTCTGACTCCCCAAAGTGCTGGGATTACAGGTATAAACCACAGCACCTGGCCACAGATTGTTAGTATTTTAAAGTATATTCTAGACCTCATGTTGTTTCACCTGTAAACACTTTCACGTGCATCTCTAATAGATAATTTTTTTTCCACCCCGAGATAGAGTCTTGCTCTGTCGCCCATGCTGGAATGCAGTGGGGTCATCTGTGCTCGCTGCAACCTCCGCCCCTTGGGTTTAATCAATTCTCCTGCCTCAACCACTGGAGTAGCTGTGATTACAGGTGCTTGCCACCGCCCGGCTAATTTTTGTATTTTTAGTAGAGATGGGGTTTCACCATTTTGGCCAGGCTGAGTCACAAACTCCTGACCTCCTGATCTGCCCGCTTCAGCCTCCCAAAGTGCTGGGATTATAGGCGTGAGCTACCGTGCCCACCAGTAGATAAGTTTTAAAACGGAAATGCAAGGACATTATCATACCTGACAAAAAATTTAAAATGTCTTAATACTATGTAATACCCACCCAAGTGTCTCAAAAATACCTTTTTACAATTGATTTGTGGAATCAGGATCCGGACAAAGTTCACATGTTCCATATCTGTTTTTAAAGAAATATAAGAAGGATTTTTGAATCTCTACTATATGCCAGGGTCTTAGCAGGGTTTTTTTTGTTTGTTTTTTTGTTTTTTTGAGACTGAGTTTCGCTCTTGTTACCCAGGCTGGAGTGCAATGGCTCGATCTCGGCTCACTGCAACTCCGCCTCCCGGGTTCAAGCAATTCTCCTGCCTCAGCCCCCCGAGTAGCTGAGAATACAGGCGTGCGCCACCATGCCCAGCTAATTTTTGTATTTTTAGTAGAGACGGGGTTTCACCATGTTGACCAGGATGGTCTCGATCTCTTGACCTCGTGATCCACCCGCCTCCGCCTCCCAAAGTGCTGGGATTATAGGCGTGAGCCACTGCGCCCGGCCCTTTGTTTTTTTTTTTTTGAGACGGAGTCTCACTCTATCGCCCAGGCTAGAGTGTCGTGATGCAATCTCGGCTCACTGCAAACTCCGCCCCGGGTTCAAGCGATTCGCTTGCCTTAGCCTACCGAGTAGCTGGGATTACAGGCGCCTGCCACCGTGCCTGGCTAATTTTTGTATTTTTAGTAAAGATGGGGTTTCAACATCTTGGCCAGGCTGGTCTTGAACTCCTGACCTCTTGATCCACCTGCCTCAGCCTCCCAAAGTGCTGGGATTACAGGCGTGAGCCACCAGCCCCGGCCAGCAGGTTTGTTTTCTAGCAGCCAAGCTGGAGGGAAGGGAAGAGGGAGGCAGGGGTGAGGTCTGTTTCTCACACTTGCCAATATGCAGAATATGATAGTGGTTATGCATATAGTTTCCAGGGCCACAGAGACTGAGGTTCAAATCCTGGATGCACCAGCCACACAGCCTAAGCAGGGTGAAGTTGATGTGAGGTAAGAGCTTTCCAAAGACCTTTTTCAGTAACAGCTGTTGTTACTAGAATCAGGACAGTTCTGATTGTAAAAGAAAATCCTGCTCAAACTGGCTTTAGACATAAAAATATGGACACATGGGAAAGTCTAGGGCATAATTTTGTTGGTTTCGGGCATGGCTGGATCCAGGCACCAAAAGGGTGCCTTTGGGAATCTCACTCTTCCTTTGGTTTCTGCTTTTTTCCTGGGCTGGCTTTATTCTCAGTCCTGGTAGCATAAATCCTGCAGAAGGTTCTCATTGGCCTAGGTTAGGTCACACGTCCATCCCTGAGCCAGTCACTGGGGCCCAAAGATTGTGGTGCTCTCATTGGCCAGTCTTTAGTCATGTGCCCATTCTTGTAGCTTACTTAACACATATTTGTTGAGTACCTACAATGTGCTGATACTGTTCTAGGCCTTGGGGCTACAGCAGTGAACAAAACAAATACAAACCCCCAACCCAGTGGAACGGATGTTCTATTCTGGGAGACAATGAACAGGATACTTAGGTGAACAGAAGGCATTTGGCCTGGTGCGGTGGCTCACGCTTGTAATCCCAGCACTTTAGAGTTCGAGACCAGCTAAAAATACAAAAATTAGCTCGGCATGGTGGCGGGCGCCTGTAATCCCAGCTACTTCGGAGACTGAGGCAGGAGAATCACTTGAACCCGGGAGGCGGAGGTTGTGGTGAGCCAAGATCATGCCACTGCACTCCAGCCTGGGTGACAGAGCTAGACTCTGGCATTTTAGGAGGTGATACCTGCTAAGGAGAAAAATCAATAGGGGTGGGGAGTCCTGAGAGTTTTTTTTACAACTCTAAACTGAGTGTGCAGAGAAGACCTCATTGACAAGGTGATATTTGAATACTTGAAATAAGTGAGGGATTGAACCATGTGGATATTCTGGGGAAGAGTATTCCAGATGGTGGGAATAGCAAGTGCAAAGACCCTGGGGTAGGACTGTGTTCAGTAAGTTTGAAAAATAGCAAGGTGGCTGAAATGGCAGATCGCTTGAGTCCAGGAGTTTGAGGCCAGCCAGGGCAACATATCGAGACTCTGTGTCTACAAAATAATAATAATAAAAAAATTAGCCAGGCACAGTGGCTTATGCCTGTATCCCAGCACTTTGAAAGCCTGAGTTAGGTGGATCGCTTGAGCCCAGGAGTTAGAGGCTGCCATGAGCTCTGACAGGGCCACTGCACTCCAGCTTGGGTGACAGAGCAAGACCCTGTCTCTAAAAGAAAAAAAAAAAGAAAATAAAAAAAAAATAATGAGGAAGCTAGAGTGGGCATTGTAGTCCATAGAAAACACTAGAACAGTGCCTGAGGCATGGTAAACCCTATATAAATACTGTTATTTTTATGGAGCTGTCATTGTTGTTATTTTACATTTTTTTTGCTCTCTTCTCTCCCATCCCAGGAACCTCAGTAGGATGATGAGAAGGGCTGAAATGTTGCCAAGTCAGGTCCTTTTCTGATGGTGGCTGGGGCTGGGGTGAGCTCAGGGAAGGGGAAGAGGAGAATACATACAGAGTCTGCCCCCCTGTGTCCGGTCTGTGTCTGCCGTCGCCACACTCACCTCTGAGGTCTGTGGAAGTCACCTGCTGCACTGCTTCTAGCATCTCCGATATTCTGGCCCCAGGGGCGGGAGGGACGGGGAGCTTGCAATATGAGGCTAGTCCTGTGGCTCCAGTCCTCCGTCTGCTTCAGCTCCTCTTGCTGCTGAGGCTAGTTTGTTTCTTTGTGGCTTTGTCATTTCCCATGCTCTGGTTCCAGATACATTTTGAAAACTTTCCATCTTACTGGCATTTTCTGGGGTTGTGAGGGAAACAGGGATGGTGGTTAGTCTCAAACCCTTGACACTCCAACTCATTTGTGCTCCAGGACCCACTTTCTAAACCTGTAAGATCTATGTTCCAGCCTGGGCAACCTAGTGAGACCCCAACTCTACAACAAATAAAAAATTAGCCAGGTGTGGTGGTGTGTGCCTGTGGTCCCAGCTACTTGGGAGGCTGAGGCAGGAGGATGGCTTGAGCCCGGGAGGCTGCAATGAGCCATGATCATGCTACTGCACTGCAGCCTGGGCAACAGAGAGAGACCCTGTTAAAAAGAAAAAAATTAACCCATAGGTTTTAGAATCCCAGTGTGGTAGGGAGTGTCTCTGTGACCTGGGGCTGGGGGAGAGACATTTTCACATTGAGTGGACATTTATGGGCGCTCTACTCTGCACCTGGCACGGTGGGGTCAGTGGTCACATGCCAGGAGGTCAAGGGCACAAGCAGGGGGACTCAGACTTTACCATTTAATTGCTGTGTGACCACAAACAAGGGATGCCACCTCTCTGAGCCTCAATTTCCTCCTCCATAAAATTGACGTCATAGCACTATTCAACTTGAGGAATTTTTGTAATAATTATGCCTGAGAAGGGATTTGCAGAAGGCTTATCACAGAATTAGTAGGTTTCAGTAGTAGATTTTAGTTAGAAAACACAAATTCTTTTTTTTTTTTAGATGGAGTCTGGCTCTGTCACCCAGGTTGGTGTGCAATAGTGCAGTGTTGGCTCACTGCAACCTCCGCTTCCCAGGTTCAAGCGATTCGCCTGCCTCAGCCTCCTGAGTAGCTGAGAGTATAGGCACATGCCACCACACCCAGCTTATTTTTGTATTTTTAATAGAGATGGGGTTTTACCTTGTTGGACAGGCTGGTTTCAAACACCTGACCTCAAGTGATCTGCTCACCTAAGCCTTTTAAAGTGCTGGGATTACAGGCGTGAGCCACCTCGCTGGGTCTGATCTTTTTAACACCTCATAGGATAATAAGCTGGCCCTGTACAATGATCTGCTGGTGAGAGTTTGTGAGCAGGGTGCTTGATAAGACTGAGTGCTGGAGGGTAGGGGTAAGTCCCAGAAATATATATGGGGTTTGTCTCAGTGAAATCTGTGTCAAGTGGTATAAAATATGAGAGGGTATTTCCTATATGACATATACTCTCCACCCCCTACAGTTAAGAAAAACACTTAGCAGAGATTTGCTTTTCTTTTTTTGAGAGTCTGACTCTGTTGCCCAGGCTGGAGTGCAATGGCACAATCTCAGCTCACTGCAATCTCTGCCTCCTGGGTTCAAGCGATTCTCCTGCCTCAGCCTCCTGAGTAGCTGGGATTACAGGTGCGAGCCACTATGCCTGGTTAATTTTTTGTATCTTTAGTAGAGACGGGGGTTTTACCGTGTTAGGCCAGAGGTGGCTGGTGTTGGAGATGGTGCTTGTGAGGAAATCTGCTAATTTTGATGGCGAGAACCTGCGTGACTCAAAATGTGAAGGGAAAAGACAGAACCCAAACTCAAGCAGGATAAGATGCCAGAGTGGAGACCACGTGGCTGCCGGAACCCCAGGAGGCAGTACCCTCCAGTGGGTAGGCTGGGAAAAAAAAATGCCCCTCCCACAGAGGTAGGTGGTGGGGGTAATTAGTCTCCACCTTGTTAGTGAGCAAATGATTGAAAGAAAGCCTTCTGTTAAGAAACCTGCACTCACACAAATGTGGGACCTAAATTCCTGCCATCTGACAAGTCTGAAATTTCATCTAATGGCTAGTTAGGAATGTTCCCAAGTACACGGCAAGATTAAACAGAAGTCAGCTAAGAAGATGCTGAACCAATTCTCAAGTAGTTCCCAAAGATAAAGTTCTGAGGAACATGAATTAGCTATTAAAAGGAGCTGGGCATGGTGGCTCACACCTGTAATCACAGCGCTTAGGGAAGTGGAGGTGGGAGGATGGCTTGAGGCCAGCAGTTCAAGATTGGCCTGGGCAACATAGGGAGACCCTGTCTCTACAATACAAAAATTAGCCCAGCGTGGTGGCATGCGCCTGCAGTCCCAGCTACTCAGAAAGCTGAGGCTGGAGGATTGCTTGACCCAGGAGGTCGAGGCTGCAGTGAGCCATGGTTGTGCCACTCCACTCCAGCCTGGGTGACAGATTGAGACCTTGTTTCAAAGAAAGAAAAAAAACTGTTAACATCAAAGTCATTAAGGTAAAAAACAGATATATTGTGGGATAGTAAAGAATTTGGTTGGCCTTTGTGTCCAGTTGCTGGGAGGGACTCTTTAAATCCTTGGCATTTCCCAAGTGACAGGGGTGTTACCATTAACATGGTGGGCCCCTTGGGCCATACTTGATAGTTTAGACTCAAAAGGTGACTAACGGCACACTTCTCGTTTATGGTAATGAGTCAGAATGATGGCTGTCAGTGCCAGAAGAGCCACTATGAGATTATGAGAAAACTGGACTTTGAGCCGTGGTATCAACTTGACAGTCTGGGAGGGGGAAGGAAGCTGGAGATTGAGTTCAGTTCCATGACCAATGATCCAGTCAATCACACCTGCATAATACAATCCCAGTGGGTGGGGCACGGTGGCTCATGCCTGTAATCCCAGTACTGTGGGAGGTCGAGGCGGGTGGATTACTTGAGGTCAGGAGTTTGAGACCAGCCTGGCCAGCAGAGTCTCGTATCTACTAAAAATAAAAAAAATTAGCCAGGTGTGATGGTGCACATCTGTAATCCCACCTACTTGGGAGGCTTGAGTCAGGAGAATCACTTGACCCTGGGAGGTGGAGGCTGCAGTGAGCTGAGATCTCACCACTGCATTCCAACCTGGGCAATAGAGGGGGACTCTGTCTCAAAAAAAAAAAAAAAAAAAAAAGGGAAGAAGAAAAATACCCCTTATACATAAATCTCTCCATATATAACTGAAAAAACTCAAGATGCTGATAGAGGTATATGCTACTTTGATTTTATATTTTTTAAAATTTATACCTTGTGATGCAAGTTAACTATCTTGATTTTAAAAGGGAGAATGCACAATATTTAGATTGATGTTTATTTGCGTATGCATTAGAAAACTGTTGAAAGACATACAGTAAAAAAGCAAAACCAAGAAAACAACAAAATCCCAAGCCAAGAGCAATGACAGCTGTATGGACAGTGTTGAGTCTGGCAGAGGACAGCAATAAGAGATTCCTCACAGCATCTTTTGATACTTTTTTTTGGTTGAGTCTTGTGTATAGAATACATATTCTAAAATTAAAATAAGCTTAAAATTAACAAAAAACAAGTTTATTCCCACAGCTATTCAATTTCACATAGACTTGAAAACAATGATCATATAATAAATATGTGGCTTTTCCTACTGAATATTTGCTATTCATCTAAAATACCTCAGAAAATACAAATAAGAGTCTTACACTAGGATTTGTTGACATGACATGACCACAAATTGTGAAATTTCAAAGTCCTCTCAATAGCCTTCTAATCCTAGTAACTCAGATACACCTGGATTCCTGACAACTGTTATTTTCTTTCATTACTTTGGCTCACTTTTATGAGTTCTATTATTAGCATTTTTTTCTTAGATCTTTGCAAAACCATCCTTTATGGTGAAACAATCTTGAAGGATTCTCCACAAATGCAGGAAAAAGCATTGCTAACAAAGTGCTAAGTCAGAAGTGTCTTGGGACCTCTCATGATTCGGCCAGGCGCGGTGGCTCACGCCTGTAAAGTAATCCCAGCACTTTGGGAGGCTGAAGCAGGAGGATCGCTTGGGTCCAAGAGTTCCGGACCAGCCTAGGGAACATCACGAGACTCCCATCTCTATTTAAATAATATTAAAAAAGAAGAAGGAAAACAAGATTCAACAGTCTTGTCTGTTTCCATTTCGGAGTGTGCTTCCTCCTCCAATTGCACATTGCCGTATTCCCTTCCAGTTTGCATTCCCCCTAATGACTGAGTTAAACTGACTCAGTTTAAACTGGCACAGCCTGTTCTTTTGATGCGAAAAGAGTCACTTAGCTATTCCTTGCCACCAATCTCGTCATCGCAGCCGACTCAGTCGGCCAGAGGACTGAGGGTCTCGGAGGCAGTCAGCGCTACAGCAAAGGCGACAGCCGCGAAGTCCATCTGCGGGGGATCCGCGTCAAAGGCTGCTTCCCTTGCCTTACAGCCTTCCACGAACAGCCTGCGGCGTTCCTCGAAATCCCGTAGTAATCTGACCGGGATCATGGAGCTACCATCCAGATACTCGCGGAACAACAGCTGCTGGTTAATTCCTAAGAAACCGAGCTGCTGATGGGGGTCTGGCGCGGACGCCAGACCCGGGACGCTGCTGCGGATGGGCCCAGGCACAGGGCCCGGCACCCGTGCCATGGACAGCGCAGCTTCGGCCACTGGGCCTTCCCCGGCCTCCTGCGCCCGCCCCCCGCCGCCGACTGCCCCCTGCAGTACGTCGCTGACGCCACTCGCTGTGCCCACCTGTGGGACGCTGCTGTCTCCAGGGAGCTCGGACATCTCCGACAGCCCAGTCGGCTCCGCCATAGTCTGAGCGTTTCTACGGAGATGGGAGTAACTGCACTGCGCTGCTAGACGCAGGACGTGCGCATGCGCGAATCTCGGTGTGCGCGTAAACGCTGTGAGTGCGAGAGTGTGCGCATGCGTAAACAGGGTGCGTACTCCTCGACCGTCCCCTAGCGGTCCTGAGTGCCATTACGTCTGTAGCCGCCTGTCCTCTGAGCGCCTGAGGACCTGAGGACCATGTGATATTTTAAATTACAACCACTTCAATATTAATGTAAAGTTTCTTATAAGGTCATTTTCCAGCTCCTTTTTTTTTTTTTTTTTTTTGAGAACGGGTCTCACCCTGTCGCACAGGCGGGAGTGCAGTGGTACAATCTCAGTTACTGCTGCCTTGACCTCCTGGCCTTAAGCCATCCTCCTGCCTCAGCCTCCGGAGTAGCTGGGGCTGCAGGTGCGCACCACCACACCCAGCTAATTCTTTATTTTTTGTAGAGATTGGGTCTCACTGTGTTTCCCAGGCTGGTCTCGAACTCCTGGCCTCACGTGATCATCCTGCCTTGGCCTTCCAAAGTGCTGGGATTACAGGCCTGAGCCACTCAGCCTGGCCTATAAGTAATATTTTGACACTGCACGTTTGGGGTTTCCCAAAACCACCTTTAGGTTTGATAATTCCCAGAGCTCACTGAAATCTGTTATACTCACAGTCATGCTTATTACAAAGGACACAGATTAGAAGACATGTATAAGGCACAGTCTGGGATGGGGAGGGCTCCAAATATGAAGTTCCTGTGTCCCTAGGGACCTGTTCCCCTTTGCCGTCCATATGCGGCAGTAAGTGCAGGGGTAGTGCCAACATAGGACTCTTACCCAGGCTTTGGTGTCCAGAGTTTTTATTGGGGTTTCACTACATAGGCATGTGTGATTAAACCATTGCCCATTTTGTTGAAGTCAATCTCCAGCCTCCTACCTGATATCACGTGGCTCCAAGCCCCAACTCTCTAATGATATAGCTAGTCTTTCTTGTGTGGCTAGCTCTGATCCTGATAACCAAAAATGTGAAAGTCTATGTTCCATTTTAAAACCAGTCAGCTCTGGCTGGGTGTAGTGGCTCATGCCTGTAATCCCAGCACGTGGGGAAGCAAAGGCGGGAGGACTGCTTGAGCCCATGAGTTCAAGACCAGCCTGGGCAACATAGTGAGACCCCTGTCCCTACCAAAAAAAATTAGGTAGGCATGGTGGCATGTGCACCTGTAGTCGCAGCTACTCAGGGGGCTGAGGTGGAGGATGACTTGAGGTTGGGAGGTCGACTGTACAGTGAGCTATGATTGCACCACTGCACTCCAGCCCTGTATGACAGAGTGAAATCCTGTCTCAAAAAAAAAAAAAATCCTTGGAATTTAACTGGAATCCAAATACGAGAGTTGCTGGCAATTGAACTTCTAAAAATTCTGACCTATCACAGGTCATGTCTGGAAGCTGATTGGGTTGGAAATCATTCTGACTCACGTGCACCTTGCTTTGTTTCTACAGTTCTCTTGGAGAGATGGAGTGAGTTCTCCCACATGTGACATACATGCTTCAAAAGGCGCATTTGAGCTATTACACAGAAGACTCAAGAAAGGACTTCTTTGGAAGGTAACTTTAGATAGATAGCTTGGTTACTGGAGGGAATTTGTAATTATGAGTTAGCCGTAAAGTCTCCAAAATTCAGTGTGGTTTCCATTTTGAATGGCTATAATAATACACCGCTCAGTACCTGCAAGTCAAAGAAAAGAGGCCAGAGAAACTCTCTGGAAAAATAGAAAGAATCAAGTAAAAATTCTTAAACCAAGTTTTAATGCTGATTCTCCAACTACTTTATTTTATTTTTATATTTTTGAGACAGAGTCTCACTCCGTCACCCAGGCTGGAGTGCAGTGGTGTGATCTCAGCTCACTGCAACCTCACCTCCTGGGTTACTGCATCTTATGCCTCCTGGGCTCAAGCAATTCTCCTGCCTCAGTCTCCTGAACAGCTGGGATTACAGGTGCCCGCCACCTTGCCCGGCTAATTTTTGTATTTCTAGTAGAGATGGGGTTTCGTCATGTTGGCCAGGCTGGTCTCGAACTCCTGACCTCAAGTGATTTGCCTGTATCAGCCTTCAAAAGAAAGTGGTGGAGGCTGGGCACGGTGGCTTATGCCTGTAATTCCAGCACCTTGGGAGGCTGAGGCAAGCGGATCATGAGGTCAGGAGATTGAGACTGTCCTGGCCAACACGGTGAAACTCCATCTCTAATAAAAATACAAAATTAGCTGGGTTTGGTGGCATGTACCTGTAATCCTGGCTACTTGGGAGGCTGAGACACGAGAATCGCTTGAACTCGGGAGGTGGAGGTTGTAGTGAGCCGAGATCGTGCCACTGCACTCCAGCCTGGCAACACAGCGAGACTCCATCTCAAAAAAACAAAGCAAAACAAAAAAACATTTTAAAGAGATCGTATTCTCTATTTGAAGGCTGAGAGAGTTTTTCTTCTGACAACACTTCTGACACCAAATATGTGTGGGATTTTCCACAATGATTCTCCAAAACAAACCGAGTGTCCCACAATTCCATTCTGACAACAACTATCTGCAGTTAGTGCAGACCCCACAGGACCCATAAGACTATGCCCACTTCGGATGCCAGCCACAAATGGAGTGCATAGGCTACCCACATTTCTACCCAGCCAAGTACAAATTCAGGAGTTCCCATGACCACCCCTCAGGTTTGATAATTTGCTAGAACTCACACAACTTAGTAAAGTGCTGTATTTACTAGTACTAGTTTAATTAATTTATTTTGAGACAGAGCCTCACTCTCTTGCCCAGGCTGGAATGCACTGATGTGATCTCAGCTCACTGCAACCTCCACCTCCTGGGTTCAAGTGATTCTTGTGCCTCAGCCTCCTGAGTAGCTGGGATTACAGGTGTGTTACCACCACACCTGGCTAATTTGTGTATTTTTAGTAGAGACAGGGTTTTGATATCTTGGCCAGGCTGGTCTTAAACTCCTGTCCTCAAGTGATTCACCCTCCTTGGCCTCCCAAAGTGCTGGGATTACAGGTGTGAGCCACCACACTCGGCTAGTACTAGTTTATTATAAAGGATACAACTCAGGAAGAGCTACATAGAAGAGAGAGATGGGGTGGGTGTAGAGGGGGCACATAGAGCTTCCATGCCTTCTCTTGGTGGGGACTCTCCCAGCGCCTTGATGTGTTCAGTCTGGAAACTCTCAAACCCTGCTGTTTAGGGGCTTTATGGAGGTTTAATTACATAGGCATCATTGATAAGTCAGTTACCATTGGTGATTGACTCAATCTCCGGCACCTTGTTCCTCTCCCCTTACCAGGAGGTTGGGGATGGGGCTGAAAGTTCCAAGCTTCCAGTGAAGCCTTGGTCTTTCTAGTGATAGCCCCCATTCTGAAGCTATCTAAGGGTCACCAAGAGTCACCTCATTAGAGCAAAACATGTTCCTAACACACTATCACTCGGTTGATTCTAAGAGTTTTAGGAGTTCTGTGCCAGAAACCAGAAAGACAAAACATTGTATCTTTCTTATTATAGCACAAAGGCTATTTCTACTTTGAGGATCAATGATTTTCATCTGGTGTTTTCTCCTTTTGAAGCACACCTGTGACCCATCCATTGCATGAGAAATGGAGGGATTTTTCTGCTTTCCTTGCAGAAGACAGTAGGTATGGGTAGATCTTGGTGACAGGGGAAGTAGGAACCATTTAGTCATTGTAGTTAGCTGACAGAGAACCACCTCCCACTTTCCTTTGTGTGTCTTTCATTCAATCCCTGAAGAAAAAGAGAAACTTACCCACCATCCTAGTCATGTTCGCTTCAGAGCTGGGTGTCCAATGCTCATTTATTGGAAGGTTTCCCACATTCAGCATCTGCAGGTGGGCATTTCTCCAGAAGCAGATGAGTCTGGATCTCAGATATGAGGTCATATGTTTAGGTCTGCATAAAGAAATGGAATTTGGGTTTTGTTTTGTTTTTTAAGAGATAGGGTTTCACCATGTTGGCCAGGCTGGTCTTGAACTCCTGACCTCAAGCAATCCACCCGGCTCAGCCTCCCAAAGTGCTGGGATTACAGGGGTGAGCCACCTCACCCGGCCGGAATTCAGTTTCAATGTGTATTTAATTCAAATTCATTTGGAATGTGTATTTAGCTATTCTAAGGATGTGTGTTGGCCCAGGAACTATAGATTCTTATATGCTGCCCCTCACAACTCCCAAAACTTTGCATGTTTAACTTCTGTAAGATTTCACCACTTATAAGGATGTAGAATGGTTGGGTGTGGTGGCTCACACCTGTAATCCCAGCAATTTGGGAAGCCGAGGCTAATGGATCACTTGAGGTCAGGAGTTCGAGACCAGCCTGGCCAACAGGGCAAAACCTTATACAAAAATTATCTGGGCATGATGCCACACGCCTATAGTCCCAGCTATTCAGGAGGCTGAGGCAGGAGGATTGGTTGAACCTGTGAGGTGGAGGTTGCAGTGAGCCGAGATTCTGCCACGGCACTCTAGCACTGCAGCCAGGGTGACAGAAGACTCTGTCAAAAAAAAAAAAAAAAAAAAAAAAAGGATGTAGAAGAAAGGGAGGGAGGAGTTTGGGGTAAATTTAAGAGGAATAGAGTGTCAAGTAATATATCCAGGGTCCCACAGGTGATCAAAGCCAGAACTTGAACAAACGCGGTCTGATACCAGAAGTGATGCTCTTGACACTTTTCCCGAATCCTCCTCCTCTCCCTCTTGAGAGTCCAGCCCTGTTAGGCCAGTGCCCTTTAGTGGGAAGAGTTCATGATCTGAGTCAGATGGACTTGTAAAGACTATCAATCCTATGAGCCTCCAGGCTCTTTCCTGGAAACATTAAGTGACAAAATAGTTAACTAAGCTGTTTAAAACTGTGGAAGTCCAAGTGATTATCATTCTTACTGTTTGGGCAACAACCCCTTTTTCTCTAGACCTGAGTTCAGATTCCATCAGGGGTAGGAACCCAAGATTTCTGTCTCTGGCCAAATACTGTAAGAACCCTCAGAAAAAGCCTCTCAGGGCAACCCAATAAATAGAAACCCTAGGCTGATTTCAGGAATCCAGGAAGAGTGTTTTGACTTTGATATACTCATCATATTAGAGAAGGAGATGGTAAAGCTAAAACCAAGCTTCATGAAGATTATTTTGGAGAGTTTTATATGTATTGTACAGTTATCATATAACACTTCTTCAAGTTCAACAATCCTCTCTGTGACTGTTAAGTAGAAAGGCATGCAATCAAGAAAGTCAGGAAAAATGCTATATTCTAACTCAGCGAGGATATGTTTGTCTTCGAAGAACCTAAAAATCTATTGCTCATACCATGGGAAAAAAAAATCCATAAAGTGGTGAAAGAGCTACTGCTCCTTGCCACCCCAGACACCAGCCTAGATGGTCCCCAAGGGAAATTCTACCAAACCTTAGATAATTCCAATGGATTTTTAAAGAGTTCCAGAACTAAGGAAATTTCCAAATTATTTATATGATGTAATAACATCACTATTTAAGAGTGACAAATGCGTACAAGAAAATGACACAGCAGCCTCACTTATGAACGTAAATATGAATGTCCTTTAACAAAAAAGCAGAGATCCAGTAGCACATCGAAGTATCATCTCTGGCTGGGCACGGTCGCTCACGCCTGTAATCCCAGCACTTTGAGAGGCCAAGGTGGGTGGATCACCTGAGGTAAGGAGTTCGAGACCAGCCTGGCCAACATGGTGAAACCTCATCTCTACCAAAAATACAAAACTGGCCTGGCATGGTGGTGGACACCTGTAATCCCAGCTACTAAGGCAGCTAAGGCAGAGAACTGCTGGAATCCAGCAGGTGAAGGCTGCAGTGAGCTGAGATCACGCCACTGCACTCCAGCCTGGGCGGCAGAGTGAGACTGCCTCTCAAAAAAAAAAAAAAGTGTGTGTGTGTGTGTGTGTGTATATATATAATTAATTAATTAATTTGAAGAATGCAAAGATCGTGTATTACTAGTAACTCTAAATGTGAGTCTTCATGGTGGTAGATTTGAAACAATCCTAGGATTACTTTCACAGATTCTGAAAAGGTCTTTGACAAAATTCAACAACCATTCTTGATAAAACACACACAGACACACACATACACACACAGCAATAGAGAGCTATGTAAACATGTCTATGAAATTGGTCTGGTGCGGTGGCTCACATCTGTAATCGCAGCACTTTGAGAAACCAAGGTGGGAGGATCACTTGAGGTCAAGAGTTTGAGACCGGCTGGGCAACATGGCAAAACCCCATCTCTACAAAAACATATAAAAATTAGCCAGGCATGGTGGTGTGCACCTGTAGTCCCAGCTACTCAGTAGGCTGAGATGGGAGAATCGCTTGAGCCTTGGAGGCAGAGGTTGCAGTGAGCCAAGATTGCGCCACTGCACTCCAGCCTGGGCAACAGAGTGAGACGCTGTTGAAAGGGAAAAAAAAAAAGATTTCCATGAAATCAGGAACAAGACAAGGATGCTTCTTTATCTTCCAGCATTGTTTTAAATTAGATAGAAGGTATTAGCCAAAAAACTAATAAAGAGAAAAGACGCCAGAGGTATTAAAAATTGTAAAAGGGGCCAGGCATGGTAGCTAATGCCTCTAAATATTTTTTTAATTTTGTTATTTTTTATTTGTTTTATCTTTTGTTATTTTTTAATTTTTTGAGACAGGGTCTCACTGTGTCACTCAGGCTGGAGAGCAGTGCCACAATCTTGGCTCACTGCAACCTCCGCCTCCCGGGTTCAAGCAATTCTCCTGCCTCAGCCTCCCAAGTAGCTGGGATTACAGGCACACACCACCACGCCCGGCCAGGCTCATGCCTCTAATCTCAGAACTTTAGGAGACCAAGGCAGCAGGACAGCTTAAGCATAGGAGATCAAGACCCTATCTCTAAGAAAAAAAAAAAAAAAAAGGGAAAGAGGCAAAACCAAAACCATCATTATTTGTAAATGACTAATTCCTCAACAAGATAATCATTTGAAAATCTACTATAAATAGTAAGACAATTCAGTATATTAAAGGAGGCTATCAAATAAATATGCAGACATCAATTATTTTCAAATACACAGGCAAGCTTCTATAATAGAAATATCTTCATGTACTACAGAAAAAACACAAAAGATCAAATATCTAGGAATAAATGACTACACCTATGAAAGACCTACTTTAGGAACATTAGGGCAAACATTAATGCTCTCCTGAAGAATACAAAGGAAGTCTTTTAAAAAATGGAAAAACTGCCAGGCATGGTGGCTCATACCTGTAATTCCAGCACTTTGAGAGGCCTAGATAGCTGATCATATGAGGCCAGGAGTTCAAGACCAGCCTGGCCAACATGGCAAAAACCCATCTCTACTAAAATTACAAAAATTCACCAGGCGTGGTGGTGGGCAACTGTAGTCCCAGCTATTCAGGAGGCTGAGGCATGAGAATCGCTTGGACCCAGGAGGTGGAGGTTGCAGTGAACCAAGACTGTGCCACTGCACTCCACACTGGGTGACACAGTGAGACTGTCTCAAAAAAAACCAAAAAAACCTGATCATTTAGATACAAAGAAGACTCATTATCTAAAAGATAGCAATTACCCATGAGTTAATGAAGTGTAATATGATTCTAATAAAAATGCTTTGTTTGAAAATAAGGTAAGCTGACTTTCAGGTTCATGTAGTTACATAATGAACAAAATACCCAGAAGCACTATGAAAAACTATACTGAAAGGCTTTAGCATTACCAGATTGAGAACTAGTTAGTAAATCTAAAACACAGTTTGTGTATGAAAAGGCATCTTAAAACAATTAGTGGAGCCAGGCATGGCACCCAGCACTTTGGGAAGCTGAGGCAGGTGGATCACCTGAGGTCAGGAGTTCGAGACCAATCTGGACAACATAGTGAAACCCTGTCTCTACAAAAAATACAAAAAATTAGCCAGGTGTGGTGGCGTGGGCCTGTAATCCCAGCTACTTAGAAGGCTGAGGCAGGAGATTGCTTGAACCCGGGAGGAGGAGGTTGCAGTGAGCTGAGATCCTACCACTGCACTCCAGCCTGGTTGACAGAGCAAGGCTCTGTCTGAAAAACAAAAACAAAAAACAGTTAGTGGAGAAAAGATGGACTACTTAGTAAATGATGTTAGGGCAATCAGGCAATCGTCTAAAAAAAACTTAGATCCTTATACTGCACCTGAGAATAAATTTCAAATAGTTCAAAGATTCGAACATGAACAATGAAACACACACACACACACACACACACACACACACACTACACACACTACAACCTTGGGATTCAAAATCCTGCAGGTTTATTTACTTTTGAAATAGGATCTCACTGTTATCCATGGTGGAGTACAGCGGTGTGATCTTGGCTTTACTGCAGCCTCAGCCTGCTGGGCTCAAGTGATCCTTCCACCTCAGCTCCCACGGTAGATGGGATTACAGGTGTGTGCCACTAGGCCAGGCTAATTTTTCATATTTTTCAAAGAGACAGAGTTTTGCCATGTTGCCCGGACTGGTCTTGAACTACTGAGCTTAAGTGGTCTGCCTGCCTCAGCCTCCCACAGTGCTGGGATTACCAGTGTGAGTCACTGTGCCGGGCCTACCACAAATTTAAAGGAAAATAGGCAGCAAAAATCACCACGGCCAAAAGGCTTTCCAAAAAGCCAAAGCCTAATGGCAAATTGTGAAAAAATATTCGTTAACTCATATCCCAAGCTGTTATTATACCTCGTATCACTAACATGAGTATAATAAATAGCTACTGGATTCAACGAAGAAAGGACAAAATTATCTGTTAGAGAAGTGTATAAAGAATGTGAACTAGGCACAGTGGCTCAAGCTTATAATCCCAGAACTTTGGGAGGCCGAGGCAGGAGGATCATCTGAGGTCAGGAGTTCGAGACCAGCCTGGCCAACAATGGTGAAACCCCATCTCTACTAAAAATACAAAAATGAGCCAGACGAGGTGGCACACACCTGTAATCCATTATTTAGGAGGCTGAGGCAGGAGAATTGCTTGAACCTGGGAAGTGGATGTTGCGGTGAGCTGAGATGGTACCACTGCACTTCAGCCTGGGTGACGAGCGAGACTTTGTCTCAAAAAGAAAAGAAAAGAAAAAAGAATATAAACAGAGACTTTATGGAAAAGGGAATATATGTTATATATATATATATGTGACTCTTTAAAAGATATTTAACTGGCTGGGTGCAGTGGCTCACACCTATAATTCCAGCACTTTGGGAGACTGAGGTGGGTGGATCGCCTGAGGTCAGGAGTTCAAAACCAGTTTGGCCAGCATGGTGAAACCCTGTCTCTGCTAAAATACAAAAATTAGCCAGGCGTGGTGGTACATGCCTGTAATCCCAGCTTTCAGGAGGCTAAGGCAGGAGAATCATTTGAGCCTGGGAGGCGGAGGTTGTGATGAGCCAAGATCATGCCACTGTACTCCTACCAGGGCAACAAGAGCAAAACTCCATTTCAAAAAAAAAAAAAAAAAAAAGATATTTAACTTCGCTCATAATAAAAGCAAATTAAAACTGATATACTATTTTTTCAACTATCAGATTCATAAAAGCTGGATGATTGTTGGTTTAGTGTGTTGGCCAGGCTGTCCTGAAACATCCTTGATCATCAATTGCTGGTGGGAGTGCAAAGCAGGACACATAGTGCTGCACAGCAATATCCATACAATTTTAAAGAAGTACCTTTGGTCCAGAATTCCCACTTCTAGGGAATCAGCCTACAGATATTACACGTTAAAAGAAATGTAGTTAGCTAATGATTATAAGACACATCATTAGTTTCATGAAAACCCAAGGAAAAAATGCTGTATTACAGCATCAAATGTAAGATGCACCCACATTTCAGCTATGTTAAAATATGAAAAGTGCATTTTGAATTGAAGCAATACTATATTTGTGCACCTGCCACATGATACGTGTACAAGATGAACTACTCAAGCAATTTTTTTTTCCTCTCCAAAGAAATATATGGGAAACAACCTAAATGTCTGTCAATATATCGCTGGTTAAGTAAATTTCAACATAATTTCAGGATAGAATAAAATGCCACTTTAAAAAATAATGAGGAAATACAGTGGTTTGGTAGGGTCGTCAAGATATGTTCTTAATGAGAAAGCAATATATAAACCAGTAAGTATAATACGCTGACTTCTGTGAAGTACTAAAAACAAGTAAACTCAGATTTATAGGTGCCTGTGTATACATAGGGAAACTAGAAGGATGGAAGGGAAACTGTGGCTATCATTAGAGGTCATGGTGGGTACTGGATGGAGGAAGACAAGAATGGAAGGCTTTTTCACTGTATATTTTATATATTTTTTGGTTTGTAAATGGATTTTTTTTATACTGAAAACACTTTTAAAATTAAAAATTGAGTGAAAGAAAAAAGTCCAGAAATTTGATGTTCTTGAAAACATGATTTATCACGTAATATGTACAACATTTACTTTGCTCGTCACTTGAAATGTCTAAGAAAACACAAAATCAATCTTACACTAGAAACTTCTATTGAATATGACATGAGGAGAGCACATATTCCGACATAACCGGGCGCGACAATTTCAAGATCTTTTCACAGCCTTCCAGTCCTAATAACTCGGCATTAAACGCCTTATTCTGTTCAGCACTATTTGATAATTTCTTTCATCCTCATGGGCTTGAGTATTGGTGATTTCTCATCAAGTCTCAATTTGATAAAGCCATTCATTACTTTGTAATAAAGCAATGTTGAGAGACATTTTCCATAACGCAGCGGGGAAAAACGTGGATCAATCACAAACTCAAAGAACGTTACAGTTATAGTACTTTTGACATTTTTTTCAATTTCTTCTGTAATGCTTTTTCAAGATAAGCTTCCCTCTGTCTTTTCCCCCTCCACCTCCACCTGTGCACTGCCTTATCTCGATATACTCTGACTTCTGAAAATCAAGTTGCAGGATTGGTATGACTGGAATGCAGAGGTTCTCTTGTAGTGTCACCATGTAACTATTCTCTATTGATAAACTTATCACAACCAAGTTCTTCTATCAGAGGGTTGATAACTTCAGATGCAGTCAGAGCTATCGTAAAGGTTAAAATATCGAGGTCCACCCTGTGAGGATTTCGCTGATATTCGGCATCAAACGCCGCTTCCCTTGCTCTGCAGGCTTCCACGAATCGCCTGCGGCGTTCTTCAAGCTCCTGTATTCTGCCGGGAGCAATCGGGTAATTTTCCAGATAATGGCGGAGAAACTGCTGGTAATTGATTCCTAAAACGCTAAGTGGGTGGCGGAGGCGGAGATAGGGCAACGCAGCCAGGCCTCCATTCGCGTGCCTGGACCGGGGCCTAGCCTCAGGACCCTCTTCGTCCACCGGCTCCCCCAGCAAGCGGGCGACCTCCGCCATCCGGGCTTCTCTGGCCGCCGCCGCCGCTGGGTTTTCCCTACCCACCGCGGCTGCCCTGGCCACCGCCGCCGCTGCCACCGGGGCTCCCCTGGCCGCTGCCATCCGGCCTTCCCTGGCCGCCGGCACCGGGCCTCCCCTGGCCGCCGCCATCGCGCCTTCCCCGGCCTCCTCAGGCTGCGCCGGGGCCGGCTCCCGCCTCCCGCGGCCTACCTCTGCCTGCGGGACGTCTCTGTCACCATTCGCCGCGCCTGTCTGCGGGACACTGTTGTCTGCGGGCAGCTTGGACATCTTAGACCGCGGGGTCAACTGGGCTGCTCCCAGAGAAACTGGAATAACGGGACAGCGCTATGCCCGGTGGACACCCCAGTGCGCGTGCGTGAACGCTGTGCGCACGGTAAACGCCGTGTGCGTAACCGGGCGCGAGAGCAGTTTCTACCGCAAACCCTGGGAGCAGTGCGCATGCGTACTCTCCAGGCGCCCGCGGTTCTCCAGAGGCCACCTCGAGGCCGGGAATCGCCAACGCATCTGAAACAGCCCAATGACGAAGGGGTGGGCCGTATTGGACATTTCAACCTGTTTGATGTTTGTCAGGAACACTAGGAACGCTTACAAGATCGCTTCTTGTATGCGTTCTCAAGGTTCTGTCCTAGAGTGTTCCTCTTTGTTCTTCAGTGGTTATATGCCATCACTATTATATGTATTTTAGATTCATGGTCTAAAGATATTTTAGATTCACGGTCTTTTCTGGGTTTTTAAATTTTTTTCCATTCATTTCTTTGCCTGTCTTCACCCATATGGATCGTCCTAGCTACTAAAGCTTTATAATTATATTCTTTTCTTGTATTACATTGACTACTTTGGACATTTAATTTTCAAATCTTATTTGTGCAATATAACATGCAGAAAAGTAAACAAAACATAAATATACAGCTGAATGATTTATCACAAAGTGAACATTTAACTACCACACAGGCCAAGAAATGGAATATTTCCAGTATTCCAGAACGGTTCCTCTCCTTCTTATCACTATCCTCTCCTTTCTACCCAGAAATAACTACTATCCTGATATTTATACTTTCTTGTTTCTCTTTTCATTTTACCACCTAAGGGTGCATTCCTAATGCTGTAGTTTAGTTTGGTCTGTATTCTGAACTTTATATATGTGAGAAACACACTTACCTGTCCAAACCCAAAGAATGGACTTAGAGGCATGAAGAACAGCAAAAGTGAGACTTTATTAATAAAGACCTTGCAAGATCAGGTGTCTGGTAGGTAGGCACGCCCAGGGCAGTCACAACAGGTACTTCCTCTCTCTCCTTTCCTCCCTCCCCTCCCCTTGCTTCCCCTCCCCTTCCCCCACTTTCTTTCTTCTTTGACAGAGTTTCACTCTTGTTGCCCTGTCTGGAGGGCAATGGCACGATCTTGGCTCACCCCAACCTCCTCCTCCTGGGTTCAAGCAAGTCTCCTGCCTCTGTCTCCCAAGTAGCTGGGCTTATAAGCATGTGCCACCACACCCAGCTAATTTTGTATTTTTAGTAGAGACAGGGTTTCTCCATGTTGGTCAGGCTGGTCTCGAACTCACAGCCTCAGGTGATCCACCCACCTCAGCCTCCCACCCTCCTTCTTTCCTTCTTTCTTTTTTTTTTTTTTCAGGGTCTCATTCTGTCATCCAGACTGGAGTGCAGTGGTGCAATCACAGCTCACTGCAGCCTCAACCTCCTTGTTCCCACCCTCTGGCTGCCTGAAGAATCACGAATTTTAAAACTTTAATCTTGTTATATGTTTTCCTGAGCTCAAATGATCTCCCACCTCAGCCTCCTGAGTATCTGGGACTAAAGGTGTGCACCACCACACCCGGCTAATTTTTAATTTTTTTGTAGAGACAGGGTCTCCTTATGTTTCACAGGCTGGTCTTGAACTCCTGGGCTCAAATGATCCGCTTGCCTCGGCCTCCCAAAGTGCTGGGATTATAGCCATGAGCCACCGAGCTTGGCCTCCAGCCTATCTTTTCATTACGGTTTATAAATACTTTATTTTCTTGATGGTTATTATATTCATTACCATTCTTTATGGGTCTCATAATATTAAAACATGAATCTTATGTACTAGTTCTCCAATTACTTTCTCTTTGTTCTGATTAATGTGAACAAAATCATTTGATTTGATTTTGCTGGTGGTGGTCCCTGTCACGATGCCATGATTCATGACCATCAGGCAAATGATTTAAGTGACTCATTGTTCTTTGCCTATCAGAAGTAGCTATTCTGAGGCAGTAAGGTCTCATCCACAGAGCACAAGACTGCATTTTAATTTTCCTGGTCCAAGCACCAAATTAGTAAAACACAACAGCTAGTCTACTTGCGGCTTCCCACCAGCATCTCTGCAATCACTAAGTGTACGGCTCCTTTAAGGCAGCTCCCAGGCTAGGCTGGAGACAGAGCTATTGTTCCCACCCTTAGGCCGCCTGGAGAATCACAAAAATTTAACAAAGGAAGTTCCAGACTTAGATGATAACATATATTATGACAGGAAGAAGTAGAAATCTAGTAACTTGCTGTAATCCTGCAGAAGCAGATACAATCTTGTTCTCTGGACTAAGAATCACCTTACAGCAGAAGCTGAAAGGCCCTCTGATTTTCCAAGAATAGAAATTGCTCTAAGTAAAATGGTTTATTAGACTGAAGTGATATAAAAATGGTTCTAGGGGCCAGGCGCGGTGGCTCATGCCTGTAATCCCAGCACTTTGGGAGGCCGAGACAGGTCAAGAAATCGAGACCATCCTGGCCAACATAGTGAAACCCTGCCTCTACTAAAATACAAAAATTAGCTGGGTGTGGTGGCACGCACCTGTAATCCTAGATACTCGGGAGGCTGAGGCAGGAGAATCGCTTGAACCCGGGAGGCGGAGGTTGCAGTGAGCCGAGAGCGAGCCACTGCACTCCAGCCTGGTGCCTGGTGACAAAGCGAGACTCTGTCTCAAAAAAAAAAAAAAAAAAAAAAAAGGTTCTAGGAAAATGAAGTAAACTAAAATGAGAAACTACAAACAGAGGAAGGCAGAAAAACTTGGTGATAATGTGAGGCGATACAAACAAAAATTGACATGTGGTCCAGGGTTGCTGTTGCTCCCAGGACTGTGCCTGCCACGCTGCAGCATCTTTGTAATTCACTGCCCGTGACGAAGGGAATTAAATAATAGCAATAATAGTAAAAACAAAACCTTATAATTTCTAGTTGCTATATAATAAATTTCGCTGTGCTGTGTGCTGTTTAATATAAAACCTAACCCCCAGCTCTGCTTAAAATTAACTAACTCCCTATAAAACCTACCTTATCTATTCTCCCCACATTCTCAGCAAAGTTCCCAGGCATCTCAAGACTCCTGTTTTTCTTGCTGACCAGCTGCAAGGTCACAGGAGAAGATAACACCCTCAAAACTTAAAACTTAATCAAAGGTCATTCTGGAACGAGCAAACACTCAACTCACAGAATGGAAGATAATTTGCAAATCAGATATCTGATAAGAGGTTATGATCTAGAATAAATAGAGACCTTCTACCATCTAACAACAACGACACAAAAATTCTTCCAATTTAACAATAACCAAATAACACATCTCCAGAACAGATATAAAAGTGGCCAACAAGCACATGAAAAAAGACTCAACTTCAGAGTCACTGGGGAAAATGCAGAATCAAAAACCATAGTGAAATAGCACTGCCTTCTCGCTAGGTTGGCTATTATTTTCAGATACAAAATAACAAGTGTTGTGAGGATGCAGAGATACTGCAACCCTTGAACATGGCTGTTGGGAGTGTAAAATGGTGCGGCTGCTGTGGAAAACTTTACGGCAGTTTCTGGAAAATGTTACCATGTGATCCAGCAATACCACTTCTGTGTATACACCCTCAATAATTGAAGAAAGAGACTCACGCCAGGTATCTGTACAGCAGTGTTCATAGCAGCATGATTCATTACAGGCAATTTCCATCTACAGATACACATATGATGGAAGATTATCAGCCTTAAAAGTGGAGGACATTTTGACACTTGCTATCGCATGGATGAGTCTTTAAAACATGCTAAGTGGAGTAAGACTGACTGCCCCTGAGACTGTAGGTGCCGGCTGTGGGGGAGAAGGTGATGGGGCAGGAGTAGGGGCTATGGACATTTGGACCGTTCCTCCTGCAGCTTTCTTGTGCCTTCAGGACCTGTGCAAGCCTGATGTCTCTGCCCAGTGAGTCCTCCCTTCCATCCTGAGGCTATTTACTAAGTTTCAGGTTGCATAAGACATGCAACCAGAAAGCATGGTGTGACTGGTGCTCTGCCCTACTTTCACTTTTAGATAGCTCTGGCTGAACTTGTAACCTAACTAAAAATAGGACTTTGTCTCCTTTTCACTGTGGTTATAAAGGCATAGATTTCCAAGAAATCCAGGGTGTACGGGAAAATGATTTAGTAATTTATTGCTGAATTCTGATGCATGCTGTCTTGTTAGTATTTCAGACACAAGATAGGAAAGACACTTGTTTATTGAGGAAGCAGTTTGCAAGACACTCGGAGTAGATATATAATTGCCTGCCCTAAGTGAATTGGTGGGAAATAAGAATTGCTCTATCCTTGATTTTGTTTATTTATTATTATTATTTTTAGAGGGAGTCTTGCTCTATTGTCAGGTTGGAGTGCAGTTGTGCGATCTCGGCTAACTACAACCTCTGCCTCTTGGGTTCAAGCCATTCTCTTGCTTCTGCCTCCCAAGTAGCTGGGACTACAGGCACTCGCCACCATGTCCGGCTAGTTTTTGTGTTTTTAGTAGAGACGGGGTTTCACCACGTTGGCTAGGGTGGTCGCTATCTCTTGACCTTGTGATCCACCCGCCTTAGCCTCCCAAAGTGCTGGGATTATAGGCGTGAGCCACTGCGCCCAGCCAGGGCTCTCTTTTTCTACTTGGACTCCAAAACTCACAGGTCCCTCTACTCAACCAGGAAAAGGAAGAGGGAAACTCATATGGTCTCTGCCCTGAATTCCGGAATGTGGGATGAACCATTTCTTTTTTGAAAATGCTAAGACCCAGACTTAGCAAAGGCCAATTTCCTCATTTAAAGAGTGCTCACGGATGACCATGTGCTCCTTCCATCCTCCTTCCTGACTTAGAATGGGAAAAGTCATGCTTTTATTGTTTGTTTGTTTTGGGGGGTCTGAGACAGAGTTTTGCTTTTGTTACCCAGGCTAGAGTGCAATGGCAAAATCTTATCTCACTGCAATCTTGGTCTCCTGGGTTCAAGCAATTCTCCTGCCTCAGCCTCCTGAGTATCTGGGATTACAGGCATGCCCCCATCACTCCTGGCTTATTTTGTATTTTTAGTAGAGACGGGGTTTCTCCATGTTAGTCAGGCTGGTCTCAAACTCCTGATCTCAGGCAATCTGTCCTCCTCAGCCTCCCAAAGTGCTGGGATTACAGGCGTGAGTCACCAAGCCCGGCCTGGGAAAAGTCACGTCACAGAGGAGGAGCTGTAGGCTCATATAATGGACAGGGCAGTCAGTACTCTTCAGAGTGTAAATCTTGGTCAGAGATGGATGCGAGGCAAACCTTTTTACCAGAAAACACAACGTCATAACTTCAGGAGAAGCATGGAGGCTGAGCTGCACAACTCCTCACCATCACTCCAGCATCCTCACCTATGCATTTCTCTGGTGATTCCCTGCCCCCTGGCAGACCCCTTACTGTCAATTCTGCTGCATCACAGTCACACATCTGAAACTGAAACTGAGTCTATTTCTGTCACACCCTATCCCTCACACTTTTTGGAAATCATGCTAGGAGGGGCTTGGAAACAGAAACAAAGCCAAGGGGCAGGGCCAACATGGAACATTTAAGTGCTGCAAATCAGATACTCACACAGAAGACCAGATACTCTTTTGAAGAGCTACACAGAGGAAGACAACAATGTCACTGCTATGTGTAAGTTGAAAGGCCCAGCCTTCAATAACCTCAATTTATATAAAGCAAGAAAGAACCAGGGGTGATTTCATGAGATGCAAGTAGGAGAATTTCTATTGTGAATATGTTATTGAGAGTTGTGAGTGTGTGAAAGACAGACCCTGGGGCTGTGGTATCTGAGATGCTGGTGGGGTGTTGGGTGTGGACCCTGGACCAGTGTAACTCTCTGTGAGTGTGTGGTGGTGTCTGATGAGAGTGAACTCTGCTGTGATGATGTGACTTTAGGTGGGAGGTGGACGGCCAACCAGAGTGGGTGGGTGTGTGCCTGAGTGTAAAGGAGTGACTGTGTTTTGTCTTCATGACTGTGATATAAGTGTGTGTGTGTGAGCACAGCTCGACCAGGGCATGAGCAACTTTATACGCACAGTGAGCAGATGTATGTGACTCAGTGAGCTGCATGGCTCTGTGTGGCTGTGGGGGTGTGTGCTGGGATGTGACTAGGTGTTGAACTAGGAGCATGCAAGTGTTCTTCTGAGCATGTAAAAGTTTCTCCCAACATAGCAGTGCCTCTGATGAAGCAGCTGGGTACTTCCCATGTGTGTCAATGTGGATCCTAGCTGACAGAACTGGTGGGGATATTGTGGACCATGAGATATTGAGGAGTCACCTCTGAGCAGAATGCATGAATCCTCAGGTGCCTCTTTTCAAGCAGAGTAGGGAAAAGAAACACAGACTATGGGGCTCATGGTTCCTCAAGTGGGACCTGCCCAGAAAGACCACCTACTCCTGCCTCGCCTCCAGCCTCAGGTCTCTCTGTCTTCCAGCCTGTCCACCTCATTGTGGGAGAAGAGGGTGAACAGATCCTGGCTCACTAGGGAAGGCCACTGGGGGATGTGGTTTCAGAGACTGAGTCTCCCCAAATAGAGAAGAAACCAGTGTATTCTCAGTTCATACAGAACTTACAGTGCATATTAATCAACAACTTGCCAGGGTTTGTGGCTCATGGCTGTAATGCCAGTGGTTGGGGGAGGCCGAGGTGGACGAATCGCTTGCGGTGAGGAGTTCCAGACCAGCATGGGCAACATAGTGAGAGCCTGTCTCTACCAGAAATTTAAAGATTAGCCAAGCATGTTGGTGTGCACCTTCATGCAGAGGTTTTGGCAGGAGGATCACTTGAGTCCAGGAGTTCGAGGCTACAGTAAGGTGTGACCATGCCACTGCACCCCAGGCTGGGTGACAGAGTAAGATTCTGTATCAAAAAATCCCAAATCCCAACACCAAACAGAGAAATAAAATCTCACAATATTTAGATTACCTCCCATCGCTTCCCTGGCCCACACGCTTCACGTGTGCAAGTCCTGGGGCTGTGCTGTCAGCAACGTGGCCCCTTCTGGGAAGGACGTCCATTGCCCTTGATGATTGTGATGCATGTGTATCCCACACACAGGGTTTCCTGTTCTTTCATCATTTCCTTCTCTCTTTCAACAAGTGTTTTTCTTACTGGACTGAATCTCCTTACTGTTACATCTTCACGTCTTGTTTTCACAGTCTCAGGGTTGAAAATGATCACAGGTCAGTGTTCCAAAAAGAACCTCCCTGTTCTATTGGGTAACTCCCAACAGGCCCCATACATGGCAGAGATTAGGATAAAACTGTCACATATATTAATTCATTGATTACTGGGAAAACCCTACAAAGCAGGAATCTTTACTTATTCTCCTGGTCCTGGGGAAATTGAGCAGGGAGCATTCAAGTAATGGATATAAGATGGAACTGCTAGTAAGAGGCAGAATGAGGCCCAGAATCCAGGCAGCCTGGCTCCTGAACCCTTGCTTTTACCTATGGGTTCCCCGTTTCTTCAGGAATATGATGACCTGACTGTGCCAGGGTGGGCAGGAGGCCCAAAGTCTTCTATTTGACCTCTAACCTCCCGCACCATGACAATGTCACAGGAGGGGGAGGCCACACCTGGTTCTGCCCCTCTCACCCACTGTAAATTTCTTGGCAGGTGCCACACACACAGCCTGTGTCATTGTCTGTTGGTTCTTGTGTCTCGATCAAGTGATCGTCTCTTTCATGTGAGTTCTCCATGGGCTGGAGAAGAAAATATTTGCAAAGGGCAGACATCATGTGTGAGTGATGCAGAAATGTCTAGTTGGCAGGATGGAGGCATTGTGCAGGTGCAGGTCCTGGAGACCCCGCAGCGCCTGGCATGAAACCTGCAGTGGCTGCACTGTGAGCCAGTCACGGGGCCTAGGGGGAGGACACTCAGGGCATTGGGACTGTGGCTCTTTATCAAGAGATATAGAAGTTTCATGAAATTGACAACTCATAGGCCCAGGTTAGTGCCTGTGGCTGAGTTAACATCTTGGGGATGAGGGAGCTCTTAAGAGCAGGAGGAGCTGAAGCAGCTCCATAGGGAGGAGGCCTGCAGTGTCACCAGGAAGTCTTCTGTCTGCCCTGGGAAAGCAGGGGAAGGGATTAGTGTGTGTGTCCACTGTGTGCCCCACAAGGGAAGGACCTGCCCAACACCCTGTGTGCTTTAACCTCAGCATGGACCCGCAGCTGCAGGTGGATTTCCACACTGAGATGAATGAGCACTCAGACATCACCTTCCATTTCCGAGTGTACTTTGGCCGTTCGGTGGTCATGAACAGCCGTGTGTGTGGGGCCTGGCAGCATGAGGTGACATGCCACAATATGCCCTTTGAGGATGGCAAACCGTTTGACCTGTGCATCTCCCTGCGGCACAATGAGTACCAGGTGAGCACCCCAGGAACTCCCAGCACCCGGCCTCCATGGGCTCCCAGAGCAGGAGGCAGCTGTTTCTGAGCTGGTCCCATCAGTCCCTTGGGGCCCATCTCTCATAACTGCTCCTGCCCCAGGCTTTTCCTCACAGAACACCCTCTGCTTGCACTGCCATCCTCAGCTCTTATTCCAAATCTGACCAGGGTCAAGGTTGGCTCACCTGCCATTTTCCCAACGTGGTGAATCTTCTCTGTCTTCACCCATGGTTCTCATTTTCACTTATGGTTTTACTTACATTTTCATTCAGCTAAATGGATAAAAATGCATATGAATAAGGTTGTTTTATCATCCACAACTGAGTCTCTCAGTCCTGAACCCCAGTTCTACTCCCCAGAACAACAGTACTAGTGGTTTCTCTACACAAATTCCAGAGACAATCTATGCTTATGGACACATATAGATCTGTGGTTTCATTTCTTTTTAAACCAATGCTGTTTTAAGTTTCTCTACACATTACACTTTAGGAACTGGGGTGGATTTGTTGCAAAATAATATATATTGGAGCAATCATCCATTTGTGGTGCTGCCCCAGTTTTTCAACATTGTACAATATTCCTGTAGAGGAGTTACCCAAAATTATTCAACTTGATGCTTTTGATGAGCATTACGCTATTTTCAGTATTTTGCTCTCACAAATGAATGTTTCTAATGTACTTTTTGTCATAATAAACCTCCCAATTTCTACATTGGAGGATAGTTACAAAGAAATAAAATAGGTCAAAATTGTATGCATTTTAAATTTTATAAATTAACACCTAAAAGGTGACCGTCTCTATAGCTTTAGTAATTAAATATTTTCAACCTCTGCAACCTTTTCAAAGGGGTAGACCCAAAGATTAACATTTTGTTAATATTTAAGTGAGATAACTTTTTCACATGCCTATCAGCTGTTCAGAATAATATCCTGTGTTTGCCAACACCTGTTTTGTTCCTCCTCTCTGAAAACATTTGGATTTTATTCTTTGCCACCATCATCACAGCTCTGGGTAACTCGAAAGAGAAACGGGGCCATCAGCAGTCATAGTGAATGGGAGTTGTAGTTTGTGGAACTGAAATGTGTACACTCAATGAACACGGTCCAGCACTAACCCCATGGCAGGCCCTGTGCAAGACGCAGGGATCGACGTTCATGAGAGACAGTCCCTGGCCATGGGGATCTTCCAGGTGAGAGGAGAGGCTGAGCAAACAGGTTCTGTGATACACAGAGTGGCAAATCCTCCCTGGAAAAATGAGAGAAAACATTGGAAATAAAATGAGCAACTGTCTGAAATAGGCACAAAGGTAGTCTGTAGACAGAAGTGTGTCTACTGGTTTCTGATGTGTAATTAGGAGTTTTCTGGTTGGATGCTGTAGGCACTAGGGCTGAGTGGAGATGAGGCTGAAAGTTCATTTAGTGGCACGCTGTATTTTTAATGCATTTTTCCTCTTGTAGGTACTGGTAAATGGCAAACACAGTTACAGCTTTGGCCACCGACTCCCACTATGTTATGTGAAGATGGTGCAAGTATGGCGGGATGTCTCCCTGACTTCCATGTGTGTCTGCAATTGAGGGTGATGTCCACACTCCCTGTTGTTGAGGAGCAACAGAAACTCCTCATTTCTTTGTGACCATGGAATTCCCAGAGCCTGCTAACAGTATGATCTCTCCTTATGCCTTCCTCTACCCTTGGTCATTAAAACTTCACCAACTTTTTCATCATCTGGTTTTTATTTCAATGGGGAAGAAGACAAAGTGTCACAAGGCCACTGGAGTGTCTGAGATGACAAAACGAACATCTTCTACAACCCAGATTTTATGTCAGACACTATAAACCAAAATTCTTCCTTCATCTTAGATGACTCATTGCAGTGACGTGTTAGGTATCTGTTTACAGCAACATAGGCATAATTGGTTTTGGGGAGAAACTTCATAATTTGAGAAACTTCAAGTGAAATATCATAATTCTTCACTCATTCTAAGAATATTTCTTGTGTCTCAAAACTGCTTGGATTTGTGTGGGATGCACTGAAGGAATTAAAAGTTGAGAAAGTTTACATCAGAAGTTTTCAAACCAAGCAACAGTTAGAGAACCACAGTTCAATGATTTCCTTTAAAGAATCCAGTTTTTTTTTTTTTTCAAAAGAATTTTCAGCTTTTTCCATTTTATGTGGGCAGCATCCTGAGATTTCTCTTTGTAAACAAATGGTCATGGTTTTACATCAGAAAATAAGTGATTTCTCAGTGGAATGGACACAATTAATATGCACGGACACAGTGAACACACCCTGCTTTGCTGCTGTTACTGTTGGCATTGCAGCACAGCAAAGCTCCCAGCACACGTTGGCTTAAATCTATCATTTATTCTGATTTCTCCCAGCTTTGTACGTTTGGTGGACTCACGTAGGTGACAGATCATGTGGTGGGTGTCTTGATTTCAGAAAGAGCTATAGTCAGAGATTTCAGAAGATGCTTTACTGACGTCTAACTCAACACTAGGGTGGCTGAACACCTGGGGGCTGGCTGGTTATTTTCTTCCCTTCCTCACCTTCGCACTAGTGCCTTGAATTTCCTGAAATAATGATGGTATCATAGTTATTCAACTTAATCAATGATTGGCTTCCACCAAAAAAAAAAAGGCTTCCAAAAGTCTCAGGAAGAAGCTGCCAGGCATCATAGGCCTTAGCTTTGAAAGGCAGGCAGTGTGACTTCTATGACAGTATATTGATCATGGTGTCACACAGACAGCCCAAATTAAGGGGAGGGAATTCTACAAACTGTGGTGCTTTTGACTTGTCATCATAATGGGGCCATTTTTGGAAATGAGTTCCACTTAGCCTCCACTGGCTCATATGGTTTCCACATACCAAAAACACTTATGTTTTAAAAAACCGCAGAAACCAATACAATACAGGAACAGGCTTGGAGTGAAGTGTAGTATCTTTATTTATTTATTTATTTCACCTCTGAACTTGTTATTGGCCTCCTGCTCCTCAAAGGTCTTTTGGTTCTGCTGGCTTAATGTCTCAGAACTTTGGTGTCATTGGTCTCAGACACCACTTTGCCATCCACTGTCTGGCAGGTGGCGGCTTTTGGACAGTTTGCATAGATTTGCTGCTATCCAGGGCATCACCAAGATTGAAGTCTTCGCCATCTTCCAGCAGACGGTGGTAGGTGGCGATCTCAGCCTCCAGCTTGACCTTAATGTCCAGCAGGGCTGCGTACTCCTGGGCCTGGTGCTGTCCCTCTGCCCGCGTCCTGTGCCACTCTGACTCCAGGTGCAGAAGGATCCCGTTGAGCCGCTCCATCTGCAGGGTGTAGTCGGCCTTCACCTCCCTCAGGCTGTTCTCCAAGCTGGGCTTCAGATTTCTCATGGAGTCCAGGTCGATCTCCAAAACTGGACTGTATGTCTCAGCTCCGTGAGTGCCATCTCAGCAGCTCCAACCTCGGCGGACTGCGTGGTGACCACTGTGGTGCTCTTCTCAATCTCCTGAGACTGGTACTTGTCCAGCTCTTCTGGATTCTTCCGATCCAGCTCGTCATACGGAGCCTGATGTCTGCCATGATCTTAGCGAGGTCCTGAGATTTGGGGGCATCTACCTCCACAGTCAACCCAGAGCTGGCAATCTGGGCTTGTAAGCCTTTTAACTCCTCTTCATGGTTCTCTTCATGAAGAGCAGCTCCTCCTTGAGAGCCTCAATCTCCGTCTCCAGCTGCAACCGAGTGACACTGGTGTCACCAGTGACTTTGCAGAGCCCATGGATGTCGCTCTCCACAGACTGGCGCATGGCCAGCTCTGTCTCATACTTGACTCTAAAGTCATCAGCAGCAAGATGGGCATTGTTGATCTGCAGCATGATGCGGGTATTGTCCATGGTATTTGCAAAATATAGACCCTTTGCAAAATATAGGTCCTTGATGGTCTTGAGGTAATGGCTCCAGTCTCTGACTTGGGATCCCTTCTTCAGGTGCTCCCAGATTTTGCCTTCTAGCTTCCTGTTCTCCAGCTCCAGGCTCCTCACTATATTCAGGTAGGAGGCCAGGTGGTTGTTCAGGTTTTCCATGGTCTCCTCTTGTTATGGATGCCTCCCGTTCCTGCCAGACCCCGGCCATCCCTGTGGCCAGGTCTCCAGACCCTGTGCCATCCCGGAAGCTGGTGAAGCAGGACACGAAGATACGGGAACCAGAGCCCCCCGGCGCCTGCACAGACAGTGGCTGCGCTGCTGACCTGCCGGGCGCCATAGCTGGGCACTTAGACGGAGGCCAGGGATCGGAGTTGGTATAGAAAATGGAGCAAGTGGTGAAGCTCATGCTGTCTGGGCAGGAGAGTGAAAGGACAGGAGTCAGATTTTGCCAACGACTGAAGTTCAGTATCTTATTTTCTAAATCAGGACCTGGTGTTCATGAGGTGAGTACAAATTATCAGGTGCACTTTCTCTCAACATGTTCACTAAAGATATTTGTATATCTGCTGTATACAAATCCAACACACAGTACTGAAACAGACAGGAAAAATGAAATGAACAAATCTATTTTACAGTGGCAACAGGAAATAGACAGCAGTCACTGGTTTATATCATTGCTGAAACTAGCCAGATGCCTATTTTTATTTCTTTGGGGAGTATGTCTGCAGCAACTGGTTCCTCCCCCCATTCTCAACTTCTCGGAATTCCCACCAAGATGGCCGAATCACAGCCCTTTTCCCTCTACAAAAGCTGTGATTATCTGCTTCACTGCACATCTGGAGAACCACTTAGGAGAAACAACATATTACCTACAAACTAACAAATGCAAATTAAAGAGGGTTCCATGAAATGACCTCTTCTTCCACAGGGCCCAATAATTATTAAAATTGTACCCTTTCTACTCAATAATTATTAAAATCATACCCTTTCCCCATAAATAGAGACAACATAACTTTGGGTGTAATTCAATGAGAGTTGGCAATGATTCTGAATATTAAAATGCTTGTTTATCTATATGGAGAGGAGGTGAGAATTAAGCAAATGTGACAAACAGTATAAAAAACAGAAGAGATATGCCACAACATGGTTTTGCTGCTACATTAATATGTCATTTTTTGGAAGCACAGAATGAATTAAGAAGTTCCCAGAAGTATCATAAAGGCCAGATTTCTATCAGAAAAACCTGGAATGCCAATATAAAAGGTTTGCACTCTGTTCTGAAAATATCTGTGAGCTCTGGGAAGCTACAAAAGAGGAAAGTATCTGGATCATCTTTTGACAACAGAAACTACCTATTAAATGGAATAAAGAATGGATACTAAGTGTCTACCCCACCTGAAAATTCAATGTGAATTTCTCTGTAGTGTGGAGAGAAATGTTGATGAAGGAGTTGGGGGATGTCAACTTAATGAGAACAGGCATAAAGAGGATGCTGAAAATACGTGTGTGAAGGGAGTACAGGAATGAGTGTGTGAGCCAATGTGCCCAGTTACAACTGCAAGAACTAAGGGGACATTGTTTCTTATGGATCTTTGTGATATTTCCTCCCATCTCCTTTGGTGGTTGCTATGTTGTGAACCTATGCCCCAAAGTTCATGTGTTGGAAAGCTAATCCCCAATGCAAGTGTTCTGAGGTGGGATGAAATACAAGGTAATTATGTCATGAGGGCTCTACATTACAATTAGATCAATGCCATTTTCACTGGATTGGGTTAGTCATTGTGAGAGTAAGTTTATTACAAATGCAAGTTTGGCCCGATCTTGCTCTCTTGATTTTTTCACTCCTTGCCCTTCCTCTTTCTGCCACGAAATGATGCAGAACAAAGGCCCTGAAAGGATGCCAGCGCTATGTTCATAGATAATCCGGCCTCCAGAATTGTGCCAAATAAATTTCTATTTGTTATAAATCAGTCTGTTCCAGCAGCACAGCATAGTCTAAGGTGGAAGTAAAGGCCTGGCTCCTTACAAGAAGCATTTTTGCAAGGTGGTCTAGACCATAACAGGCACTCACCTTCAGCTAAGCATTTAATTGTTTTGAGGATAGTGAACTATAGGGAACTGAAAACAGAATCTAAGCTTTCTTTAATGACTCTGTATTGGTGACAGCAGAAAGTATAATATGGAGGGTGTGAGTTGTGATGGGAGTCATGGTTGGAAAGAAAGAGACCAAGAAGTGTTTCCTGGACACTGAGAAGTGTCTTCTATCTCATGTGACCTCTTCCCCAGCCTATGTGACCTCTTCCCCAGCCTAGTTGATTAAAGGATGTATCTCTGCTTCTCAAGATATGGGCATGTTGATGAGGAATAGTGTTCATATAAGTCCTGAAAAAAGTAGCAGTGTCGGATCCAAGATATGTAATGTCTAAAAGTGATTTTGCAAGTGTCTGTTTTATAGTGTCACAAGTATAACCACTTTAAGAAACTAGAATAATCAAAACAGTGTGGTGCTGGCTTAAGGGCAGATGTAGAAATCAATCAGATACAAAGGAGAGCCAGAAAGTAAACATGTACATAGGTGGTCACTTTCAACAAGGGTGACAGGATGCTTTTATCGGAAAAGGACAGTCATTTCAACCAACGATTTTTGGGAAACTGGATGTACACATGCACAAAGATGCAGTTGGGCCCTTACCATAATCCCCACACAAAACTTAACTCAAAATGTATCACACAATAAATGTAAGATCTATAACTTTAATATTTTTAGAAAAACCATAGAAGAACCATAGAAGAATATTATATGACATGGGATCTTGAAATGATTTCTTGAATACGACACCAAAAGCGCAAGAAACAAAAGAAACAACATATAAAATGAACTTCATCAAAATTTAAATCTTTGGGTAGGCTTTGCAAGATGGCAGAATAAAAGGCTTCACCAATCTCACCCACACCCCCTGAAGGACGTGAATTTAACAAGTATCTACGCAGGAAAACACCTCCATATGAATCAAAAAGCAGCTGAGTCCTCAGAGATACCTGGTTTTAACTCTATATCACTGAAAGAGGCACTGAAGAGATAGAAAAAACAGTCTTGAATTGCCAATGCCACTCCTTCATCCGGGCAGCAGTGGTGTGGTGCGGAGTCTCTGGGTACTGGGGGAGGGAGAGCACAGCAATTGTGAGGTATTGGAGTCACTGCTGTCCTGTTAGAGAGGAAGGGAAAATTAGATCAAGCTCAGCTGACACACACCAATGAAGGGAGCATTTAAGCCAGCCCTAGCCAGAGGAAAATCCCTGATCTTAGCAATTGAAAGTTGACTTTCTGCAAACCTTACCAGTAAGGGCTACAGTGCTCTGGGTTTCCAAGTAACCTTGAAAGGCAGTCGAGGCCATAATGACAGAATCTCTTAGGTGAGTCTTGGGGATGAACTCAGGCCAGAGACAATGGACTGGGTAAGAGGGGGTCTGGTGACCTGCTGAGACAGCAGCTTGGGTGACTAATGGAGTGCTGGCAGTACCTCTCCCCTAACTCCAGGATGCACAGCCTGTGGCTCCAAAAGAGACCCCTTCCTTTCACTTTATTTTACATCTTGGATATCAGCTCAGCCACAGCAGGATAGGGTACCAGTCAGAGTCATGAGGGCCCCGTTCCAGGCCCTAGCTCCCAGATGATCTTTCTAGACACAGCCTGGACCAGAAGGGAATGTGCTGCTTTGAAGTGAAGGACCCATTCCTGGAAGCATTTATCACCTGCTAATGAAGAGCCCTTTGGCTCTGAATAATCACCAGCAATACCCAGGTACTATGCTGAGGGCCTTGGATGAGTCTCTGAGATCTGCTGACTTCTGATGTGACTCAGCACATTACCAGCTGTGGTGGCTATGAGGCAAAAGTTTTTCTCCTTGGTAAAAGTAGAGAAAAAGCTAAAAGGGACTTTGCCTTGCACCTTAGGTACCAGCATAACCAGAAGGGAGTAGAGCACCAGGCAGGCTCTTGGGGTTCCTAATTCCAGGACTTGGTTCTTGAATGACATCTGTTTACCTGCTCTGGGCCAGAGGGGAGTTCACTCCCCCTGTGGGGTGAGTCTAAGGCCAGGCAGCATTCACTATAAGTTGACTTAAGTGCCCTTGGGCCTTAAGGGAACATCTGTGGTAGTCTGGCAGTACTCTCTATGGTGGTGATGGCTATGGGGTGACCACTGCCTTTGGAAATGAGGGGGGAGTAGAAAGGACTGAACCTTGGTGTTTGAGTGTACAATAAAACACCATGCAGGCCTCTAAGGTGTTTTTACTATAGTCCTTGACTTCTAGGTGGTACCTCTGGACCCACCCCAGGCCTGGGGGAACTCACCACCCTGAAGGGAAGCACACAGAAGTGACTGGCTTTGCCGTATGCTGATTCTAGAGCCTTAGGGCTGTGTGCCTTGAGTGAACCTAAGCTGTAACCAGGTATTGGTTACAGGAGGCCTTCAGGGGGGACCCAGTGCTATGCTTGCTTTAGGTAAGATCCAGTCACGGTGGTGGTGGCCACAATGGTGCTTGTGTCACTCCATCCCCAGCTTTAGGTGTCTCAGAAGACACAACACACAACACACACACACACACACACACACACACACACACACACGCGCTGTATGTTTGGGAGAAAGAAAGGGAAAATAAGACACTTTGCCTTGTAATCCAGAGAATTCTCCTGTTAGATCACAACACTCAAGTCCTTTTGAATATCTGAAAGTCTTCCCCAAAAGGACAGGTACAAACAAGCCCAGACAGTGAAGACCACAATAAATACCTAACTATTTAATTCTCAGACACTGAAGGACATCTGTTAGTGTCAACCACATCCAGGAAAGCATATAAACTAAATAAGCACCAGGGAGAAACAGAGATAAGTGACCTTTAAGACCGAAAATTCAAATTAGTGATGTTAAGAAAACTCAAAGAAATTTAAGATAACGCAGGAGAAGGAATTCAGAATTTTATCAGATAAGTTTAACAAAGAGGTTAAAATAATTAAAAGGAATCCAACAGCAATTCTGGAGCTGCAAAATGCAGCTATAAAAAGGAATGAGATCACGTCCTTTGCAGGGACATGGATGAAGCTGAAAGACATTATTCTCAGCAAACTAGCATAAGAACAGAAAACCAAACAATGCATGTTCTCACTCATAAGTGGGAGCTGAACAGTGAGAACACATAGACATAGGGAGGGGAACAACACACACTGTGGCCTGTTGGAAGGGCAAAGGGAGGGGGAGCATCAGGACAAATAGCTAATGCATGTGGGGCTTAATATCTAGGTGACAGGTTGATAGGTGCAGCAAACCACCGTGGCACATGTTTACCTATGTAACAAGCCAGCACATTCTGCACACATATCTCAGAACTTAAAGTAAAATAAAATAAAATAATGCAATTGGCATACTGAAGAATGCATCAGTCTTTAACAGCAGAGCTGATCAAGCAGAAGAAAATATTAGTGAGCTTGAAGACAGGCTATTTGAAAATACACAGCCAGAGGGGACAAAGAGGAAAGGATAAAAAAAACAACAAAGCAATGAAACATGACTATAGGATCTAGAAAATAGCTTCCATAGCACAAACCTAAGGATTATTGTCCTTAAAGAAGAAGTAGAGAACGAAATAGTGGTAGAAAGTTTATTCAAAGGGATAATAACAGAAAACTTCCGAAACCAACAAGAGGAGATCAACATCCAAGTACAAGCAGGTTATAGAACACCAAGCTGACTTAAACTAAAAAAGACTACCTCAAGCCATTTAATGATCAAAATGTTAAAGGTCAAGGGCAAAGAAAAGATCCTAAAAGCCCAAGACAAAAAAAAATAGCACACAATGCAGCTGCAATACATCTGTCAGCAGACTTTTTAGTGGAAACACACAGAATATTACAACACTGTAACTGTGGTGTGTGAACTACTCGTATCCTAAATAGAAAGATGAAACAATGAACCAATACAAATAATAACTACAACTTTCGAAGATATAGACAGCACAATAAGATATAAGTAGAAACAACAAAAAGATAAACAGCAGGGGAATGAAGTTAAGTTGTAGAGTTTCTATGAGTTTTCTTTTTGCTTGTTTGTTTATGTAAGCAGTGCCAAGTAGTTATCTGGTTAAAATAATGAGTTATAAGATAGTATTTGCAAGCCTCATGGTAACCCTGAACCATGAAACATACAATGGATGCACAAAAAATAAAAAACAAAAAACTAAACTATATCACCAGATAAAATCATCTTTAGTAAGGGGATATAGGAAGGAACAAAAGAAGAGAAGACCTAAATACAACCAGACATCAAATAACAAAATAGCAGGACTAAGTCTTTACTTACTTATTAATGATAACATTAAATGTAAATGAACTAGACTCTCCAATCAAAATACATAAGAGTGCCTAAATGGATGAAGAAACAAGAGCAATTGATCTGTTGCCTACAAGAAACACACTTCACCTATAAAAGCACACATAGACTGAAGAGAAAAGAATAGAAAAAGATATTGCATGCCACTGGAAATGAAACAAGAACAGGAGTAGCTACACTTATATTGGACAAAAATAGATTTTGAGAGAAAAACTCTGAGACAATAAGGTTAATATATAATGATAAAGGCATCAATTCAGCAAGAGAATATAATAATATATGTGCACTCAACACTGGAGCACCCAGATATATAAAATATTATTAGAGCTAAAGAGAGAAACAGGCCTCAATACAATAATAACTGGAGATTTCTACATTTCACTTTCAGCATTGGACAGATCTTCCAGACAGACTATAAACAAAGAAACTTAATCCATTCAAGAAAGGGCAGTCACTGTGTGTTTGTCTAAGAGGGCCAACACGTGGGACTGTGCAAATTACTCAAATGCAGTAGCCACTACCCAAGGGAAAAGTCTACATAAAATTAAAGTCATTTACTGCTCAGTAAGCCATGGGTCTCAGGATTCTTTTCATCCACTCAGAGCAAGAATTGCTTAGTTCCACAAAAAATGAATTCCATACAGGTGATGAGGCCTATGATCTATTATCAAAATAGAGAAGTGAACAACACTGAGACCAGAAAGGTGTAAGAAGGAGAGTGTATTTAAACCAAACCCAAGAGTGTCCAGTGAGAGGAGGGAATTTTATTACATATGGGAATGAAACATGGAAGAAAGGCATGAAGAGTAGAACTTATTGTGTGTTGGCACCTGAAGGTATCTGGATGTTAGGTTAAATGAGGGTAAGGAAAGGGGCATACCCATGAGTAAGGCTGGAGGTGAACAAGCTGTGGCAATGAACATGTGGAAAGAAGATAAGGATAATCAAAATGATGCCTCAGATGGGCCATGTGGAAAAAAGGGCTATTTGATAGGACCTTCTTCAAACATCCTTCATTAGTTTGTAGGTAACATGTTGTTTCTCCTAAGCGATCCTCCAGATTTCCTATGTAGCAGATGATCACAGCTCTTGAGGAGTAAAAAGGACTGTCATTCTGCCATCTTGGTAGAACTCCAAGAAGCTGAGAATAGAGGGTGGAGCCAATTGCTGCAGAGAAACATTCCCAGAGAAAATAATAAATGGGTGTCTGGCTGGTTTAAGCAATAATATGGCCCAGTGACTGCTGTATATTTTCTTTTGCCCCTCTTCAAATAATTTTTTTCTTATTTTCTTGTCCTTTTGATGTAAAATTCTTTTTCTTCTTTTTCAGATAATGCTTAAAATAGATGTGTGAATTGCATTCTTCTGATGTCTGTTTCAGTACTGCGTGTTTGATGTGTATAGCATCAATAATTTGACCCATCAGTGCATATGGTGCGAGAAAGTGCACCTGGTAATTTGTAGTCACCTCATGGACACCAGGTCCAGATTAGATAAGACACTGGACTTTGAGCCTTTTCCTATAATGGTATTGCTTTCCATAGTTGTTTACAGGGTTACTGCTCTTGCTATGTGAACGGTATGTAAGCCAGTGAAGACTGAGTAGAACTTGGTTCCAAAAACGACCCCATTATGACAAATAATCAAAACAACCACAGCTTGTGGAGCCCCCTCCCCTTGATTTGGGCTGTCAGTGTGACTCATCTTGATCAATATAATGTCATAGAAGTGACACTGTCCAATTTTCAAAGCCAAGACCTATGATGCCTTACACCTTCTTCTTGGGTTTTTTGAAAGCCTTTCTTTGGTGGAAGATGGTCATCATTGATTAAGTCCAACAACTATGAAGTCTTCATTAATGTGGAGGGGAGACAGGGAAGAAGATGACCAGCCAGCCCCCAGGTGTTCATCCACCCTCAGTGTCAAGTCAAACATGAGTGAAGAATCCTCTGGGATCCCAGCCTGTAGATCCTTCAGAAAATGTGACTCTCACCACATGACCTACCACCCACATAAGTCCAGTAAACCTGCCAAGCTGGGAGACATCAGAATAAATGATTGCTTTATGAAAATATGTGTTGGGAAGGTTTCCTATGCTGTAATGCCAACTGTAGCAGCAGCAAAGCAGGGTCAGCTCACTGTGTCCATGTGAATGAATTGTGTTCATTCCAGCAATAAACTACATATTTTCTGATCTATGACTATGATAATTTATCTCTAAAAAGGAGTCCCAGGATTCTGCCCACATACAATGGAAAAATCTGGCAGTTCTTCTGAAATATGACAAAATGTGTTTCTTTGAGGAAATCATTGAACTCCTGTGATTCTCTATGTTTTGGATTGAAATTTTCAAGTACAGGCCAAGCACAGCAGCTCACATTTGTAATGCCAGCAACTTGGGAGGGTGACGTGGGTGGATTGCTCAACCTCAAGAGTTTGACACCAGCTTGGGCAACATGGCAAACCTCCATTTCTATAAAAAATGCAAAAATTAGCTGGGCATGGTGGTGAATACCTGTGTTCTCAGCTATTTGGCAGAATGAGGCAGGAGAATTTTTTGAGCTCAGGAGGTCGAGGCTGCAGTGAGCCTTAATGGCACCAGTGTACTCCAGCCTGAATGACAGAGTAAAACCTTACCTCAAAAAACAACAATGACAAAATTTCAGGTGCAGATTTGGTCACTTTTTCCTGCAGTTTCTTCAGTATATCCTGCACAAAGTCAGGCACAGTATTCAGACACAATAAACATCCTTAGAATGAGTGAAGAATTAAGATATTTCAACTGACTTTCCTCAAATTGCAAAGTTTTTCCCCAAAGCCAATTATGCCTGTGTGGTTGTAAACAGCTACCTAACATTTCACTGCAGTGAGTCATCTAAAATGAAGGAAAAATTTTGGTTCAGAGTGTCTGACATAAATTATGAGCCGCAGAGGATGTTCTCATTATGTCATCTCAGATATTCCAGTGGCCTTGTGACTCACTTATTGTGTCACTTGTGTCCTTGTTTCACTTTGACCTTTTCCCCCATTAAAGTAGGGCCAAATCTTTGAAAATTTGGTGGTTTTAGTGACCAAGTGTAGAGGAAGGGGTGAGGAGTGATCTTTCTGTTACCAGGCTCTGAGAATGCCACAGTCACACAGGAATAGGGATTCTTCAACGACAGGGAGTGCGGTCACCTTCCTCCATCGAGACATACACTGAGGTCACAGAGACATCTCTACACACTCGCAGCATCCTCACACAACATAGTGGGAGTAGATGGGCAAAGCTGTAACAGTATTTGCTATTTACCATTACCTATAAGAAAAAAATGCATCAGAAATACAGTACGCCACCAAACAAGCTTTAAGCACCATCTCCACTCTGCCCTAGTTCTTACAGCATCCAACCAGAAAACTCCTAATTATACATCAGAACCCAGCAGACACACTTCTGTCTACAGACTACCTTTGTGCCTATTTCAGCCAGTTGCTCATTTTATTTCCAATATTTTCTCTCATTCTTCCAGGGAGGTTTTGCCACTCTGTGTATCACACAACCTGTTTGCTCAGTCTCTCCTATCACCTGAAATATTCCCATGGCCAGGGACTGTCTCTCATGAACGTCAATCCCTGCATCTTGCACAGGGCCTGCCATGGGGTTAGTGCCGGACAGTGTTCACTGAATGCATACATTTCATTTCCACAAACTATAACTCCCCATGACTGCTGATGGCCCAGTTTCTCTTTGGAGTTGCTCAGAGCTGTAATGGTGGGGGCAAAGAAGGAAATGCAAATGTCTTCAGAAGGAGGAACAAAACAGGTGTTGGCAAACACAGGATATTATTCTGAACAACTGATAGGTGTATGAAAAAGATCTCTCATCTAAATATGAACAAAATGTTAATCTTTGGGTCTACCTAATGAAAAAGACTTAGAAGGTTGGAAGTATTTATTTATTTATTACTAAAGCCCTAGAGACAGTCACCTTTTAGGTGTTAATTTATGAAATGTAAAATGTACATAATTTTGAACTGGTTATTTCATTTTTTGTACTTATCTTCCGATATAGAAACTGGGAGGTTGCTTATGACAAAGAGTAGATTAGAAAGCTTTATTTGTGAGAGCAAAATACTGGAAACAGCCTGATGCCCATCAAAAGCATCAAGTTCAGTAATTCTGGGTAACTCCTCTACAGGAATATTGTACAATGTTGAAAAACTGAGGCAGCACCATGGATGGATGACTGCTCCAATATACAGTGTTTAACAATAAATCCACCCCAGTTCCTAAAGTGTAATGTGTAGAGAAACTTAAAACAGCATTGGTTTAAAAAGAAATGAAACCATAGATCTATATGTATCCATAAGCATAGATTATCTCTGGGATTTGAGTAGAAAACTAGTAATACTGTTGTTCTGGGGAATAGGACTGGGGTTCAAAACTGAGAGGAAGACTAAATTTTGGACTGATAAAACAACTTTATTCATATGTATATTTTATCTATTTGTCTGAATGAAAATGTAAGTAACAGCATATATGGAAATGGGAACTGTGGGTGAAGACAGAGGAGATTCTTCACCTTTGGGAAAATGGCAGGTGAGCCAACCCCGACCCTGGTCAGATTTGGAATAAGAGCTGAGGGTGGCAGTACAAGCAGAGGGTGCTCTGTGAGGAAAAGCCTGGGGGCAGGAGCAGTTATGGGAGATGGGTCCTGAGGGACCGGTGGGGCCAGCTAAGGAAGAGCTGCCTCCTGCTCTGGGAGCCCACGGAGGCTGGGCGTTGGGAGCTCCTGGGTTGCTCACCTGGTACTCATTGTCCAGCACAGAGATGTGCAGGTCAAATGGTTTGCCATCCTCAAAGTGTATATTGTGGCATGTCACCTCAGACCACCAGACCCCACACACATCGCTGTTCACGGCCACCCAATGACCAAAGTTCATTCGGAAATGGAAAGCAATATCTGACTCCTCATTGATCCCTGTGTGGAAATCCACTTGCAGCTGTGGGTCCCCCACTGAGGGCAAAGCACAGAGTGTGTTGGGCAGGTGTCTCCCTTGTGGGACACACACTGGACACACACAAAAATTTCTTCTCTGCTTTCCCCGGGGCAGCAGAAGCCTTCCTGGTGATACTGCAGACCTCATCCATGGGAGGCTCTTCAGCTCCTCCTGCCCATAAGAGCTCCCCTCATCCCCAAGGCACTGACCTGGGATTATGAGTTGTTCATTTAATGAAAATTCAATGTTCCTTGATAAAGAGCCACAGTCCCAATGCCCTGAGTGTCCTCCCCTAGGTGCCGTGACTGGCTCACAGTGCAGCCACTGCAGGTTTCATGCCAGGCGCTGCAGGGTCTCCAGGACCTGCACCTGCATGGTGCCTCCATCCTGCCAACTAGACATTTCCGCATTACTCACACATGAGGTCAGCCCTTTAGCAAATATTCTCCCTTCTCCTCCACCCCCCTGCCACGTACCATGGACTACTCACATGAAAGAGAGTATTGGTGTCCCTCTGATTCTCACACAAGAGCCAACAGACAAGGACACAGGCCGTGTGTATGGTACCTGCCAGGGATTTGAGAGCGGGTGAGAGGGACTGGGCAAGGTGTGGCCTCCCCTCCCGTAACAGATTCCTATGGCATAGCAGGTTAGAGGTCAATGGACAGACTTTGAGACCTCCCCCTTCCCTAGCACAGTCAAGGCCCTGCTTTCCTGAAGAAACGGGAGACCCATAGGTAAGAGCAAGCATTCAGGAGCCAGGCTGCCTGGATTCCAGTTCTGATTCTGCCCCTTACCAGCAGTGCCATATTAGATCCATTACTTGAACTCTCCCTAACTCAGTTTTACCAGGACAAGGAAGATAAGCAGAGATTTTTACTTTATAGAGTTTGCACACTAACAGATGAATTAATATATGTGAAACTTTTACCCTGATCTCTGCCATGTATAGGGCCTGTTGGGGGTTACTCAGTAGAACAGGGAGAGTCCTTGTGAACACTGACCTGTGATCATTTTCAACGCTGAAACTGTGAAAACAAGACTTGAGGATGTAACAGTAGATAAATTCACTCCAGTGAGAAAAAATACGTGTTGAAAGAGAGAGAGGGAAATAATAAAAGAACATGAAATCCTGTGTGGGAGGCACATGCATCACAGTCATCATGGGCAATGGGCGTCCTTCCCAGAAGGGGCACACATTGCTGATAGCACAGCCCCAGGACTTGCACACATGAAAAGTTTGGGTCAGGGACATAACTGGAGGGAATGACTGATTTCTACAATGACTACAAGTGTTTTTGTGTGTTTTTTCGAGACAGGGTCTTGCTCTTTCACCCAGGCTGAGGTACAGTGGTACAATTATAGCTCATTGAAGCCTTGTACTCCTGGGCTGCAGGATCCTCCTGCCTCTGCCTCCTAAGCAATTATAGCTCACTGAAGCCTTGTACTCCTGGGCTGCAGGATCCTCCTGCCTCTGCCTCCTAAGTAGCTGGGATGACAGGTGACCAACACTATGCCCATCTGATATTTAAAGTTTTTGACAGTCTCACTATAATGCTCAGGCTGGTCTCAAACTTTTGGCCTCAAGTTACTCTCCCATCTTGGCTTCCCAAAGTGGTGAGATTGTAGGCATGAGCCAGTGACCCTAGACATTTTTCTTTTTCTTTTTTTTTTTTTGAGACGGAGTCTCACTCTGTAGCCAGGCTACAGTGTAGTGGTGTGATCTCAGCTCACTACAACCTCTGCCCTCTGGGTTCAAGCAATTCTCCTGCCCCAGCCTCCCGCATTTTTCTTATAACTATCCACTGTAAGCTCTGTCTTAACTAAGGCTACACTTGCTTCCTGGTTTTGGGTGATCCAGGCTCTGAAACCAGGGCCTCCAATGTTCTTTGCTAGCAAGCCGGGATCTGCCCACCCTCCTGTCCTACAATGGGAAGGACAGGCTGTGATGAGGGACAGGAAGAGAGCTGAGGCTGGGAGGCAGGAGCCGGTGGTCACTCTGGGCAGACCCCATCTGAGGAACCATCACCCCCATGGTCTGCATTCCTCTTCCCCACCCTTATTGGAAAGACATCTACGGATCATACATTCTGTTTCTCATGAACGGTTGAACATGAGTCTCAGTAACTTCCCAGTTCCCAAATCCCCACCAGTTTTGCCACCCAGGACCAACACTGACACACAGGGGAGGCTGCACAGCTGCTTCATCAGAGGAGCTGCTCTGTGCGGAGGAACCTTCACATGCACAGAAGGCCACATGCATGTTCCCAGTTCAACACCCAGTCACATCCCAGCACACACACCCATAGTCAAACACACCTGCTCACCATGAATATACAGATGCTCAAGCACTTGGGCTGTGCTCACACACACACTCACTTCACAGTCATGAAGACAAAGCAACTCACCTTACACTCACTCACACACCTGCCCATTCTGGTGGGTCATCCACCTCCCACCTAAAGTCACATCATCTCGGCAGAGTTCACTCTCATCAGACACCATCACACACTCACAGATGGTTACACTGGTCCAGGGTCCACACCCCACACCCCACAAGCATCTCAGATTCCATACTCTCAGGGTCTCTAATCCATAAATACACAACTCTCAGTAAAGCATTTACAGTAAAAATGCTCACATTTTCATCTTATAAAATCTCCTGTTTCTTTGTTTATGTGACTTGAGATTATTGAAGGCTGTGCCTTTTCAACTCACCTGTAGCTCTGACATTTTTGCTTCCTCTAGGCAACTCTTCAGAATTATGTCCGGTCTTCTGTGTGAATCTCTGAGTTGCAGCATTTAAATAGTCCCTGTTGACCATGCCCTCTGACTTCATTTCTGATTCCATGCTCCTCCCAGCAAGCTTTCCTTGCAGGGTGAGAAGACTCAGGTATCAGGAAAGAAACTCAGTCACAACCATAGCTGTTGGCAGGTCTGTGTCTGTAACGCACCAAAATGACAGTGGGGGAGGTACCAGCCTGTGGACTGAGTTACCAGGGAAATGCATAGACAAGGATGATGGAATGAGGAATAGTGATTGGAAAGCTGAGTCTTTATTCCTCTCAAGCTTTTTCTCTACTGTCGAGAATCTACCTGGAAGATGTACATTTTCCAAATTTGTACAATGGTTAAAAAAAATTTAAGGTGGGGATTCTTGGAAAAGAGATTGGCTCTAGAAGGTAATCTTTCTTTTTGTCTTTAAAGATTCTGGGACAGCACTGACCTTGATCCTCAGGGTGATCGTGGAGACAGGCAGAGAAAGTCCTTGCACGAACCTGCCCCACGCTAGGCCCCTTGGCTCTACCAGGTTAGGGCTGCTCTCACCTATCTGTCACACACCTGGGCTCTAGCTATACCTTCTCCTTTCTCTTGGTGTCCAGGTGAATCAAAGTTTCAGAGATACTTTTTCTCCTGCAGATTCCTTGAGAAAGGTGAGATTTGTTTTTTTCTTTCCTTTTTAAACTTTTATCCTAGATTCAGGGGACAGGTGTAGGGAAACTCGTGTCATGGGGTTATGTGGCACAGATTATTTCATCATCCAGGTACTAAGCCTAGTACCCAACAGTTATTTTTTCTGCTTCTGTCCCACCTTTCACCCTCTGCCCTCAAGTAGACCCCAGTGTGTGTTGTTCTCCTCTTGGTGTTCATGGGCCTTATCATTTAGCACACACTTCTAAGTGAGAACATGCAGTATTTGGTTTTTTGTTTCCATATTTGTTTGCTACGAAAAATGGCCTCCAGCCCCATCCATGTTCCCGCAAAAGATATAATCTCATTTTTTGAGGCTGCATAGAATTCTACGGTGTATATGCACCACATTTTCTCTAACCAGTCTGTCCTTCATGGGCATTTAAGATGATTCCATGTCTTTGCTATTGTGTATAATGTTGTAATAAACATTCACATGCACATGTTTTTATGGTAGAATGATTTATATTCTTCCAGGTATATACCCAGTGATGGGATAGCTGGGTTGAATGGTAGTTCTATTTTAGCTGTTTGAGGAATAATCACATTGCTTTCCACAATGGTTAAACTAATTTACACTGCCACCAACAATGTGTAAGTGTTCCCTTTTCTTTACAAGCTTGCTAGTATCTGTTATTTTTTTTGACTTTTGAATATTGACTGGTGAGAGATGGTATCTAATTGTGGTTTTGATTTGCATTTTTCTAACGTTCAGGGATGTTGAACTTCTTTTTCATATGCTTGTTGGTCGCATGTATGTCTTCTTTTGAAAAGCATCTGTTCCTATGCTTTGTCTACTTTTTTTTTTTGAGTTAGGGTCTCACTCTGACACCCAGGCTGAAGTGCAGTGGTGCAATCTTGGCTCACTGCAATTTCTGCCTGGGCTCAGGCGATCCTCTCACTCAGCCTTCTGAGTAGCTGGGATTACAAACGTGGGTGAAAACATTGGGCTAATTTTTCTATTTTTTGTAGAGATAGGGTTTTGCCATGTTGTCCAGGCTGGTCTTGAACTCCTGGGCTCAAGGAAACCACCAGCCTTAGCTACCCAAAGTGCTTGAATTACAGGCGTGAGCCACTGTGCCCAGTGCTTTGCCCGCTTTTTTTTCTTTGAGATGGAGTCTCACTCTGTCACCCAGGCTGGAGTGAAGTGGCGTGATTTTGGCTCACTGCAATCTCCACCTCACAGATTCAAGCGATTCTCCTGCCTCAGCCTCTCGAATAGCTGGGACTACAGGCACGTGCCACCATACCCAGATAATTTTTTGTATTTTTAGTAGAGACAGGGTTTCACTGTGTTAGCCAGGATGGTCTCGATCTCCTGACCTCGTGATCTGCCTGCCTCGGCCTCCCAAAGTGCTAGGATTACAGGCAAAAGCCACTGTGCCCCTTTACCCGCTTTTTTTATGGGGTTGTTTGTTCTTTAATGTAAAGTTATTAAAGTTTTTTTTAATAGATGCTAGATATAAGACCTTTTTCAGAAACATAATTTGTAAATTATTTCTCCCATTCTATAGGTTGTCTGTTGAGAATTTCCATTGCTGTGCAGAAGCTCTTTAGTTTAAATAGATCCATTTGTCAATTTTTGCTTTTCTTGTGATTGCTTTTGGTATCTTTGTCATAAAACTTTTGCCCATTCCTACATTCAGAATGTAGGAGCCTAGGTAGTCTTCCAGGGTTTTTTTATAGTCTTGGGTTTTACATTTAAGTCTTTACCCATCTTTAGTTGATTTTTCTATGTAAAGCAAGGAAGGGGTTCAAGTTCAATCAATGCATATGGCTAGACGGTTATTCCAGAACCATTTCTTGAATAAGAAGTCCTTTCTCCATTGCTTGTTTGGTCATCTTTGTTGAAGATCAGATGGTTGTAGGTGTGTGACCTTATTTCTGGGCTGTCTATTATGTTCCACTGGTCTATATCTGTTTTTGTACTATACTGTTTGGTTACTGTGGCCCTGTAGTATAGTTTGAAGTTGGATAATGTGATGTTTCCAGCTTTGTGGTTTTTGCTTAGAATTGTCGTGGTTATTCAACTTACTCTTGGTTCCATGTGCATTTGAAAATAGTTTTTTTCTAATTCTGTGAAGGATGTCATTGGTAATTCAATAGGAATAGCATTGAATCTGTACATTTCTTTGGGCAGTATGACTGTTTTAATGTAAGTCTTGCTATCCATGAGCATGGGCTGTTTTTCCATCTGTTTGGGTCATCTCTGGTTTTTTAAGCAGTGTTTTGTAATTCTCATTGTAACAATCTTTCAACTGCTGGTTAGCTGTATTCCTAGGTATTTTATTCTTTTTATGGCAATTGTGAATGGAATTGCATTCCTGATTATGCCCTATGCTTCACTGTTGTTGGCATACAGGAGTTCTAGTGATTTCTGCACATTGATTTTGCATCCTGAAACTTTGTTATAGTTGTTTACCAGCTTAAGGATCATCTGGGCAGAGACTATGAGGTTCTCTAGATATAGAATCATGTCTGCAAACAGGGATGGTTTGACCTCTCTTTCTACTTCAATGCCCCTTCCTTCTTTCTCTTGCCTGATTGCTCTGGCCAGGACTTCCAATAATACTATGTTGCATATGAGAGGGCGTGAGAGAAGGCACTGCAGAAGTGTGGTTTGAAAATCCAAATTCAATTCATGTTCCATTCACCATACATAGTTTAAGCTGTGATTTATCAAATACAAAACAAAACAAAACAAAAAATTTCTCTTTTAATTCTGTCTTATTGGCCCCTTACTTGCAAATACAGGCCCAGATGCACCAGGGCTCAGCACCACAGACAGCAACACAGAAGACAGCTTTAGGGGGACTTGGGCATCAAGGACAACATTATAAAATAGTAGATTTATTCTCTGGGGGTTTACAACAAAAACTGAAAAGCCCTAAACACCTTTCAGGAGGCAAGGCTTTAGAGTGCCAGAAATAACCTACTGTGTTTTGAGCAATGCTGTATTTGCTGGGAGAAGACCATAAATTTGGGTTGAGGAGAATGAAAAAGATGTTGAGTAGGTCCCCCAGGGGGCAAATCAGAAATCATTTGTTGAACATTGGTTCCTGAACTCTATGTCTTCGCTTTTTATCTGAGATGTCACTCCTGGTCACGATGAGCACAGGGTAGTAGCTGGTATAAAGATGAATGTAACAAATGCCCTATGTGAACTGAACTGAGCTGGTAAATACTAATAAAGAAAATGCAGTGGGAAATGTGTCTTTTCCAAAGTTCCTGCATGGCAGCCTGTACAGAGCCAGGCATCATCCTTACACACAATAAATATCCTGAGAACAATGGAAAGAATAAGGAAATTCCACCAGACTGTCCTCAAGTTACAAAATTTCTCCCCAAAGCCCTGATGTATACCTGTGTGGCTGTAAACAGCTATCTAAGATTTCAGTGCAGTGAGTCACTTGAGATTGGGTAAAGATTTTGTCTCAGAGTCTCTGACATCAACAACGTGCTATAGAAGGATGCTGTACCTAATGTCTTCTCAAACATTCCAGGGACCTTATAACTCACTCCTGGAGTCCCAAGAAGGTTTATTCTCCTCGATTTCTGGATGCCTCCCATCAAGTTCCTTGGGCCTTCATGGGGGATGACCATTTCCTCTTTCCCCCTTAAAGGAAGAGACAAATCCTAGGAAGTTTGGTGATTTTTTAAATGACCAAGTGTAGGGGAAAGGGTGAGGAGAGATCATGCTGTCTAGAAGGCTCTGGGGATCCTATAGTGGAATTTCTCAACAATGAGGAGTGTGGTTATCTCCCTCAATTGCAGACAGACATTGAGATCAGGGAGACATCTCTTCACACTTGCACCATCTTCACAGAACATGGTGGGAGTGGATGGGCAAAGCTGTAACAGTGTTGGCCATTTATTATTACCTACAAGAGGAAAAATCCATCAGAAAGACAGTATGCAACCAAACAAGCTTTTGGCTTCCTCTTCATTCTGTCCTAGTAACTACAACATCCCATGAGAAAACTGAACCCAGGACACATACTTTTGTTTACAGATGACGTTTTGTGCCTATTTGAGACAGCTGCTCACTTTATTTTTAATGTTTCATCTCATTTCTCCAGCAAGATTCTACCACTCTGTGTATGTTTGCTCAGCCTCCCCACTAACCTGTAAAATCCCCTTGGCTAGTTACTGTATTTCATAAACTTGAATCCCTCCATCTTGTACAGGAGTTCACACAGGGTTAACGTGAAACCAAACCACGTTCATTGAATGTACATCTTTCAGTTTCATGAGCTATGACTGCCATTCACTGCTGATGGCCCAGTTTCTTTTTGGAGTTGCCTAGATCTGAGCTGATGGTGGCCAAGAATAAAACTCAAGTGTTTGGGTTGGTTCCTGGTCTTTGCTATTGTAAACGGTGCCACAGTGAACATATGTGTGCATGTGTCTTTATAACAGAACGATTTATAATCCTTTGGGTATATACCCAGTAATGGGATTATGGGGTCAAATGGAATTTCTATTTCTGGATCCTTGAGGAATCACCCAAATGTCCATCAATGATAGACTGGACAAAGAAAATGTGGCACGTATACACCACAGAATACTACGCAGCCATAAAAAAAGGATGAGTTCCTGTTCTTTGTAGGGACATGGATGAATCTGGGAACCATCATTCTCAGCAAATTGACACAAGAACAGAAAACCAAACACCACATGTTCTCACTCATGGGCAGATGTTGAACAATGAGAACACATGAGAACAGGGAGGGGGAGTATCACACACTGGGGTCTGTTGGGGGTGCTAAGGGAGGGACAGTGGGGGGGGTGGGGGAGGTTGGGGAGGGATAACATGTGGACAAATGCCAGATATAGGTGATGGGGGAATGGAGGCAGCACACCACCTTGTCATGTATGTACCTATGCAACAATCCTGCATGATCTGCACATGCACCCTAGAACCTAAAGTACAATAATAATAAAAAACCTTAAGTGTTGTTGCAGAGATAGAATAGGACAAGTGTTGCAAAAACATAGGATATCATTTTGAAGAGCTTCTAAGCATAGGAAAAGATTCCTCACTTGATCTGAATAAAATGTGAATGTTTTGGTCTACCAATTAGAGAGGGCCAGAAACATTTGGACGTATTCTTCATTACTGGGCTATAAAGTAACCTTCTAGATGTCAATTTGTTAAATTTAAAACGCACACATTTTTGAACCAGTTATTTCATTTTTTGTGTTTTTTTTAATTATACTTTAAGTTCTGGGGTACATGTGCAGAACTTGTAGGTTTGTTACCTAGTCATACACGTGCCATGGTGGTTTGCTGGATCCATTACCTCCTCACCTACATTAGGTATTTCTCCTAATGCTATCTCTCCCCTAGCACCCCACCCGACAGGCCCCAGTGTGTGATGTTTCCCTCCCTGTGTCCATGTGTTCTCATTGTTCAACTCCCACATATGAGTGAGAACATGTGGTTTTTGGTTTTCTGTTCTTGTGTTAGTTTGCTGAGAATGATGGTTTCCAGATTCATCCATGTCCCTGCAAAGGACATAAACTCATCATTTTTTATGGTTGCATAGTATTCCATGGTGTATATGTGCTACACTTCTTTATCCAGTCTATCAATTATGCGCATTTGGGTTGGTTCCAAGTCTTTGCTATTGTGAACAGTGCCGCAGTAAACACATGCATGCATGTCTTTTTTATATGGAATGATTTATCATCTTTTGGGTATATACCCAGTAATGGGATTGCTGGGTCAAATGGTATTTCTTTCTTTTTTTTCTTTTTGTCAAATGGTATTTCTATTTCTAGATCCTTGAGGAATTGCCACACTGTTTTCCACAATGGTTGAACTAATTTACACTCCCACCAACAGTGTAAAAGTGTTCCTATTTCTCCACATCCTCTGCAGCATCTATTGTCTCCTGATTTTTTAATGATTGCCATTCTAACTGGCATGAGATGGTATCTCATTGTGGTTTTATTTGCATTTCTCTAATGACCAGTGATGATAAGACTTTTTTTGTATGTTTGTTGGCTGCATATGTCTCCTTTTGAGAAGTGTCTATTTTTCACCCACTTTTTGATGTTTTTTTTCTTGTAAATTTGTTTACGTTATTTGTAGATTCTGGATATTAGCCATTTGTCAGATGGATAGATTGCAAAAGTTTTCTCTCACTCTGTAAGTTGCCTGTTCACTCTGATGATAGTTTCTTTTGCTGTGCAGAAGCTCTTTAGTTTAATCAGATCCCATTTGTCTATTTTGGCTTTCGTTGCCATTGCTTTTGGTGTTTTAGTCATGAAATCCTTGCCCATGCCTATGTCCTGAATGGTATTGCCTAGGTTTTCTTCTAGGGTTTTTATGGTTTTAGGTCTTATATTTAAATCTTTAATCCATCTTGAGTTAATTTTTATATAAAGTGTAAGGAAGGGATCCAGTTTCAGCTTTTTACATACGGCTAGCCAGTTTTCCCATTTATTAAATAGGGAATCCTTTCCCCATTGTTTGTTTTTGCTAGATTTTTCAAAGATCAGATGGTTGTAGGTGTGTGGCATTATTTCTGAGGTCTCTGTTCTGTTTCATTGGTCTATATATCTCTGTTTTGGTACCAGTACCATGCTGTTTTGATTACTGTAGACTTGTAGTATAGTTTGAAGTCAGATAGCGTGATGCCTCCAGCATTTTTTTTTTTTTTTTTTTTGCTTAGGATTGTCTTGGCTATTGGGGCTCCTTTTGGTTCCATATGAAAATGAAGGTGTTTTTTCCAGTTCTGTGAAGAAAGTCAATGGTAGCTTTATGGGGATAGCATTGAATATACAAATTACTTTGGGCAGTATGGCCATTTTTACGATACTGATTTTTCCTAACCATGAGCATGGAACGTTTTTCCATTTCTTCATGTCCTCTTTTACTTCCTTGAGCAGTGGTTTGTGTTTCTTCTTTAAGAGGTCCTTCACATGTCTAGTAAGTGTATTCCTATGTATTTTATTCTCTTTGTAGCAGTTGTAAATGGGGAGCTCACTCATGATTTGGCTCCCTGTTTGTCTGTTATTGGTGTATAGGAATGCTCATGATTTTGCACATTGATTTTGTATCCTGAGACTTTGGTGAAGTTGCTTATCAGCTTAAGGAGACTTTGGGCTGAGACAATGGGGTCTTCTAAATATACTGTCATGTCATCTGCACATAGAGACAATTTGACTTCCTCTTTTCCTAATTGAATACCCTTTATTTCTTTTTCTTGCCTGATTGCCCTGACCAGAACTTCCATTGCTATGTTGAATAGGAGTGGTGAGAGAGGGCATTCTTGTCTTGTGCCGGTTTTCAAAGGGAATGCTTCCAGTTTTTGTCCATTTAATATGATATTGGCTGTGGGCTTGTCATAAATACCTCTTGTTATTTTGAGGTAAGTTTCATCAATATCTGGTTTATTGAGAGTTTTTAGCATGAAGTGGTGTTGAATTTTATCGAAGGCCTTTTCTGCATCTGTTGAGATAATCACGTGATTTTTGTCATTGGTTCTACCCATGTGATGGGTTACATTTATTAATCTGTGTATGTTGAACCAGCCTTCCATAACAGGTATGATGCCGACCTGATTGTGGTGGATAAACTTTTTGATGTATTGCTGGATTTGGTTTGCCAGTATTTTATTGAGGATTTTCGCATCAATGTTCATCAGAGATACTGGCCTAAATTTTCTCTTTTGTGGCGCCTCTGCCAGGTTTTGGTATCAGGATGATGCTGGCCTCATAAAATGAGTTGGGGAGGAGTCTCTCTTTTCTATTGTTTGGAATAGTTTCAGAAGGAATGGTATCATCTCCTTTCGTACCTCTGATGGAATTCATCTGTGAATCTGTTTGGTCCTGGGCTTTTTTTGGTTGGCAGGCTATTAATTACTGCCTCAATTTCAGAACTTGTTATTTGTCTGTTCAGGGTTTTGACTTTTTCCTGTTTAGTCTTGAAAGGGTGTATGCATCCAGGAATTTATTACTCTAGATTTTCTAGTTTGTTTGTGTAGAGGTGTTTATAGTATTATTTGATGGTCGTTTGTATTTCTGTGAGATCAGTGGTGATATTTCCTTCATCATTTTTTATTGCGTCTATTTGAGTCTCTCTCTCTTTACTCTTTATTAATTTGGCTAGCAGTCTGTCTATTTTGTTAATTTTTTCAAATCACCCACTCCTGGATTAATTGAGTTTTCAAAGGGTTTTTTGTGCATCTATTTCCTTCAGTTCTGCTCTGATCTTAGTTATTTCTCATGTTCTGTTAGCTTTTGAATGTTTGCTCTTGCTTTTCTAGTTCTTTTAATTGTGATGTTAAGTTTTCACTTTAGATCTTTCCTGCTTTCTCTTTTGAAATGAAGAAAAAAATGTTTAGAGCAGTCAGAAAGAAACGTTGGGTTATCCACAAAGCGAAGCCCATTAGACTAGCAGTAGATCTCCTTGGAGAAACCCTACAAGCCAGAAGAGAGTGGGGGCCAATATTCAACATTCTTAAAGAAAAAAATCTTCAATCCAGAATTTTATAACCAGCCAAACTAAGTTTCATAAACAAATGAGAAATAAAATTTTTTACGGACAAGCAAATGCTAGACATTTTGTCACCACCAGGCCTGCCTTACAAGAGCTCCTGAAGGAAGCATTAAGTATGGCAAGGAACAACTGGTACCAGCTACTGCAAAAACATACTAAATTGAAAACACCATTGACACTATAAAGAAACTGCACCAACTAATATACAAAATAATCAGCTAGCATCATAATGACATAATGTACATAATAATCAGCTAGGATCAAATTCACACATAACAATATTAACCTTAAATGTAAATGGGCTAAATGCCCCAATTAAGAGACACAGACTGGCAAACTGGATAGAGTCAAGACTCATTGGTGTGCTGTATTCAGGAGACCCATCTCACATGCAAAGACACACACAGGCTCAAAATAAAGGGACGGAGGAAGATTTACCAAGAAAATGGAAAGCAAGCAAAAAATATATATATATATATATCAGGGGTTGCAATCCTAGTCTTCGATAAAACACACTTTAAACCAACAAAGATCAAAAGAGACAAAGAAGGGCATTACATAATGGTAAAGGGATCAATGCAACTAGAAGAGCTACCCATCCTAAATGTATATGCACCCAATGCAGGAGCACCCAGATTTATAAAACAAGTTCTTAGAAACCTACAAAGAGACTTAGACTCCTACACAATAATATTGGGAGACTTTAACACCCCACTGTCAATATTAGACAGAGCCGAGAGAGAAAATTAACAAGGATATCCAGGACTTGAACTCAGCTCTGGAACAAGCAGACCTCATAGACATCTACAGAACTCTCCACCCCAAATCAACAGAATATACATTCTTCTCAGCACCACATAGCACGTATTCTAAAACTGGCCACATAATTGGACATATAACACTCCTCAGCAAATGCAAAAGGATGAAAATCATAACAAACAGTCTCTCAGACCACAGTGCAATCAAATTGGAACTCAGGATTTAAAAAATCACTCAAAACTGCACAGCTACATGGAAACTGAACAATCTGCTTCTGAATGACTACTAGGTAAATAATAAAATGAATGAAGAAATAAATGTACTGCTTCTTTAACCTAACCTAACCTAACATTCAGTTACCTTAATGTGTCAATGCACAGTGAATTATACTCTTCATGCCTTTCTTCCTTGGTTTTTCCAGTATGGACTGAAATTTCCTCTCCTCTCATTGGAGACTTTCAGGTTCTGATTAGGTACACTCTCCTCATTACACCATACCTGTAATAGTCTGGTCAGTTCTCTATTTTCAAAATGAATTATAGGCCCCATCACCTGCATGGAATTCATTTCTTGGAGAATTAGGCAATTTTTGCTGAGTCAGTGGAGACTATCCTGGAACCCATGATTTCCTGTGGAGAACATATTTGATTTCATGTCTGCTTGCCCCTGGATGACACCCATTTTATTTGAATAAGCTACAGAGTCCTACATGCTGGCCTTGCAACACACATGGTGACTCCCCTTTCTGACTGATATTCATCAGCTCATTTCAGTTTACATGGGCCATTTGTTACACTCATTTTCATCTCAGATGCTACCCTTTACTCATGGTGGCCAGGATGACATCTTAAATATAAAGAGATGACAAAGAGTTTAGGAGCCAATGTTTAGACAGAGAATTTCTGAATTGCCTCTTGGGACCTACTCAAAATCATTCTCACGCTCCTCAAGCCAATTCCTTATCTTCTCCCAGAAAATACAGCATTGCTCAAAACACGAAAGTCATTCCTGGACTCTAAGGCCTTCATTCTCATAGGTCTTTAGGCTTTTCAGTTTTTGTTGAAGTCTCCCACAAAATAAATTTACTCTGTGATAATATTGTCCATAATGCCCAAGTCCCTCAAAGCTGTTTCCCCCTATTGCATTGTCCGTGGTGCTGAGCATTAGTGCGTTTGGCCCTGTATTGGAAAGTGTGGGGCCAATACGACAGAATAAAAGAGGAATTTTGTTCTGCTCTGTTTTGTATTTGATAGATCATGGTCAAAATCTCCACGATGAATAAAGCAGAAATTCAACTTGGATTTTTAAACCACAATTTCTGCAGTGCCCTCTCTCACCACTTCTATTCAACATAGTACTGGAAGTCCTGACTAAAGCAATCATGCAAGAGAAAGGAAGAAAGGGCATCTAAACAGAAAGAGAGGTCAAACTATCCCTGTATGCAAAAAATCACTAGAACTCCTATATGCCAACAACAGCAAAGTATAGAGCCAAATCAGGAATGCAATTCTATTCACAACTGTCACAAAAAGAATAAACTACCTAAAATTATAGCTAATCAGGGAGGTGAAAGATTGCTATAATGAGAATTACAAAACACTGCTCAAAGAAACCAGAGATGACACAAAGAAATGGAAAAATATTCCATGCTCATGTATAAGAAAAATCAATATCATTAAAACAGTCATACTGTCCAAAGAAATTTACAGATGCAACGCTGTTCCTAGCAAACTATGAATGACATTCTTCACAGAATTAGAAGAAAAACTATTTTAAAATTCACATGGAACCAAAGAGAGCCAAATAACCAAGGCAATTCTAAGCAAAAAGAATAAAGCTAGAGGCATCACATTACCCAACTTCAAACTATACTACAAAGCTACAAGTAACCAAAACAGCATAGTTTTGCTATGAAGACAGATGCATAGACCAACGGAACAGATGGAGAGCTCAGAAGTAAGGCCACACCTCTACAACCATCTGATCTTCAACAAAGCTGACCAAACAAGCAATGGAAAAAATGACTTTCTTTCTTTTTTTTTTTTTAAGACGGGGTTTCACCATGTTGGTCAGGCTGGTCTTGAACTCCCGACCTCAGGTGATCTGCCCACCTCGGCCTCCCAGAGTGCTGGGATTACAGGCGTGAGCCACCACGCCCGGCCAAAAAAATGACTTTCTATTAAAGAAATGGTACTGGGAGAACTGGCTAGCCATATGCAGAATATTGAAACTGGACCCCTTCTTTACACCATATACAACAATCAACTCAAGATAGATTAAAGACTTAAATGTAAAACCCAAAACTATAAACACCCTAGAGGACAACCTAGGCAACACCATGCAGGACATAGGCATGAGGAAAGATTTCATGATAAAGATGTCAAAGGCAATCACAAAAAAAACAAAAACTGACAAACAGAATCTAATTAAACTAAAGAGGTTCTGCACAGTAAAGAAAACTATCAACAGAGTAAACAGACCGCCTACAGAATGGGAGAAAATATTTTCCAACTATGTATCTGAAGAAGGTCTAATATCCGAAGCATCTATAAGAAACTTCAACAACTTTACAAGAAAGAAACAAACAAACCCATAAAAAAGTTGGCAAAGGGCTAGGCACAGTGGTTCACACCTGTAATTCCAGCACTCTGGGCAGCCAATGCTGGTGGACCATTTGAACCCAGGAATTTGTGAACAGGCTGGGTAACATGGCAAAAACCCATCTCTACTAAAAATAGAAAAAATTAGTCTAGCATGGTGACATGTGCCTGTAGTCCCAGCTACTTAGGAAACTGAGCTGGAAGGATCACCTGAGTTCAGGAGCCAGAGGTTGCAGTGAGCCATGTTGGTGCCACACCACTCCAGCCTGAGTGTCAGAGTGAACATATAATAAAAGTAAAAAAAAAAAAAAAAAAAAAAGAAAAAGAAAAGAAAACAACAATCTCACCTTTCTCCCGGAATCTGCAGGAGAAACAGTGTCTCTTAAACTTTGATTTAAATGGACACCAAGAGAAATGGAGAGGGTGTAACTGAGAACTCGGGTATGTGACAGTCAGATGAGAGTGGGCCTCACCTGGCAGAGCCAAGCGGCCTAGTATGGGGCAGGTTCATGTAGGAACTTTCTCTACTTCTCTGCCCAGATCTACCTGAGGATCAATGTCAGTGTTCTCCTAGAACGTTTAAAGGCAGAGAGAAGAATTACCTTTTAGGGCTAATGTCTTTCCCCTAAATATCCAACTTTATTATTATTATTATTACTTTTTGCCATTGTACAAATTGGAAAAACGTACACCTTCTGGGTACATTCTGCATAGTGGAGAAAAGGCTTGAGAAGCATAAAGGCTGGGCTTTACTATCACTACCCCTCACTCCATCATCCCTATCTATGCATTTCCCTGTTAACCCAATCCACAGCCTGGTACCTCCCACTGTCATTTCTGCTGCATTACAGACACAGACGTGCAAATAGCTATGGTTGCTGGGAGGAGCATGGAATCCGGAATGAAGCCAGAGGGAAAGGCTGAAAGGGATCATTTAAATACTGCAAGTCCGAGGTTTACTTAGAAGACTGGACAGAAGACTGGACACAATTCTGAAGATCATCCAGAAAGAGAGACCAATGTCATCTCTACCCCGTGAGTTGAAAGGCAGAGCCTTCAATAATCTCAAGTCACACAAATTAAGAAAGAAACGGAAAATTGTATGGGATGGAAATATGAGCATTTCTACTGTGCATGCTTTATTGAGAGTTGTGGGTGTGTGGAAGAGAAATCCTGAGGCTGTGGTATCTGAGATGCTTATGGGGTGTGGGATGTGGACCCTGGACCAGTGTAACCCTCTGTGAGCATGTGGTGGTGTCTGATGAGAATGAGATCTGCTGAGATGATGTGACTTCAGATGGAAGGTGGATGCCCCACCAGGATAAGCAGATGTGTGAGTGAGTGTAAGGGAGTGAGTGTGCTTTGTCTTCCTGTCCGTGATGTGAGTGTGTGTATGAGCACAGCCAGACCAGTGCATGAGCATCTTTATGTGCACAGTGAGCAGGTGTGTGTGACTCGGTGAGCAGTGTGGCTCTGTGTGACTGTGGGTGTGTGTGCTAGAATTTGACTGTGTATTGAAGTGGGCACATGCATCTGGCTTTCTGTGCATGTGAAACTTCCTCCCAACACAGCAACACCTCTGATGAAGAATCTGTGTGTCTTTTTATGTGTGTCAATGTGGATCCCACGTGGCTTAACTGGTGGGGCTTTTGGGGATTGTGAGTTACCAAGGACTCAGATCACTTATGAGAGCAAAATGTATGATCAGTAGACGTCTCTTCCCAGTAAGAATGGGGAAGATGAATGCAGAATATGGGGGCGATGGTTCCTCACAAGGGGTCTGCACAAAGTGGCCACTGGCTCTTGCTTTCGACTCAGCTTCCCTGTCCCCAGCCTATCCTGTTCTTCCCATTGCGGGACAGGAGGATGTGCAGATGCTGGTTTGCTAGGGAAAGACAGTAGAGGCAGTGGTTTCAGACACCAAGTCATGCAAAATATCCACTGTAAGCTGTGTCTGAACTGAGACTAAACTTGTTTCTCCACCCATGAAGGAACAAATTTAGTCTCAGTTCAGACAGAGCTTACAGTGGATATTAGTCAACAAAGCAGCTGGGTTCACTGGCTCATGGCTTTAATCCCACCAATTTGGGAGGCAAAGATAAGAGAATAACTTAAGGCCAGAAGTTTAAGACCCTTTCTTTAAAAAACTTTAAATATCAGACTGGCAGAGTGACAGGCACCCTTCATCCCAACTACTCAAGAGGGAGCAGGTGTATGAGGATCACTGCAGCCCAGGAATTCGAGGTTTCAGTGAGTTATGATTGCACCACTGCATGTCCACTTGGGCAAAAGAGCAAGACCCTATCTCAAAAATACAGAAAAATCGTCAACCACTTGTAGTCGTCGTAGAAATCAATAATTTCCTCCAGTTATGTCCCTGATCCACAGGCTTCATTTGTGCAAGTACTGGGGCTGTGCTCTCAGCAATGTGGCCCCTTCTGGGAAGGATGTACATTGCCCTTGATGATTGTGATGCATGTGCATCCCACACATAGGGGTTTCCTATTTTTTTTTTAAATAATTTCCCTCTGTTTCAACAAGTGTTGTTTCTCACTGGAGTGAATTTTTAAACTCTTACATTATCAAGTCTTGTTTTTATTTTCAGAGGTGAAAATGAAGGCAGGTCAGTGTTTCAGGAGGACTCCCTTGTTCTGTTAGTTCACCCCCTAACAGGACCTACACATTCCAAGGATTAGGGTAAAAGTTTCACATGTATTAACTCCTCTATTATGGAGAACATCCTAAAAAGTAGGAATTCCTGATAATACTCCTTGTCCTAGGGAAACTGAGGCAGGGAGTGTTCAAGCAATGGATCTAAGATTGCACTGCTAGTAAGAGGCAGAATGAGTACTGGAATCCAGGCAACCTGGCTCCTGAACCCTTGCTCTTATCTATGGGTCCACCATGTCTTCAGGAATATGGGCCCCTGACTGCGGAAGGGTGAAAGGGGGAGGCCTCGGAGTCTGCCCTTTGATCTCTAAACTCCTCCACCATGGGAATCTGTTATAGGAGGGGAGGTTGCACCTGACCCTGCACCTCTCACTCACCCTCAATACCCTGGCAGGTGCCATACAAACTGCCTGTGTCCTTGTCTATTGGTTCCTGTGTGATTATCAAAGGAACACCGATCCTCTCTTTTATGTGAGTACTCCATGGTCAAATGGAGGGGGTGGAGGAGAAGGGAGAATATTTGCTACGGGCTTGATGTTATGTGTGAGTGATGTGGAAATGTCTAGTTGGCAGGATGGAGGCTTCATGCAGGTGCAGGTCCTGGAGACCCTCCAGCACCCGGCATGAGACCTGCAGCAACTGCATGTGGGTCAGCCATGTGGCCTAGGGGAAGGAGAACACTCAGTGGGTTGGAGTTGGAGCTCTTCATCAAGGGGCACTGAATTTTCAGGGAATGAACAAGTCAGGCCCAGGTCAGTGACTGGCTCAGTTTTCATCTGGGGATGAGGAGTACAGCATCTCCCTGCAGGGGGCATGAGGAGCTGAAGCATTCCCACAGGGACCAGGCCTGCAGTATCATTAGGGAGACTTTTACCCTGGGTAAAGGGGGGAAGGGATTTGTGTGTCTGCTGAATGTGTGTTTGCACAAGTGAGGGACCTGTCCAACCTGCTGTGTGCTTTGCCCTCAGCAATGACCCACAGCTGCAGGTGGATTTCTACACTGGAATGGATGCGGACTCAGAAATTGCCTTCCATTTCCGAGTGCACTTTGGCCATCGTATGGTCATGAACAGTCGTGAGTTCGGGATATGGAAGTTGGAAGAGAAATCATACTTCGTGCCCTTTGAGGATGGTGAACCATTTGAGCTGCGCATCTACGTGCGTCACAGTGAGTATGAGGTGAGCACCCCAGGAGCTCCCAGTACCCGGGTTCTTGTGGGCTCCCAGAGTAGGAGGCAGCCTCTCATTGACCTGGCCTCACCAGTCCCTTGGGGCCCATCTTTCATAACTACTCCTGCCCCCAGGTTTTCATCACAGAGCACACTCTGGTTGCACTGCCATCCTCAGCTCTTTCCCAAATCTGACCAAGGTCAAGGTAAGCTCACCTTCCATTTTCCCCAAAGTAGAGACTCTCCTCTGTTTTTTCACATAGTGTTCATTTCTACTTATGCCATTATTTAAATTTTCATTTAGCTGAGTGAATACAATATACTTAGGAAAAAAGTTGTTTTAATCAGTCAAAAATTAAGTCTTCATCTCACTTCTGGGCCCCAATTCTACTCATTAGAACAACATTACCAGAGCTCTGCTCTCCTTCAGAGAGACTTTTTTTTTTTTTTTTTTTGAGAGAGAGTCTCACTTTATCATCCAGGCTGGAGTGCAACGGCGTGATCTCAGCTCACTGCAACCTTCACCTCCTGGATTCAAGTGATTCTCTTGCCTTAGCCTCCCAAGTAGCTGGGATTACAGGCACGTGCTACCACACCTGGCTAATTTTTGTATTTTTAGTGGAGATGGGGTTTCACCATGTTGACCAGGCTGGTCTTGAACTCCTGACCTCAAGATATTCACCCAACTCAGCCTCCCAGTATACTGGGATTACAGGCATGAGCCACCGTGCCCAGCTCTTCAGAGGAAATATTTGCCTATGGAAGCATATAGATATGTCTATGATTTCAATTTGTTTTAAAGCAAATCCTGGTATAACTTACTCTACAGGTTACCATTTAGGAACTAAGTTGATTTGTTGTCAAAGAATGTATCTTGAAGACATTATCAATCTATGGTGCTGCTTCAGTTTTTAAAGATTGCATAACACTGTATTAAGAAGTTTACCCAAAATTATTAAACTTGACCCTTTTTTGGGCACTAAAGTTGTTTGCAATATTTTTCTCTCACAAATGATGCTGTATTAAGTTTTCTAATCAATCCTTTTGTCATTATCAACCTCCCAATACTTATTTTGGAAGATAATTACAAAAATTGGAAAAACTGGCTCAAAAATGTGTGCATTTTAAATTTGAAAAAATTAATATTAATAAAGTGACTTTCTCTATAGCCTCAATATGAGGAACATACCCATACTTTCTGGCTTTCTCTAATGAATACAGCAAACGATTCACATCTTACTCAGATTCAAGTGAGGGATCTCTCCTATGCTTTGAAGTTGTTGAACATAATACCCTATGCTTTGCAAGACCTGTGCTTCTTTAACTCGCTAATAACACTGGGTTTGACTCTTTGCCAACAGCATCTCAGATGTAGGCTACTCCACAGAGAAACTGTGCTATCAGTAGTGAAAGGCAGTCACAGTTCATGGAAATGAAAAGTATGCATTTCAATGAACGTGGTCGAGTAGTAACCCTGTGGCAGGCCCTGTACAAGATGCAGAGTCTCAAGTTGCTAAGACACAGTCCCTAGTGATGGGGATCATCCAGGTTAGAAGGGAGGCTGAGTTAACAGGGACTGTGCGACAAAGAGTGTAGAACTTCACCAGAAGAACGAGAGAAAGCATTAGAAACAAAGTCGGCAACTGTCTCAAATAGGCACAAACGTCTTGTGTAAACAGAAGTGTGTCTACTAAGTTCACTTGTATAACTAGGAGTTTCTTAGGGAAAGTTATTGGTACTAAGGCAGAGTGGAGAGGAGGCTGAAAACTTGTTTGGTGGCCTACTGTCTTTCTGGTGCATTTTTTTCCTCCTGTAGGTAAAGGTAAATGGCCAACGCATTTACAGCTTTGTCCATCGACTCCCGCCATCATTTGTGAAGATGATGCAAGTGTGCAGAGATATCTTCCTCACCTCAGTGTGTGTCTGCAATTGAGAGAAATGATCACATTCCTCACTGTTGAGGAATCCCTTTTTCTACCTGACCATGGGATTCCTAGAGCCTGCTAACAGAATAATCCCTCTTTATCCCTCCCCCGACACTTGGTTATTAAAAAAGCACCAAACCTCACATGCTTTGGTTCTTGCTTTAGAGGGGGAAAGAAGAAGTGGTCATCCTCAAGAGAGGCCAGGGCATTTATGGGAGGCATCATGAAATCAAAGGGGATAAACCTTCCTGTGACAAAGGAAGTGAGTGACAAGGTCCCTGGAATGTCTGAGAAGACATTAGAAACAGCATGCTTCTATAAGCACGTAGTTGACGTCAGACAGTCTGAACCAAATTACTTAATCTCAGATGACTCATGGCACTGAAATGTTAGTTAGCTGTTTACAGCCAGGATGGTGTACCTGGTGACTTGGCGAAACCCTGTAACTTGAAGAAAATTATGTGGAACTTCTTAATTTTTTCCATTGTTCTCAGGATGCTTATTGTGTATGAACACTGTGCCTGGCTTTGTGTGGGCTGCTGTGAAAGGACTGAAGAAAAAGATGACAAGTTTTGCATGTAAAGTTTTTAATTGAAGTAACAGAGAATCACTGGAGCCCAGTGATTTCCCTTGAAGATTCCAGTTATCTTTATTTTCAAACATTTGAAGATGTTTCCATTTTATGTGGGCAGAATCCAGGGGCTTCTCTTGGAAATAACTGATCACTGCATCCACGCCAACATCTACAGTTTTGTTTTGTTTTTTAATTATGCCTACTCTTGCAGGAGTGAGGAGGTATCGCATTGTGGTTTTGATTTGCATTTCCCTAATTATTACTGATGCATTTCCCGTAATTATTACTGCATTCCCCTCATTATTACTTTTTTTTTTTTTTTTTTTTTTTTGCCATTTCTATATCTTCTTTGAGAATTCTCTATTCACGTGTTTAGCCCATTTTTTGATAGGATTGCTTTTTTTTTGCTTCATTTTGAGTTCGTTGTAGATTCTGGATGCATCTTTTGTCAATGCAGTTTGTGAATATTTTTCCCACTGTGTGAGTGGTATGTTTAACTCTGCTGATCATTTCTTTTACTGTACCGAAGATTTTTAGTTTAATTGGGTCTCATTTATTTATTTTTGTTGCATTTGCTTTTGGGTTCTTAGTCATGAATTCTTTGCTTAAGCCAATGTCTAGAAGAGTTTTTCCAATGTTATCTTGTTGAATTTTAATGGCTTCACATCTTAGATTTAAGTCTTTGATCCACCTTGAGTTGATTTTTGTATAAGATGACAGATGAGAATTCAGTTTCATTCTTCTACATGTGGCTTGTCCGTGTTCCCCAGCACCATTTACTGAGTATGGTTTTCTTCCCCCACTGATATGGTTTGGGTCTGTGTCCCTCCCAAATCTCCATATCAAATTGCAATCCTCAATATTGGAGGAGGGACCTGGTGGGAGGTGATTTGAACATGGGGGTGAATTTTCCCTTGCATTTCTCATGAGTGAGTCAGTCCTCATGAGATCAAGTTGTTTAAAAGTGTAGCATCCCCTGATTTACTCTCTTCAACCTGCTCCAGCCATGCCTGTAAGACCTGCCAGCTTCTCCTTCACCTTCCATTATGTAAGTTTCCTGAGGCCTCCCCAGCCACACTTCTTGTACAACCTGTGGAATCATGAACTAATTACACATCTTTTCTTTATAAATTACCAGTTTCTGGTATTTCTTTATAGCAGCGTGAGAATGAACTAATACCAAAAATTGGTACCAGGAGTGGAACATTTCTAGGAAGATAATTGAAAATGAGGGACCAACTTTGGAACTGAGTAATGGGCAGAGGTTGGAACAGTCTGGAGGGCTAGAAGAAGTCAAGAAGATAAAATAAAGTTTTGAACTTCCCAGAGACTTGTGGAATGGTTGTGACCAAAATGCTGATAGTGATATGGACAGTGAAGTCCAGGCTATGGAGTTCTCAGGTGGAGATGAAGAACTTGTTGGGAGCTGGAATAAAGGTTGCTCTTGCTATACTTTAGCAAAGAGACCGATGGGATTTTTCTCCTGCTCTACAGATCTGTGGAACTTCAAACTTGAGAGAGGTCATTAACAGCATCTGGCAGAAGACATTTCTAAGCAGCAAAGCATTCAAGAGCAGCCTGCCAGCTTCTAACAATGTATGGTCATGTGCATAAGCAAAGAGATAATATGAACTTGGAACTTATATTTAAAAGGGAAGCAGAGCATAAAAGTTTGGAAAATTTGTAGTGTGATCATGTGGTAGAAAAGAAAAACTCATTTTCTGGGAAGGAATTCAAGTTTGCTGCAAACATTTGCATAAGTAAAGAGGAGTCAAGACAACAAATGCCTTAAAGGTATTTGTTGACTTTCAAGGCAGGCTCTCCATCATAGGCCCACAGGCCTAGGAGGAAAGAATGGTTCTGTAAGGTGGACCCAGGGCCCTGCTGCATTGCACAATCTTGGGACACTTCTCCCTGCATCCCAGCTGCTCAAACTCTAGCCGTGGCTGAAAGGGTGCCAAATATGTCTCAGGCTGCTACTCCAGAGGGTGCAAACCATAAGTCTTGACAACTTCCATGTGTTGTTAAACCCCTATGGGTGCACCGAGGGCAAGAGCTGAGGCTTGGGAGCCTCTGCCTAGATTTCAGAGGATGTATGAAAATGCCTGGATGTCCAGACACAAATCTGCTGCAGGGGCAGAGCCCTTGTGGATAACCTCTACTAGAGAAGTGCATAGGAAGAATGTGGGGTTGAAGCCCAAACACAAGTCTCCACTGGGGCACTGACTAGTGGAGCTGTGACAGGAGGGCCACCATCCTCCAGATCCCAGAGTGGTAGATCCACTGACAGCTTGCATCATGTGCCTGGAAAAGCTGCAGGCACTCAATGCTAGCCTGTGAAAGCACTCACAGGAGGTATACCTTGCAGAGCCACATGGGCAGAGATGCCCAAGGCCTTTGGAGCCCACTCTTCACATAAGTGTGGCCTGGATATGAGACAGAATATTTTGGAGCTTTAAGATTTAATGACTACCCTGCTGGGTTTCAGATTTCAGAGGCTGGTAGCCCCTTTTGTTTTGGCAGATCTTTTTCCCTTTTGGAAAATCTGTTTTGGCAGATTTTTTCCCTTTTGCTTATACCTCCATTGTGTCTTGGAAGTAATTAACTTGTTTTTGATTTTACAGGCTCTTAGGTTGAAGGGATTTGCTTTGTCTCTAGATGAGACTTTTTGGACTTTGGGCATTTGAGTTAATGCTGAAATGAGTTAAGACTTTGGGGTACTTGTTGGGAAGGCATGATTATATTTTGCAGTGTGATAAAGACATGAGACTTGGGAAGAGCCAACGGTAAAATGAATAGTTTGGGTCTGTTTCCCCTGTTTAAATGTCACATCAAATTGTAATCTTCAATGTTGGAGGAGGGGCCTGGAGGAAGGTGGCTGGATCATGGGAGTGATTTCCCCTTTGTTGCTCTTGTGACAATAAGTGAATCCTCAAAGATCTGGTTGTTTAAAACTGTGTAGCACTTCCTTCTTTGCTCTTACTCCCACCATATAAGATGTGCCAGCAGCCCCTTTGCCTTCTGCCATAATTATAAGTTTCCTGAGGCCTCCCCAACCATTCTTCCTATAAAGCCTGTGGAATTGTTGGCCAATTAAGCCTCTTTTCTTAATAAATTATTCATTTTCAGTTATTTATAGGAGTGTGAGAATAAGAATGATACACCCGTTTTATGTTTTTGTATGCTTTGTTGAAGATTCATTGGCTGTATTTGGCTTTATTTCTGGCTTCTCTGTTCTGTTCCATTGGTCCACATGCCTACTTTTATACGGGTACTTGCTGCTTTGGTAACTATAGGTGTGTAGTATAATTTGAACCTGGGTAATGTGATACCTCCAGATTTGTTCTTTCTGCTTAGTTATTACTTTGACTATTTGGGCTCCTCTTTGGTTTTGTATTAAATTTTAGGATTGTTTTTCTAGTCTTGCAGTATGGTCATTTTCATAATATTTATTTTACCCATTCATGAGCATGGGTGTGTTTTCATTTCTTTGTGTTGTCTATGATTTTTGAGACAAGCTCTGGCTCTGTGGTCCTGGCTGGGATGAAGTGGTGTGATCATGGCTGTCTGCAACCTCAAACTCCTGAGCTCAAGTGACTCTTCTGCCTTGGCCTGCTAAAGCCCTGGGATTACAGGCATGAGCCACCATACCCAGAACCACATACCATTGTTCTTTAGAGAAAAACAAGTTAATTAACCCTGAGGGTAGTCTCCAGGAGTTAAGATATGACATTAACTAACTACTAGTGACTCCCCTCTACCGAAATGACTATGTGAAAGCAAGCATGCATGGAGGAAGAAAGGAAAATAAGGAAAACAAGTCTCTCATGATTTTCATTACACAAGCTCAGTTACAGTTTAGTAGGCAGAATGCAGTGAATCACCTGCTGACATGGGGGTAAAAAAAAGCCCACCCCCTTGCCTCAAAAAGAAACTCTGCAATGCAGTTCATACTCCACTCCTTCTCCCTGAAATTATACTAAGCTAAATTTACCAAGTCTGTTCCAACTAGCAGCCACTCTCAAGCCACTGACGATCCCTTATCTGTTCTTCTATCTTTATAACTGGCATATCCTGGACATTTTATGTAAATAAAATCACATAATATGGCTTTTTGTTTCTGGCTTTTTTCACTTAAAACATTAAACACATAAATTTTTTTTGAGACAGAGACCCACTCTGTTGCCCGGGCTGGAGTGCAGTGGCACGATCTCGGCTCACTGCAACCTCTGCCTCCCAGGTTCAAGCGATTCTCCTGCCTCAGCCTCCTGAGTAGCTAGGACTACAGGCGCAAGCCACCTTGCCCAGCTAATTTTTTGTATTTTTAGTAGAGACAGGTTTTACCATGTTAGCCAGGATGGTCTCAATCTCCTGACCTCGTGATCCGCCCACGTCAGCCTCCCAAAGTGCTGGGATTACAGGCCTGAGCCACCCTGCCCGGCCAACACATAATGTTTTTAAGGTTCATTTATGTTGTAGCATGTATCAGTATTCCTTATTTTGTAGCTGAATAAGATTCCATTTTGTGAAGATATCACAATTTGTTTAACCTTTCAGCAGCTGATGAACAATTGGGTTGTTTCTACTCTTTTACGACTATTGTCACTTTTTCTTTCTTTCATTCCTTCTTTTAGTAAAAAGAATTCCAATACAGTTAAAACCAAACCAAGTACTTCCACAATCCTATGATTACCATTCTAGTGCCACAGCTAGTGTAGTCCTTCACCTTCTCTCAGCACTTCCTGCCAGTAAAGCACAGGTGATATTCTTAGTAACTGTGATACTAAGCAATACTTGGTAATTGTGATACTAAGCATGCCATGGGTAATTACTAGTTCATTTACCAGCAATGGCTCTTTACTGTGATCTGCCCGATAAGAGATTTAGGCTCCCATTATGAGGGTCCAACTTCTATGACTTTCTCTGGTAAAAAAGTTTGTTTCCACCATTTCCCCCCATATATGAAATGTTTTTTAGTACTCTCTGCCCAGAAGATGAAATGAAGCATTTATTCATCTGCCGCCATCCCCAGTTGTTAAAAAGTTATCCTATTGGCATGAAGTCTTCCCCCAATTTTGGTTTCCAGATGTATGGGTGCTGAGAAGATTTCTGCAGGAGTCTTATTCCACCATCTCAAAGAAGCCCAGTGCCGGAAAGAGGAAGGTACCGGAAAGATAGATATGAAGGAAAGGCACTGTGTGCACCTGCATGAAGCTGGTGAGAAACTGTCTGGACCTGGTCACCTCAGTAAGGGCTGGATGAAGAGGTGGGGCTGAGAGGATATCATGTGGTGCAAGAAAAACCTGATATACTGACCTCCTTTCAATTCCTAGTACACACCAAGCTAGGAATTTTCATTTTTGGAGCTTCATGCATGACAAATTCAAAAAACATCAAAAAATGTCATAACAAGTCAGGGAGAATGTTCTAGATTAAAAGAGACTAAAGAAGCATGGAAACAAAGTGCATGAAACCTGATTGGATGGATTTAAAAAGAGCTACAAAGGATATTCTTTTGGACAACTGGGGAAATTTAAATAGTACTGTAAATTAGATGTTGATTCTCAGGTGGTGGCAGAGTAGAACTTCTATCAATCTTGTGGATCTGAAGATACAAAAATTGTAGGTTGGTGTCCGCCAAGTGGGAGGGGAGAGTTAGGCTTTTAGATGGAGCCCTGAAAGTGATATATCCTAGAGCAAGGGTCCCCAGTCTCCAAACTATAGACCAGCAACAATCCACGGCCTGTTAGGAATGGAGCCACACAGCAGGAGGTGAGTATCACGTAAGCATTACTGCCTGAGTGGCCTCCTGTCAGATCAGCCCCAGTATCGGATTCTCATAGGAGCACAAATTAAAATTTTACAATCAGAATCCCACACTGTGGGTGTCACAATGTATAGTTTTATTGCAAATGGTAGCATGACTATAACAATTGCCACAAGGGTGGTGTAGTAAAAAAAAAATTGTTTAAAACTTTACTTGCCCAAGGCTAAACATTTCCCTTTTTGGGATTTACAGAGTTACAAGTGCAATATCATGTATAATTAAAAATTTCCTGCAAATATGCAATAAAAAGAAGTTTTAATATTTGGTAGCAAATTTTGAGAGGTAAGGGCAGAAATTACAAAAAGTATCTGTTTAGGTAAAGGCGGGACTGAGTCAGATGAATAACCTTTACTCAGTTACTTAATGTTTATGATTTTTAGCTTAAGATTTTCTATTTTTCCACATTGATATTGTGGTCATATCTCTGGGCTGCTAAGGGTTGCTCCTTCAGCTTTTTAGGCTTTGACTTCAGTGTGATGTATTTACAAGTTGATTTGTGTAACTTCTGCTGACAAGAGGGTTGAAAGAACAGTGTAGGGCCCCTTCCCAGCTTGGCTTAAGGAAGAATAGAGAGGAGAGTTTTTACTAATACTAAATTTCCTGGGTTAAATAGAGGCCATTTTATTTCCTTGGACTTTTGCTATTTATGTTAATGCCTTGAGGCTTCCTTGCCTCTGACTTAGCTTCCTGATTAGCTAATTTATTTCCTTTGGCTACCTTATTTATTTTCTTTTGATGTTCCCTACAATGCATCCCTGCTATTTCTGGTGGAAAGAAAATATGAGGATAATAACCTGTTAACTTCCTGGTGTTACTTTAGGGGGAGATTCATCAGTGGTTTAAAAAAAAAAATGCCTTTTTAAAATGGCAGCATAAGCATAGAAAATTAGAAAAGCATACTTGGAGTTAGCATAAATGTTTTGCACACAGTGACCTCTGCCTCTGTGGGCAGTTCTGTTTCCAGTGTTTTTGCCACAGCTTGGACAGGGATGAGGTTACTTAACTACCTTGCTCTTGCTTAATTTAAGTGCTGTTGTAAGAGCTATTAGCTCAGCCAATTGAGTGCTTGTGTTTGGGGAGAGTGACTACTGCTTATCCTGCCTTATGTACTTTCTTTACCAGCTGTTTTCTGGCTAAGAGTTCCCCTTGGAGGAAAGTGATCCTGCCACATTATGTGGGCTGTAAACAGTTGAATTATTTTCTAGGGTTAACTTGGAGGCTTTTCTGACTAGTAGAGCTATGATGACAACACCTTGGAAGCACGTGTAAATAGGTCTAACTACAACTAAGGTTGAGAAAAATATAGGATTAGAGTCTTCCCGGCGATGTCCCTTTCTAAACTTCTTTAGGATGAGCTGTTCCTCCACTGAATTAGGGAATAAGGAAATGTGCTCTATTAGTGCCTCTCTTAGTCTTTCCATAAAGGCTATAGGATTTTTATCTGGCTTTTGGTTCACTATAGTGAGTTTAGAGTAACTGAGAGGTTTGGCCCTGGTTTTCCGTAGGACTTTTAAAATATGTTTAAAAGTTGGTTTCTTTTCCATTCATTTCCAGAGCTACTGGGATTCTAGTTAGGGCTGTTTACCAGAACTGCTTCCCTCTCTATTGGGAATGGTGTTTTGGTTATTTCTTTTTTCTTTCCCCTTTCTGCTTTCTTCTCTTTGGGTCTATTATAGGAGATAATGTCATCTCTGAAATTATCTGCTGCTTGCAGAACTACCTGCTTTTTAGCTGCGGGGTTTGGTTTACAAGCAGCATAATATCCTACCATGTGAGGTTAAACACCTGATTAAATTTTGGAAAGCTTCTCTATAACTATTAGAGTTTTTAGAAAATCGGCCTAAGATTCCCTTTATTTGCCTAAGGTATTGTAATGAGAAGGGAATGTGAGGGGGAGCCCAAATAAGGGGGATCTCAGATGGTTCCCCTGAAAGTTTCTTTGTTTAATTATGAAGAACTGTTTTTCCTGGGCTTTCCTGATATGATTGCTAAAAGAGCTGGACTGATCTTACACCACTTACAAAGGTTTAGTAAAAATGCCATGTTCCTATGCAAAAGAAAATGAGTTGCTTTTCTCCGTAAAGTTTTGAGTTAAGGAAGTTTCAGTGTTTCAGAGTGCACTGCAGAGGGGGTGCAAGCTGAGGATAATTTGTTACAGATTTAGATAATGTAGCGAAAATAAAAGCATCCTCTTAGTCTCCTTTTTCTTATGACCCAGAGTGGAGGAGAAGACAAGGAGCGTCCTCCGAATACTTTCCCTCCCTGGTTTCCAGATCTCAGAACCATGTTAAATGTGCCCCCTATGGTTGTAGGCGTGGTCCTCCAAGCCATGGAACTGGATGAACTAAGTGATGGGGCTAATCATGCTCATATATGCAATTTTATTTTATTTTTTTACTTTAGGTGCGTATTATATCTGGCATTTCTCCCCATGTTATGCCTCCCCACCCTCCCCACCCCGTCTCTCCCCTACCCCCCTCAACTGCCCCCAGTGTGTGATGCTCCTCTCCCTAAGCAGTGTTAGCTTATCCACCTGGTGTGATTTACTTTGATTTTCTAGACCTGTGTGATTTGCCTGGCTCCCAGAAAAAAGGATCTCTGGAGAGACCGTGTCACCTTTGCGCAATACTTCTTTAATGGAGGCAATGTGCTAGATTGCCTGGTATTACAACCCGTGCTAATGCACTTACCCTTAAAAAAACCACATGTGGTTAACTTCCGAACTTAAAATACCCTTACTAATTAAGTACTGTCTTAATTGGAGACAGAACAGGTGCTTAAAAGAAGGTAGAAACCGAATGGCTGTTTTCCTGCGGATAAAACAATATCGGAATTAAAATCTGGTTGCAGAAGACATCTTACTCCTAACTGTTGAAAGCAAAGCCTTCCCATCCACAGAAGTAGCAGTAGAAAAGCACGAAACGGAAAAGTTGTGAACCTGTAATCTACCACAGAGAACCAACAATGTGTCTTACGAACAGGATTTTTATTTCCACTAGGTGGTGGCGTTAGCTTAGAAATACCATGTGCTTACCAGAGAAACCGCAGAGGCAAGTTTATTGAGTTACTGCCTGCCTTGATTGTGACCTTATCTAAGAGACCTGTTTCTCTGAACTGTAAAGATTCCTGCACATTAGACACACACACAGAGACTGTAAGTGACGACGGATAGAGAGAGAAAGAACATTTGGCAACAGGATAGCTGGAAGAAACCCTTGAAATTAAAGGACAGATTTACAGTTGAAATTCACTCCATACCCACCAGTTTGATGAAGAAATTCCCATTCCTGGCCAAAACACCAAAATGATAGGGCTTCAACGACTGGAGGAACACCATGGTCCTTGGTCTCGTGCTAATAGGATTAACGCCACAGACACACATGGAGTGATTTTAAGGAGTAAAAAGTTTAACAGGCAGGGAAGAAGAAAAGAAGAAGAAAACAGCTCCCCTGCACAGAGGAGGGGGGGGATTCGAACAAAGAAAACCCCGTGTGCGGGGAAAAAGTGGCTGCTTATATTGGGATTCTGGAGGAGTCAGTGTCTGGTTTCCATAGAGCTCAGCAGACTGGTTGACCAGGTGTACTGTTTATGCAGCCCACGAAAACCTGACCTGAACATATGGTGTTATCTGGAGGTGGCCACAACACTTGGTACACCTGGTGACAAAAAAAGAGCAGGAATAGCCATATTGAGTAAGCCCCATTCCTAATGGCCAGCAATTGCATATCAGTTTGTTGGCCTGGCCCTTCAAGTTTCCTTTTCTGTTAGAAAACAAATGGTTTGGGGGGTTGCTTCTTATGATAGAAAAATTTTCACCAAGAACATTTACCATTACTATCTGCCTAAATACTATTTCTTAATAACTCCTATATCAGAAGGATAAGAAATAGTGTCCATGCAGGTCATAAGAATAAAAAAACAGAGCCAATTCCATGATATGTGATAACTAAAAATGGCTTTGGAAGTGCCTATTTTATTATGGCCAATGTTTGATCTCCTTTAAAAGCTGCAATATCATGACAGTGTGCTGCTGGCTTAAGGAGAGACACAGAAATCAAAGGAGAAGAACAGAGAGTCTAGAAACACTCACAGAGTCACCTGGGAGTCCACAATAGGCTAAGACCAGCACATTGGAAAAGGACAGTCTTTTCAACACATGATGCTGGGGAAACTGGACTTACACATACTGGTGCCTTACCTTCTAACATACACAAAAGTGAACTCAAAATGTATCAAAGAATAAACGTAAGTCCTTCAATGATAAAAGTCTTAGGAGAGACACAGATACCGTCATGACATGAGATTTGGCAACGATTTCTTGAATATGGGCTGTAAATACAGATGAAGTGCACTTTATCTTTTTTTGTTGCTATTTGGGCTCTTGGCTTTATACTCATAGTTATCAAAACATTAAAAAATTCTCAAGAAATCCATGGTGCAGACATAAATAATATCATAATTTATTTCTGAATTCTAATGAATGCTACCTAAATAGTATATCAGACAGATGTGATAAGAAAGACGTTTGTTTATTAAGAAAGCAGTTATCAAGACACTCAGCATAGATTCACAATTGCCTAACTTCAGGGAATTGGTAGGCAATAAGAAAAAGGTCTTCATGATTGTTTTATGAAAGTAGAACCTTGTACAAATGTCCAATGTGGGAAAAAAAAAAAAGAAAGTAGAACCATAAATCTTTTGAGTAGGTTTGATGGGAAGAGGAGGGTAAAAGCCCAAGTGACAAAGGGAAAAACAGATAAAGTGCACTTCGTCAAAATTCATCACATCTGTTCATCAAAGACCACTGTAAAAAGAGTAAACAGTCAACTGACAGAATGGAAGATAATGTGCAAATCATGTATCTGAAAGGTGACTATTATCTAGAAGAGGGGTCCCCAGGCCACAGATAAATACCACTCCTGGCCTCTTAGAAAACAGGCTGCATACAGCAGGAGGTGAGCAGTGGGCAACCAAGCAAAGTGTCATCTGTATTTACAGCTATATCCCATCCCTCACATGACTGCCTGAGCTCTGCTTCCTGCCAAATCAGTGGTGGCATTAGATTCTCATAGGAGCGTGAACCCTATTGCAAACTGGTTGTGTGAAGGATCCAGGTTGTTTGCAACTTATGAGAGTCTAACTAGTGCCTGATGATCTGAGGTGGAGCAGTTTCATCCAGAAACCACTACCCCAACCCCCACCACACACACATCCCTGGTCCATGGAAAAATTTTCATCCACAAGACCATGCTCTGGTGCCAGAAAGGCTGGGGACTGCTGATCTAGAGCATATACAGACCTTCAACAACCCAGTAACAATGACAAAAATATCCCCACCCAATTTAACAACGGCCAAAGAACGTCAAAAGACATGTCTCCAAAATAGATATAAAAATGGCCAATGAGCACATGAAATGACACTCAACATCACAAGTCCTTAGGGAATGCAAAGTCAGAGCCACAGTGAGATACCACTTCATGCTTATTAGGGTGGCTATGATGTTTAAATGCAAAATAACAAGTGTTGGGAGCATGTGGAGAAACTGGAACCCTTGAACACTGCTGGTGGGAGTGGAAAATGGCATGGCCACTGTGGAAAATATTATGGCAATCCTCAAAAAGTTTACCATATGATTCAGAAATACCACTTCTGGGTATATACCCTAAAGTACTGAAGGAAGAGTGGTACGGATGTTTGTACAGTGATATCCATAGCATTGCTCATTATTCACTACAAGCAAAAGATGGAAAGAACGTAAAAGTCCATCTAAGGAGGTACCTCCAATGGAAGATTATTAGCTTTAAAAGTGGATGACACTCTGATACTTGCTATCACATGAATGAGTCTTTAAAGTATACCAAATGCAATAAGCTTGACTCCCCCAGGAGGTTACAGGTACAGGCTGGAGAGGGAAGGTAATGCGGCACGGGTAGGGGCTATAAACATTTGGACCCTTCTTCCAGCAGCTTTCTTGTGCCTTCAGGGCCTGCTCAAGCCTCATCTCACATAGATCATCTCTAGTTGGTAATGGAGAGCTGCTGTACTTGCCAACCCTTTTGGCTGGGTGCATAAACCACTACCTGGCTCTTGTCCCACAGCCAGGTCTCATAGTAAATTGGAGGCCATGGTTAAGCATTCACTCTAAGGCCCACTAGACAGAGAAAGGCTTTTTCTCAAAAGCAGAGTAGTTATCCAAGAGGGTGGCATGGTTTTGCTCTAAAACCTTCAAGGTCTGTGCTGTCATTCATTTATAGTCCTTCCAACTTCCTGCCAAAGTTTCTAAGAGCATCTCCATTTGCCACTGACACTTCAAACACCATTGCACCTGCTGAGTTCCAGGCCAAAGAAATGTGCATGGAAGCATAGTTCTGGTGCAGAGACTCCCCTTGTCCTGAGACCCATACAAAATTAACAGCTTTTTAGAATACTACGTACATAGGCCAACAGAATGTACCCATGTGAGGCAAGTGTTGTCTCCAAAATCCAAAGAAGCTTACGAAGCATGTGCCCCTTTGTTGGTGATAGAAGGGGCCTCATGCAACAACTCTACTTGCATCTGAGAAGGAGCATCTTTGCATGCTGCAGTCACTGGCTGCCTAAAAATTTCACTGAATGGGAAACCACCTGAACTTTTCTGGGATTTATTTCCTACAGTCTGACACACACAAATATCTTACCAGTATGACTAATGTCATGACCACCTCCTGACCACCAGGTCTCATCAGTGCAATATCAACAATGTAAAAGACTAGCCTGATGTCTTCTGGAAGAAAGAAGTGAACAAAGTGTCTGTGGACTTATTTGGACACAGGGGAGGTGATATCATCTGAGGTGGGACAGTGAAGGCAGCGGATTGTGTCATGTGGAAGCTAACTGCTTCTGGTTGCCTTTACTTACAGGTAACAAGAATAAACCCACATATTTGCCATATGGATAGATGTACACCATGCACCATGGGATGTGTTAATTTGCTCAAGCAATGAAACCACATCTGGTGATTGCACAAACCTGGTACAGCTGCACCTGCAGTTACCATCTGGTGAAGCTGATGAGAACCCACTGTCATTCTCCAAGAGCCAATTGTTTTCTATACAGGCCAAATATGTGAGTGAACGGGGATGTGGGGGAAATCACCAGTTCTGGACCCTTCCAGTCCTTCACGGTTGCACTAATCTCTCCAGGTCCTCTAGGAACATGGTATTGCCTTTGCTTTTGTTTTTGTAGGTGGAGGCAGCTCTAATGGCTTCTGTTGGCCTTTGCTACCCTCGTAGACCTCCCCCGCACAGGTCAGAGAACCAATGTGAAATTCTGCCATTTGCTGCGTGTGTCTATTCCACTTACGCCATTTGCTCCACAAATTCTGCCATTTGCTGAGTGTGTCTAGCCCACTATTCTAGTAGACAGACAAAGGCTTTTTCTCAAAAGTGGAGCGGGTATCTACAAGGATGGCATGGCTTTGCTCCAGAATCCTCAGAGTCTGTGCTATAATTCATGTATAGGAGCTGCTGAAATTTCTGAGTATCTCTACCTGCCACTGACACTGAACAAATACCACTGATGCTGAGTAAATACTATCTCTGCCAGCCACTGATTCTGAGAAATAAGCAACATGAAACTCAGCAAATACCTACAGATAGATAGGGGGCCAACTGGGCAGCTGCCAAAGAACTTAATCTTATGATCCTGGCTAAACTTCAAACCAAACTGAAAATCTGATTATGTTTTCTTTTTACAACTAGTTATCAAGCAAGCCATGAGTAAATTCTCAAGAAATCCACTGTGCAGACATAAATGATTTCATTGTTCACTTCTGGATTCTTACAAATTCTATTGCATCAGTTTTTCATAAAGCAGTTACAGAAAAAGACATTTATTACGGAAACAGCAAGACACTCAGAGTAGAAAAACAATTTCCTGCCCTTGCTGAATTGGCAGGAAATAAAAATTGCTTGATTCATAATGACTGAGATCAGCTCAGCCGCAGAGACCCCCCCCCCCCCCAGGTGATGCCGAAGGAATTGAGAAGTAGACACCCTGACAGAACAGCAAAGTGGATCTATCCAGGGGGCCAACAGCCTTCCGAATTGAGATCCTCAGGGGCTGAGAGCATTCCGGGCTGAAGGCCTCGAGTAGACTCTGACCCACACATTTATTCTCTCTGAACAGGTGATGATTATTAACAGATGTTCGGTATTTTCTCATAACACAAAAATATACCAAGTAGGCAGCTGGTGCCTGCTTACCACTGATCACACACAAACTAAAAAGTATTCTCCATGAGGAAGCCATGGGTCAGATGTTCCCCATGCTTAAAGAATTGTTTTAACCAGTGTATGATATTTATATATTGTCCTGCCACTTTAGAATGCCCCAAGGAGTTTTCTATTTGGGGGTGGGGGTGGTTAGGTTTTCCTTGCCATCATTCTTCCTGGCAAACAATATATTCTATTGGATACTCAGCATTTCTCAACAATCATACACTCAGCATTTCTCAACACATAACTGTTCTATGAAAGTAGGACCATAAGATTTTCCCATAGGTATGAGAAAGTTATAATAGAAAGAGGAGGGGTAAAGGACAGTGTGGAGGTTTCTGGACTGGGAGAGGGGACTTGGAGCTTGAATAACTAAGTCACAGGGTAGGAGGGGCTATGTCAGAGCTGAGCAGGGGTGAGTAGGAGCCACACTATCTACACTAAAAACACAGGGCGGGCACTCATGGGGTCCCCTTCCCCCTACATGGACTCCAAAGCTCACAAGTCCCTTCACTCAACCAGAAAAACCAAGAATGAAACTCCTATGCTCTCCCTCTGAGTTAAGGAATAAAGGATGTAAAACTTCATGTCTGGAATTGTTGAGGCACAGACTTAGAAAAAGGGAATTTATGTATTTAAACAGTGCTCATGCATGATTATGCCCTGCTTCCATCCCCCCCGCTCAGGCTGAGAAAGAGAAAAGCCATTTCACAGAGGAGGATCTGCAGTCTCAAAGAATGAGGAGGGCAGGCACTACTTTGTAGAGTATAAATCTTGGTAAGAGATGGGCCTGGTGCAGTGGCGCACACCTGTAATCCCAGCACTTTGGGAGGCAGAGGCAGGTGGCTCACGAGGTCAGGAGGTCAAGACTATCCTGGCTAACATGGTGAAACCCCATCTCTACTAAAAATATAAAATATTAGTAGCCATGGTGGCATGCACCTGTAGTTTCAGCTACTTGGGAGCCTGAGGCAGAAGAATCGCTTGAACCTGGGAGGTGGAGGTTGCAGTGAGCCAAAGACATGGATGCAAGGTGAACCCTTTGGTCAGGGTCAGGGCACACAGTGTCCAATCTCACTGATGATCTCCCCCTTCAGCCTCTATTCCCCATCCACAGACCCACCCATGGACATGGGGTAAGACACCTCTATTGCCAGTCCTGCAGTGCCCACTGCAGGCACTGTCCTGTAGGAGCCTGCCCCCTGTCCTGTAGGAACCTGGGCCTTGATCTCAGAAAACCTTTTCTTACACCCAGCCCTCTCCTAAGAGTGGCTTTTCCCCTGAAGCCTTTTCCTTTTGGTTGGCCTCTGGGCAAGCCCCATCCATCCAAGATGCTCTAAAGATTCTAATCCTCAGAGGGTCTTGATTCCTCCCTTCCCAGGAAGGCTGTGCAGGTTCTGGATAATTATGTCTACTTGGTGAGCAAAAAGAGTAAGACTTGATTTACATTTCAGGGAGTCTACAGTCTGTCTGAAAAGTTTTTCTAAAGAAGAAATAATCTGCATGAGGAAACTATAATAATTTTGGTTAGAAAGCCATATTTGCAACTGTATCGGACTGAACCCCTCAATGTACAATCTAGAGTAAAATTGGCATTTATGTGTTGGCATATTCATAGAATTCCAGAGTGTAGAGCAGTGAAAATGAAGGAATTCGAGCTCCACATAGCAATACAAATGAACCCTAAAAACAGAAATGTGAACAAAACATGCATGACCCGAAAAAAGACCTAGAGAGCAGGCATTTTCAAGCAACATTCCGCAACATAGTGGAACTAAAAGGAATGCAAAGAAGAAAGGCAGGAGCATGTTCGCCTGTGGAGGCAAGAAGATCACATGGTGGGTTAAAAACAGGTGGACCCAAAGTGTGTTATCAACAGGCTGTGTGTAGAATTGGAGTGGTTACTCAAGTGCTAAATTAATAATTACTTATCATAATATACAGTTCTTTAATAAGTAGTATCAAGTTTCCTATAAATGGTTTACCTTCACTGATTATAAAACTGAAGAGCAAAATTTTTAAAAAAGAGTAATTTATAGATTCAATGCTATCTCCATCAAGCTACCATTGACTTTCTTCACAGAATTGGGAAAAACCACCTTAAATTTCACATGGAACCAAAAAAGAGCCCGCGTAGCCAAGACAATCCTAAGAGGGGAGGGGGAGAAGCAAAAAAAAAGGCTGAAGGCATTATGCTACCTGACTTCAAACCGTATTACAAGGCTACAGTAATCAAAACAGCATGGTACTGGTAGCAAAATAGAGATATAGATCAATGGAACACAACAGATGCCTCAGAAATAATACCACACATTTACAACCATCTGATCTTTGACAAACCTGACAAAAACAAGTAATAGGGAAAAGACTCCCTTTTTAATAAGTGGTGTTGAGAGAAACAACGTCTCTGAAATGTTGATTCACATGACCCCCAGAAAGGAAGAATAAGCTGCAGCTAGAGCCTAGGTGTGTGAGAGAAGGAAGGGAGTAGCCCTCACCCTGGCAGAGACAAGGGGCCTTCTGAGGGGGAAGAAAGAAGCAAGGACTATCTCAACTCTTCTCCACAGGTCCCGCTGAGGATCAAGGCCAGTGATCTCCCAGAAACTCTGGAACAAACAGAAGCATTATCTTTTAGGGCCAACATTTTTCTCCAGAATCCCCACCTTTCTTTTTAAACTATTGCACAAGTTAGGACAATGTACACCGTCCAGGTAGATTCTGCACAGTGGAGAAAAAACTTTATGAGAGGCACGGAGGCTGGACTGCACAACCCTTCACTCCGTCATTCTTATCTGTGCATTTCCCCTGTTACTCCTTCCTCCCCCTGGTACTTCCACCACCGTGATTTCTGCTGCATCACAGACACAGGCCTGCAAACAGGGGTGGTGGTGTCAAGGTTATAGTGAGCTAGGATTGCATGACTGCACGTAATCCTGGGCAATAGAATGTGACCCTATCTCAAAAGAGAACAAATATCAGCCACTCGAAGATTCCCTCCAGTTATTTCTCTGGCCCACATTCTCCATCTGTACAAGTACTGAAGCTGTGCTCTTAACAATTTGTGCCCCTTCTGGGAAGGATGTCCATGGCCCTTGATGATTGTGATGAATGTGCATCCCACACACAGGAGTTTACTGTTCTCTTGTTATTTCCCTCTCTCTTTCAACAAGTATTATTTCTCACTGGAGTGAATTACTTTACTGTTACATCCTCGTATCTTGTTTTCACAGTTTCAGAGTTGAAAATGAAGGCAGGGCAGTGTTCCAGAAGAACCCACCCTCTTCTTTCAGTAACAGCTAATAGGCCCTATACATGCCAGGGATAAGGGTAAAAGTTTTACATATATTAACAGTTCTATCCATGTGAACACCCTACAAAGAAGAAATTTCTAGTAATCCTCTTTGGATGGGGGAAACTGAGATAGAGAATATTTAAGTAACAGATCTAAGATGGCACTGCTAGTAAGAGGTGAAATCAGGACAGAAATCCAGGCAGCCTGGCTCCTGATGCCTTGCTCGTAACTATGCCTCCACCCCTATTTCCTTAGGAATAAGGGGCCTGACTGTGGTAGGGTGGGAACGAGGAGGCCTGAGTTTGCCCTTGGTCTCGAATCTCCTGCATCATGAGAATCTCTTATAGAAGGGTAGGCCATACCTGGTCCTGCCCATCTCATCCACTCTCAGTCTCCGTGGCAGGCACCATATACATGGCCTGTGTACTTGTCTGTTGGTTCTTGAGTGACAGTCAGAGGGACACTGATCCTCCCTTTTGTGTGAGTACTCCATGGTCCAAGGATGGTGGGTGGTGGAGGAAGAGGGAGAATATTTACTTAGGAGGTGGTCTCATGTGAGTGATGTGGAAATGTCTAGTTGGCAGGATGGAGGCACCATGCAGGTGAAGGTCCTGGAGACCCTCCAGCACCAGGCATGAAACTTGCAGTTCCTGCACTGTGGGCCAGTCATACAGCCTAGGGGAGGAGGACACTCAGTGGGTTTGGGCTGTGGTTCTTTATCAAGGAGCATAGAATTTTCAAGGAATGGATAACTCATAGCCTCAGGTCAGTTACTGTGGCTCAGTTTCCATCTGGGAACACAGGGCAGAGCGTCTCACTTCTGAAGGGCAGGAGGAGCTGAAGCAACCCCACAGGGATGAGGGTTGTAGTAGCACCAGAAAGGCTTCTGTCTGCCCTGTGGAAAAGGGGGAAGGAATTTCTATGTGTGTTCTTTCTGTGCCCCACAAGCGAGGATTCTGCACAATTTGCTGTGTGCTTTACCCTCAGTAATGACCCATAGCTGCAGGTGTATTTCCACATAGGGATGAATGAGGGCTCAGACATCACCTTCCACTTCTGAGTGTATCTTGGCCATTGTGTGGTCATGAATATTCATTAATGTGAAGCCTGGACGTGCGAGGTGACATGCCACAATGTGCCCTTCAAAGATGGAAAACATTTGACCTGGGCCTCTCAGTGCTGAACAAGGAGCACCCAGGAGCTCCCAGCACTTGGCCTTTGTGGGCTTCCAGAGCAGGAGGCAGCTCTCCCTGAGATGGCCCCATGAGTCCCTTGGGCTCCTCCCATTACTACCCTTGCCCCAGGCTTTTCATCACAGAGCACCTTCTGCTTGCACTGCCATTTTCAGCTTGTTTCCTAAATCTGACCAGGGTCAAGGTTAGCTTACCTGCCATTTCCCCGAAGGTACGGAATCTCGACCGTCTTTTCTTACAGTGCTCATTTCTACTTAGGCAGTTACTTATATTTTCATTTAGCTGAATGAATACAATATGTGTAAGAATAAAATTGTTGTAGTCAATCAAAAATTAAGCCTTTGTCTCACTCCTGGACTCCAGTTTGGCTCCTGAGAACATTACCAGTGCTTTGCTCTCCTTCCAGAGGAAACCTATGCCTATAGAAGCATATAGGTCTATGATTTCATTTGCTTTTTAAACAAATCCTGGTATAAATTGCTCTACACATTACACATTACAAGTTGATTTGTTCTTAAAGAATATATCTTGAGGATATCACCTATCCATGGTGCTGCCTCAGTTTTTAAAGACTGCATAGTATCTCAATAGGAGTACCCAAAATTATTGAACTTGACCTTTTTGATGGGCATTTAGGTTGTTTCCAATGTTTTGCGCTCACAAATAATGCCATATTAAGCTCTCTAATCAACCCTTTTGTCATTATCAACCTTCTGATACTTATATTGGAAGATAATTACAAAGAAATGGAATAACTGGGTCAAAAATGTGTGCATTTAAAATCTGATACATTAACACCTATAAGGTAACTTTCTCTATAGACCCAGTAGTAAAGAATAGGTTCAAACTTTCTGGCCTTCCCTAAAGTTTATGCCCAAAGATTTACATTTTATTCACATTTAAGTTGAGAATCTTTTAATATGCTAATCAGCTATTAAAAATAATATCAAATGTTTTGCAACACTTGTCCTGTTTTAACTCTCTAGGAACACATGAGTTTCATTCTTGGCCACCACCAGCTCAAATCTCAGAGACTGTAAAGAGAAACTAGGCCATTGGCAGCGAATGGCAGTCATAGTTCACGGAACTGAAATATAGGCATTACGTGAACATTATCAAGCACTAACCCTCTGTTTAACCCTGTGCAAGACACAGGGATTCAAGGTCACAGGACATAGTCCCTGGCCGTGGGGAACTTCAAGGCTAGAGTGGAGGCTAAGCAAACAGAATAGACTGTGTAACACAGAGTGGTAGAATCCCACTGGAAGAATGAGAGAAAACATTGAAAATACAGTGAGTTACTGTTTGAAATAGCTAGAAAGGTAGTCTGTAAACAGCAGCCTCTCTGATGCAATCTGAAACTGCCTTTGTTTCTTTCCTTTCTTTTTCTTTGTCTCTTTCTTTCTCTTTCTTTTTCTTTCTCTCTTTCCTTTCCTTTCCCTTCCTTCCTTCCCTCCTTCCTTCTTCTCTCTTCTTCCTTCTCTTCTCTTCTCTTTCTGATGGAGTTTTGTTCATTTCCGCAGCTAGAGTGCAATGGTGCGACCTCGGCTTGTTGCAACCTTCACCTTTCAGGTTCCAGTGGTTCTCCTGCCTCAGCCTCCTGAGCAGCTGGGATTACAGGCATTTGCCACCATGCCTGGCTAATTTTGTATTTTTAGTAGAGATGGGTTTTTGCCATGATGGTCAGGCTGGTCTCGAACTCCTGACCTTAGGTGATCCTCCCACCTTGGCCTCCCAAAGAGTTGGGATTATAGGTGTGAGTCACTGCACCTGGTTGAAACTGCCTTTCTTATGCAATCTGAAACTGAACAAATAATCACAGACGGATTTGGGGCCCAAAGGAGCTGCCAAGGGCTGTTCATTACTTTCACTTGGCTGTGACCCTGGGTGAACTTTTAAGAAAACGGAAAATCTGATTATGTTCCCTTTGCACACCTATTTACAAAGCCAGTTTCTCAAGAAATCCATGGTGCAGACATAAATGATTTCATAATTCACTGGGTACTGATGTATAATTAGTAGTTTTCTTGTGCAATGTTGTAGGTACTAGGACAGAGTACAGAGTAGGCTGAAAGTTTATTTGGTCGAATACTGTCTTCCTGATGCATTTGTATGTGTGTGTGTGTGTGTGTGTGTGTGTGTGTGTGTGTGTCTGGTAAATGGCCAACACTGTTAAAACTTTGCCCATCAACTGCCATGTTTTGTGAAAATGCTGCAAATGTGGAGCGGTGTCTCCCTGACCTCGATGTGTGTCTGTGATTGAGGTAATAACCACACTCCCCATTGTCAACGTATCCCTCTTCTTACATGACCATGGGATTCCCAGAGCCAGCTAATAGCATAATCCCTTGTCACTCAAACCCTTACACTTGGTCATTAAAACTTCACCAGATTTCCCAGGCTTTGGTTCTTACTTTAAGGGGGAAAAGAGGAAGTGGTCTTCTCCAAGAGGGGCCAGGGGATTCTATGGAAAACATCAATAAATCAAAGGCGGCAGATCTTCCTGTGACACAAGGAGTGAGTGACAAGGTCCCTAGGACATCTGAGAATACATTAGGGACAACATCCTTCAGCAGCCCCTACTTTATGTCAGACACTTTGACCCACGTGGCCCTTTTTGGCAATTAGTCCCACTCAGTCCCCATTGGCTGACATGCCTCTCACACAGTAAACACACTAACCCTGTAAAGAACTCTTGAAGGCAACACAATTACAGGAACAAACTCAGAGTGAACTCCAGTATTTTATCATCTTATTAGAATGTGGTGTCCATGAGGTGACTACAAATTATCTGGTGCACTTTCTCTCAACATATGCACTAAAGGAACCCATTATTGGCTCTATACACATCAGACACACAAGATGGAAACAGACATGGGAAAATGCAATGAGCATGCCTATTTTAGAGTGCAAAAGAAAAAGGACAGCAGACACTGGGCCACATCATTGCTGAAACCTTCCAGAAATCTATTTTCTCTTTTTTGTAGGTAGAGACAGCTCTAATGGCTTCCATTATCCTTTGCTACCATCATAGCCCTCTTTGTACGGGTGACCGAACCAATGTGAAATTCTACCATTTTCTGAATGTGTCCAATCCTTTTATCCAACTTGAAACTGAGCAAATAACCACACATCTATTTGGGACCCACAGGGAGGCTGCTCTTCATTACTTCACTTCCTTATGACCCTGGGTAAACTTTTAAGCAAACTGAAAATCTGGCCATGTTTCTTTTGCACATCTAGTTACAAAGCCAGGTACAGTTTCCCAAGAAATCCATGGTACAGACATAAATGATTTCATAATTCACTGCTGGAATCTTACAAATTCTATTTCTATCACATCACTGTTACAGAGAGAAGTTATAGAAAAGACATTTGTTTATTAAGAAAACAGCAAGACACTCAGAGTAGATACAAAACTGCCTGTCCTGGGTGAACTGGCAGGAAATAAAACATTTTCAATTCATGGCTGTTTTACTCAAGTAGAGACATAGGACTTTCCCACAGGTGTAATAGAAAGGCTGTAATAGAAAGAGAAGGGTAAAGGCGTGCATGCAGACTTCTGGACTGAGAGGGGATTTGGAATGTGAATAACTGAGTGAGTAGCAGGGTGGGAGGGAATGTGTCTGAGCAGAGCACAGCTGAGTGGGAGCCACACTCTACAGTGAAAAGAGAGGGAGGCACTCGTGGGGGCTCCCTCTACCTACCTGAAGTCCAAAGCTCACAGGTCCCTCCACTCAACCAGAAAAAAAACAAAAATAAAACTCCTATGCTGTCTCCTTTTCCAGTTAGGCATGGGGAATATGCAACTTCATTTCAGGAAAGGTTGAGACCCAGACTTAGAAAAAGCTAACTTGTTCATGTAAAGAGTGCTCATGGATGACCATGCCCTGCTCCCACCCTCCCTGCAGACTGAGAAAGGAAAAAGCCATTTCACAGAAAAGCTGCAGGCTCCAACAGTGCCCAGGGGCAGTCACTGCTTTGCAGAGTGTGAACCCTGGTTGGAGAAGGATGCAAGGTGAAGTCTTTCATCAGGGCACACAGTATCAGCTCTCCCTGATGGTCTTCCTTGCAGGTCCCATTCTTCTCCCCCCAATAACATGGGGTTATGACACCTCCATTGCCATCCCCTGCAGTGCCTACCACTGTAACCTACCCCATGTCAGAGCCTGGACCTTGATCTAAGAAGACCCCTCCTGACCCAACGGTCCATTCCTAAGAGTGACTTTTCTCCTTCGAATGTCTGCTTTTGGGTGATTCTGGGCAGCCCCATCTGTCAGAGGTCCTCTAAAGAGTCTAATCCTCGGTGTGTCATGATTCTTGCCTTCTCAGTAAGTCTCTGTTTGCCTTATGAACAATTACTTGCATTCACAGTCAGAAAGGGAGAGATTTGTTTTAAATTTCAGGGAGTCTATGATATGTCTTGGAATTTTCCATGAAAAAAAAAATGATCAGCATGAGGAGACTGGGACAATTTTGTGTAGAAATGTTTGCAACTGTCCCAAGCTGGGACCCTCCCACTGTCCATCAAGAGTAAAACTGGTTATGTATGTGTTGATCTATTTATAAAACTTCAGAGTGTACAGCAGTGAAAATGAAGGAACTACAGCTGCACACAGCAATATAGATGAATCCTAAAAACAGAAATGTGAACTAAAGATGCATGACCCAGAAGGAGCCCTCCAGGAAAATCACCTACAAGCAACATTCAACAAAGTAGTGAAACTAAAAGAAAAGCAAAGAGGAAAAGCAGAAGCAGGGTTGTCCATGGGGGCAAGAAGATTACATGGCAGGGAAGCGACAGATAGGAACCAATGGGTGTCACCAGCAGGCCATGCCTAATATTGAAGTGCTATTTTAATAGTTACTCATCAAAATATGGATGGTTTGGTAACTTGGATCAACGTTTTGAAAACACTTTAAATTTATAGTCAATAAAACTGAAGAGGAAAAGAAAGAAAGAGAGGGAACAAACGCAAGGAGGGGAATTCTAACACATTCCTTCTTCAAATTCTAATGTAGGTTTTCAAGATGTTTTCTATTATCAGAGGAAGAGAACTTGAGGAAGGGTCCTGAGACTTCCACCTCGGGTGAAGACTTCACTATGGCTGAAGTCCAATCACCTGCACCTGCACCTCACATGGGTCTGGACCTAAGGAGCACACAAATCAAGGACTAGACTTAAGAATCTCACCTGTCTCCTTGAATCTGCAGGAGAAGCAGGAACTCTGAGATTTCAATGCACATGGACACCCAAAGAGAAAGGAGATGGTGTGGCTGGAGCCCAGGTGTGTGAGCCAAGGGGCCTGGGGTGGGCTCATGAGGACACAAGGACTTTCTCCACCTCTCCCCCAAGTTTCTGCTGAGGATCAAGGTCAGTGCTCTCTCAGAGACTCTGGAGCAGAGAACAGGATTACATTCGAGGGCCAAAGCCTTTTCCACAATCCCCCACCTGTTTCTCATTGTACAAGTTAGAAAAATGAACACCTGCCAGGCGGATTCTGCACAGTGGAGAAAATGCTTCATGACAGGCATGGAGGATGAACATCAAAACCTCTCATTGCATCATCCCTATCTGTGCATTTCCCTGGTGATCCCTTTTTCTCCAATACCTCCCTCCCTGTCTGTCATAGGTCTGCAAACAGGTGTGGTTGTGACTAAGCTTCTTTCTAACATCTTACATCCTGTCCCACAGGGAAACCTTGCTGGGAGGGGCTTTGAAACAGGAATGAAGCCAGAGGGCAGGACTGCCAGGGACCATTTAAATGCTGCAACTCCAAGAGATTCACACAGAAGACTGGACACAATTTGGACAGCCGTCCAGAGGGAGACAACAATGTCACCACTACCTGTGAGTTGAAAAGGCACAGCCTTCAATAATCTCAAGTCGCAGAAAAAAGAGGGAGATTTTATGAGATGCAAATATGAACATTTCTACTGTGAATACTTAGAGTTAGTTGTAAGCTTGTGAATGAGATAACCTAGGGCTCTCATGTCTGAGATGCTTGTGGGTATGGGGTGTGGACCCTGGGCCACTGTAACCCTCTGTGACCAAGTGATGGTCTATGCTAAGAATGGTGTCTGTTGAGATTATATGACTTTAGGTGGGAGGTGGATGGCCCATCAGGACATGCGGGTATGTGCGTGAGTGTAAGGGGGTGACTATGCTTTGTCATGGTAACTGTGATGTGACTGTGTGTATGAGCACAGCCAGATCAGTGTGTGAGCATCTTTATATGTACAGCAAGTGGGCACGTGTGACTCTGAGTGGTGCAGCTCCGTGTGACTGTGGGTGTGTGTGCTGGGATGTGACTGGGTGTTGAACTAGAAACATGCATGTGGCCTTCTGTGCATGTGAAGGTTCCTCCACACACAGCAGCGCCTCTGATGAAGCAGCTGTGCCTCTTCCCATGTATGTCAATGTGGATCCCAGGTGGCAGAAATGGTGGGGATTTTGGGGACTGTCAGTTACCTAGGACTGGTCTCTGAGCATTCATGAGAGCAAAATGCACAAATTCTCGGATGCAAAGTCAGGGAGAGGGAGGCAGACTTTGTTGGAGTGCATCTGCAGGTGGGATCTGCACACAGTGACCACTGGCTCCTGCCTCCAGCCTCAGGTCTCTCCCTGTCCCACATCCTCGCCTGTGCTTCACATTGAGCACCAGGATGGTGGGCAGATTTTGATTCACTAGGTAAGAACATTGGGGGACTTGGTTTCAGAGACGGAATCACCCAAAACCAGCAAGGAACTTTAGCCTCAGTTCAGACAGAGCTTACAGTAAATATTTATCAAGAAATTTGTTGAGGCCTGTAATCCCAGCACTTTGGGAGGCTGAGGTGGGAGGATCACCCGAGGCCAGGGGTTGGAGACCAGCCTGGGCAACACACCAAGATTCTGTCTTTCCAAACATTTAAACATTTGCTGGGCATGCTGATGTGTGCCTGTAGTTCTAGATGCTTGGGGACTGAGGCTGGAGGATTGCTGCTGTCCAGGCATTCAAGGCTGCAGCAAGCTGTGATGGTGCCACTGCATTCCAGGGATTAGGGTAAAGGTTTTACACATATTAACTCCTATATTACTGAAAACACCCTACAAAGTAGGACTTTTAGAAAATCCTGCCTGTATTGGGGAAACTGAGGTGGGGGGAGTTCAAGTAGCGAATCTAATGTCACACTGTTGGCTGGGTAAAGTGATTCACCCCTGTAAATCAGCAGTTTGGGAGGCCAAGGCAAGAGGATCTTTTGAACCTGGGAGCTCCAGACCAACTTGCGCAAGATCAAGAGACCCTGACTCTCCACACACATAAAATATGAGCTGGTTCTGTGGTGTGGACCTGCAGTCTCAGCTACTTAGGGGGCTGAGATGAGAGGATTGCTTGAGCCCTGGAGGTTGAGGCTGCAGTGAATGAGCAGTGATGGGCCCACTGCACTCAGGTCTGGGGAATATAATAAGACCTCATCTTAAAAACAGTGTTCAAAAATGTTAACCTCTCACTTCTAGTAGAAGGCAGAATTAAGGAGAAAATTGAGGCAGCCCAGTTTCTGAAGCTCTGCTTTTAAGTATGTATTCAAGAATATAGGCTTCTGTTCCCAATGCAAGAAGTCCGCATTAGTAAAAAAAAAAAGAAAAAAAAGAATATAGGGTTCTGATTGTGGTAAGGTGGGAGAGGGGGAGGCCTCAGGGTCTACCCTTCAACATCTAACCAACTGCCTAATGGGAATCTGTTACAGGAGGGGGAGGCCACACATGGCCCTGTGCCTCTCACTCAGTCTCAATTTTCTGGCAGGTGCCATACACAGAGCCTGTGTCCCTGCTTATTGGTTCTTCTGACAATCAGAGGTAAACCTGTCCAACCTTTCATGTGAGTATTTTTGTGTCCAAGGGTGGTGGGGTGGAGGAGAAGGGAGAACATTTGCCCAGGGGGTGACCTCATATGAGTGATGTGGAAATGTCTAGCTGGCAGGATGGAGGCACCATGCAGGTTGCAGGTCCTGGAGACCCTCCAACACCAGGCATGAAACCTGCAGTGGCTGCACTGTGGGCCAGTCATGAGGCCTAGGAGAGGAGGACAGTCAGGGGTTGAGATTGTGGCTCTTTATCTATAAAGGGCCACAAAATTTTCATGAGGTGGACACTCATAAGGTTAGTGACTGTAGATCAGTTTCTGTCTGGGAATGAGGGGCAGAGTATCTCTCCCACCCTTCCCTAGGGCAGGAGGAGCTGAAGCAGCCCCACAGAGAGGAAGCCTGCATTATCACCAGGAAGGCTTCTGTCTGCCCTGGAGAAAAATGGGAAGGATTTGTGGGTATGTTGTGTGTGTATCCAACAAGAGAGGGACCTGCTCAACACACTGTGTGCTTTGTCTTCAGCAATGAACCACAGCGACAGGTACATTTCCACACTGCGATGGATGAGGTCTCAGACATTGCTTTCCATTTCCAAGTGTACTTTGGCCGTTATGTGGCCATGAACAGCCTTGAGAATGGGGCCTGGAAGCAGGAGGTGAAATCCAAGAATATGCCCTTTGAGGATGGCAAAGACTTTGAGCTGTGCATCTCAGTGCTGGACAATGTGTACCAGGTGAGTGCCCAAGGAGCTCCCAGCACCCGGCCTCCATGGGCTCCCAGAGCAAGAGACAGCTCTCCCTGTCCTGGCTCCAAGAGTTTCTTGGGGCCTATCTCCCATAACTACTTCTGTCTCAAGCTTTTCCTCACACACAGAGGGGATATCTTAACTTTTATAATTTTCCTCTCTCTTTACACTGCCATCATCTCTGCTTGCACTGCCATCCACAGCTCCTTCCCAAATCTGACCAGGGTCAAGGGTGGCTCACCTACCATTTCCTTCATGGTGGAGAATCTCCTCTATCTTCATCCACAGTTCTCATTTTCACTTATGCTATTATTTCAATTTTCATGTAGCTAAATGAACAAAATTGTCTTAGGCAGTACAATATGAAGACTTTGTTACTCCTGATGCCAGAGCCTCAGAAGAATATTACTAGCTTCTCTACTCTTCTTCTATAGATCGTCTATGCTTATGGGCGCATACATATACACACACATATATATTTTCATTTCTTTTAAACAGATGCTGGCATAGCTTTCTGTACACATAACACTTTAAGAACTACAGTTATTTGCACCCAAAGTATATACCTTGGAGAAATCATCTATCCATGGTGCTGCCTCATTTTTTAAGGATTGCATATTATTCCCCCCAAAAAATTACTAAAACTTGTTGAATATGATCTTTACAAAAGCACTGAGGTTGTTTCCAGTGTTTTGCTCTCACAAGGGATGCCATATTAAGCTTCCTAATTATTAGAAACCTTTTATCATTATCAACCTCCCAATACTTACATTGGAAGATAATTACAAACAAATGGAATAACCCGTTCAAAATTGTTTGCTTTAAATTAGAGAATACAACCTAGAAGAGGACTTCCTATATAGCCTCAGTAATGAAAAATGTGATCAAACTTTCTAACATTTCAAAGTGTATGCTAAAGGATTCACATTTTATTCAGATTTAAGTCAGGGATTTTTCCCCTGTTTGTAAGATGCGAAAGATGATACCTAATGCTTTGCAACATCTGTGCATTTCCAACTCTCTGAGAACACTTGGGTTTTATTCTTTGATACCAGCAGCTGAGATCTGGGCTACTCCAAAGAGAAGCTGGGCCATGAGCAATGAATGTGAGTCAGTTCATGTAACTGAAATGTATGCATTCAATGAACATTGTTGAGCACTAACCCCGTGGCAGGTCCTGCGCAAGATGATGAGATTCAAGTTTATGAGACAGTTACCTGACCATGGGGATCTTCCAGGATAGAGAGAAGACCAAACAAACACATATGACACAGAGTGGTAGAACCTCTCTGGAGAATGAGAGGAAATGCTGAAAATATAGTGAGCAACTATCTCAAATAATCACAAAAGGTAGTCTGTAAAAAGAAGTGTGCCTACTGGCTTCAGATGTATAATTAGGTGTTTTCTGGTTGCATGCTACAGGTACTAGGACATAGTGGAGAGCAGGTTGAAAGCTTGTTTAGTGAAATACTGTCTTTCTGATGCATTTTTCCTCTTCTAGGTAATGGTCAATGGCCAGTTCTCTTACACCTTTGACCATCGACTCCCACAAGGGTCTGTGAAGATGGTGCAGGTGTGGAGAGATATCTCCCTTACCTCAATGAGTGTCCAGAATTAAGGGTGATAGCCAGACTCTTCACTTTCAAAAAATTCCTGTTTCTATGTGGCCATGGATTCCCAGAGCTGGCTAACAACATGATCTCTCCTCACTTCAATTCTTACACTTGCTCATTAAAACTTTATCAAACTTTACAGAATTTGGTTCTTTCTTTCAGGGGAAAAAGAAAGTGGTCTTTACTAAAAGGGCCTCAGGGATTCTATGGGTGGCATGAAGGAGTCAAAGGGAATAAATCTTCCCAGCACAGAAGCAGTGAGTGACAAGTCCACTGAAATACCTGAGAAGACATTAGGAACACTACCCTTCTACAGCACGGACTTTATGTCAGACACTGAACTAAAATCGCTACCCAATTTCAGATGAGTCACTGCACTGAAATGTCAGGTAGCTGTATTTACAGCCACACAGGGATAAGCGATGGGATTGGAGGCTTGAATAACTGAGCCATGACAGGGTTGGGGAGGCTGTGTCTGAGCTGAGCAGGGCTGTGTAGGAGCCCCCGCTCTCTACACTGAAAGCAGAGGGGCGGGAAACCTTGAGGGCTCCCATTCCCCCACCTGAACCCAAAATGTCACATGTTCCTCCACTTAACCAGGAAAAGAAAAACAAGAAGAAAATTACTTGTGAAGGAAACTCATATGCTTTTTTCCTTAAGTTCCGGAAAAAGGCATACAGAGTATCACTTCTGGAAAGGCAAATCCCACATGTACAAATCTGATTTATTCATTTAAAGAGTGCTCCTGGATGAACAAGCTCTTCTCCCATCCTTTCTGCAGACTGAGAAAGGGAAAAGTCATTTCACAGAGGAGCAGCTGTAGGCTCAAATAGTGAACACAGTAGTCATTACTTTGCAGAGTGTAAATCTTTGGAGGTCTCTACTTTAAGAGTGTAAATCTTGGACAGGGATGAATGCAAGGCAAATCCTTTGATCAGAGCACACAACGTTGGTTCTCACCTGACGGTCTCCCTGTAGCCATCATTCTTCTCCACCCACAGACACAAGGTTAGGACACCTTTACTGTGACCACTGCAGTACTCTAACTGCCTCTCTTCCCCCCTGTTGCTGCATCTCAGAATACAACAACTGATGATCTAGCCCTCCTTTAAGAGTGATTTTATCCCTGGAGTGTCTCCTTTGGGGAGAATTCTGGGTCAGCCCCTTCCACCTGAGTTGCTCTAAAGACATTAATTTTCAGAGGGCCTTGATTCCTGTCTTCCCAATAAGTCTCTGTGTTTACTCTGGACAATTTTTCTATTTACCAGTCAGAAAGGGAAATATCTGCTTTACATTTCAGGGAGTCCAGGGTCTTTCTGGGGACTCTCCTTAAAAAAAGGAAATTATCATCCTGAAGAGACTGGGACAATTTTGTATAAAAGGCAGTGTTTGCCACAGTTTCAAATTAGAAACCATCAATGTCCATCAAGAGTAAAACTGCTGAGTATGTGTTGGCAGATTCATAAAATGCAGGAGTGGAGATCAATGAAAAGGAAGGAACTACAGCTGCACACAGCAATAAGGATGACTCCTAAAAATGAAACGTGAACAAAAGATGCATGATCCAAAAAAAGCCCTCCAAGACAAATCATAGATGTTTAAGCAGTTTACGACCTTTGTAAAAGATAATTGGGAAGCTTTCTACATATGGATTTAGACACGTCTTTAAGTTATAACGGTAACTAAAAAATGAAGGCATGAGCTAGTATATATATTATATACATAATGTAGCTGTGTATATTGTATACACTATACACATTGTGTGTGTGTGTATGTGTGTGCGTGTATACTCGATTACACATATCCAGTAGGCTCTCTCTATAAACTATACAGAGAGGAAATAACCTATACTCACATTTGCCTTTTCATGTATGACAACACTTTGGAAGAAAACAACAAATTAACAACTGCAATTACCTGGAGGGTTGTAGTGGAGTAGACAAGAAATAGTCTTGCTGTATTTTTGCACCTTTTCTCTTTTGAGCTTTGTGAAGGCATTACCTATACAAATCATTAAAAATAAAAACTAAAAGTTAAGCAAAAGAAAGCATACCTTTCCCTTACTTCAGATGTTCCTGAAAACACTTTAACACATAATACATGCAATACATATTTGCTATTTTGATTTTATCTGTCATTTGAAATACCTTGAGGAAATAAAATTAATCTTCCACTAATCAGCCTTTATTGACTATGACACGAAGGGATTACAAACTCTAAAATTTCAAAAGTTCTTCAATAGTCTTCCAGTCTTAATTTAAAAACATAAGTTTAGTAAATTGGGTCATCTTGTTCTTGCTTTCATCCTCTTGGTTAATACCCGTGGGCCCTAGTATTGACAAACTGCTCAAACTTTATTCTTGCAATAGCAACTTTTTCAGTGAGGCAAACATCAAAGACACTTTCCACAATGCCAGGACAAAAAAATCTCCATCAAGCAGGATTTTTCTAAAAACAGGCTTCAAAAGACCCCACGATTCATTGTATTTCTTTTCCCTTGTTTCTTCATGATACTTTCCCTTTTTTTCAACTATGCAATAATTGCTCTCTTTTCCTTACAATTAAACATCTTATTTTCCACAAAAAGTTTTAGTTATAGGACTGGCAAATAATTATTCCTCAAACCAGCCCAAAAAGAATGGCAGGGTTCTCTAAAGGTAACTGCCCCTCTTACGGTGTAAAGGTCACCACTATTCCCCGTCTTTCAACCTATCGCAGCCGAGTTCTGAAGCCAGACGACCTAGCGCCACAGAGGCAAGAGATCTTGGATACATGTAAAATGATTCCGATGGACGCTGGGTTAACGCGCTTGCGAGCTGGCATCATGGGCTCCGTCTCTCGCGTCGCACACGTTCACAACCACCCAGCTGGCTTCGTCAAACCCTCTTACCCGGCTGACCCAAGCCGAAGCTGCGCTTGGCCGAAGTCAGACCAGAGGGCTTCTGGATCCAGCTGGGGGCGTAGGCGGGCAGCCGGGCCGCAGCCGCACTCACGCGGAGTCGGGGCTCGGGGTCTATACCCGGTGCTGCCCAGATCCCGCCTACAGCCGCCTACCTCTGCCTGAGGAATGTCGCTGCCGCCATTCGTCGCGCCCGTCTCTGCCACTGCTATTTGCCTGCAGGTCTCACATCGCGGACCACCAGGTTACCTGAGAATCTCGGGAAAACCGGAACAACACGACCAGGCAGTTGCGCGCGTGCGCACTGAAGTGCAAGCGCATGCGCATGCGTATTTCAGTCGGCGCGCTTGCTTATTCAAAGGCGCGTGCGCTCCTGAATGTGCGTGGGGACGCGCAAGTGTGTCTTCAAGCTCCTGCGCCCAAAGGGAGGGGAACTTCTGGAAAGACTACGTATGCGGAGTCTGAGGCTACAGGTACAAACTAAGAGAGAAGGCAATGGGGCAGGAGTAAGGGCTCCAGAGCTTTGGAACCGTCTTCCTGCAGCTTTCATGTGCCTTCAGACCCTGCTTAAGCCTGATCTCACATAGACCATTTCTAGTTGACAATGGAGAGCTGCTGTGAATGTCCAACTTTTTAGCTGGTTGGTCAGACACACCTGGCCAGGTTTTGTCCAGTAGCCGGGTCTCATAGTAAATTGGGGGCCATTGGTAAGCATTCACTCTCTGCTAAGGCCCAGTAACAAGACAAATGCCTTTTCCCAAAAGCTGAGTAGTTATCCACAAGGATGGTATGGTTTTGCTCTAAAATCTTAAGGGTCTGTACTGTGATTCATGTATGGGACCCTGCCAAAGTTTCTAAGAGCATCTCTACCTGCCACTGACACTTCAAGCACCATTGCTCCTGATGAGTCCCAGGCCAGAGAAACGTGCATGACAGCCTGGGTCTGGTGCACAGCCTTCCATTATTCTTGGCCCCACACAAAACTAACAGCTTTTAAAAAGTACTGTGTATATAGGTGAGTGGAATGTACTCAAGTAAGATATGTACAGAATTCAAACTTCTAAAGAGTCTGATTAGGCACGTGTCCGTAGTTAGGAGGGGCCTTATGCAAAGACTCCACCTGCATATGAGAAGGGACATCTTTAGATGCCCCAGTCACTTGGAGTCCTTGAAATTTCACATAATGGGAAATACCCTGAATTTTTCTGGTATTTATTCCTGACTGACGCACACAAGCGTCTAACCAGTGTGTCTAACATCATGGCCACCTCCTGATCACCAGGTCGCCTCAGCATGATATCATCAGTATAAAGGATCATCGTGTTGTCTTCTGGAAAAAAGAAGTGAACATAATGTCTTGCCTTGCAAGATGGCAGAATAGAAGACTCCACCAATCTTACCCCCACTCCTCAAGACATAAATTTGACAAGTATCTACAGAGGAAAAACACCTCCGTAAGAACCACAAAGCAGGTGAGTCCTCATAGATTATAACTATGGTTATAACTGGTTATAACTCCATATCACTGAAAGAGGCACTAAAGGAATAGAGCAAACAGACTTGAATTGCTAATGCCACTCCTTCATCCAGGCAGTAGTGGTGTGGTGCCTTTTGAAAAGTGTCTTTTCCTGTCCTTTGTCTACTTTTTTTTGGGACAGGGTCTCATTCTGACAACTAGGCTGAAGTGCAGTGGTGCCAACTGGGCTCAGGCGATCCTCCCAGCTCAGCCTCCTAGTAGCTGGGATTACAGGTGTGTGTGAGAACACCCAGCTAATTTTTCTATTTTTCGTAGGAACAGGGTTTTGCCATATTGCCCAGGCTGGTCTTGAACTCCTGGGCTTAAGCCATCCACTTGCCTCAGCCACCCAAACTGCTGGAATTACAGGCATGAGCCATTGTGCCCAGCCGTTTGCCCACTTTTTTATGGGTTTTTTTTTTTTTCTTGAAAAGTTGTTAAAGTTCTTTATAGATGCTAGATATTAGACCATTTTCAGATAAATCATTTGCAAATGTCATCTCCCATTCTGTAGGTTGTATGTTGTCTCTGTTGATAGTTTCTGTTGCTGTGCAGAAGCTCTTTAGTTTAAATAGATCAATTTGACAATTTTTGTCTTTCTTGTGATTGCTTTTGGCATTTTTGTCATGAAACTTTTGCCCATTCCTATATTCAGAATGGTACTGCCTGGGTAGTCTTCCAGGTTTCCTGTAGTTTTGGGTTTTGCATTTAAGTCTTTAACCCATCTTGAGTTGATTTTTCTATATAATGCAAGGAAGGGGTTCACTTTCAGTTATCTGCATATAACTAGCCAGTTATCCCAATGCTATGTCTTGAATCAGAAGTCCTTTTTCCATTGCTTGCTTGGTCACCTTTGTCAAAGATGAGATGGTTGTAGGTGTGCGACCTTATTCCTGGGCTCTCTATTCTGTTCCACTGGTCTATGGACCTGTTTTTGTACCAGTACCGTGCTGTTTGGTTATGTGGCCCTGTAGTACAGTTGGAAGTTGGGTAATGTGATGTTTCCATCTTTGTTCTTTTTAGAATTCAACTCATTTTTGGTTCCATGTGCATTTTAAAATAGTTTTTTATAATTCTGTGAAGGATGTCATTGGTAGTTCAACAAAAATAGCATTCAATCTGTACATTTCTTCGGGCAGTATGGCTGTTTTAATGATAATGATTCTTGCTATCCATGAGCATGGAATGTTTTTCCATTTATTTGGGTCACCTCTGTGTTTTTAAGCAGTGTTTTGTAATTCTCATTGTAACAATCTTTCACCTCTCTGGTTAGCTATATTCCTAGGTATTTTATTCTTTTTATGGCAATTGTGAATGGAATTGCATTCCTGATTATGCCCTTTGCTTCACTGTTGTTGGCATATAAGAGTTCTAGTGACTTTTACACATTGATTTTGTGTCCTGAAACTTTCCTAAAGTTGTTTAAGAATTGTTTGGGTGGAGACTATGAAGTTTTCTTTTCTTTCTGAGATGGAGTTTTGCTTTTGTCACCCAAGCTGGAGTACAGTGGCGCTATCTGGGCTCACTGCAACCTCCGCCTTTGGGTTCAAGCAATTCTCCTACCTCAGCCTCCTGAGTAGCTGGGATTACAGGCTTCCGCCACCATGCCCATCTAATTTCTGTATTTTTAGTAGAGACAGGGTTTCACCACATTGGCCAGGCTGGTCTTAAACTTTTAACCTCAGGTGATTGCCCTGCCTCAGCCACCCTCACACCTGTGCTGGGATTACAGGTGTGAGCCACCGTGCCTGGCCATGGTTTTCTAAATATAGAATTATGTCTGCAAACAGGGATGGTTTGACCTCTCTATTTGAATGCCCTTTCTTTCTTTCTCTTGCCTGATTGCTCTGGCCAAGACTTCCAATACTCTGTTGAATAGGAATGGTGAGAGGGCACTGCAGAAATTGTGGTTTGAAAATCCAAATTCAATTCCTTCTCCAATCATCATACATATTTTGAGCTGTTCTTTATCAAATACAAAACAAAACAAAACAAGAAATTTATCTTTTAATTCTGTCTTATTGACCCCTATTTGCAAATATAGGCCCAAATGCACCAGTGTTGAGCACCATGTACAGCACCGCAGAGGCCTCACAGCTTTGGGGGACCTGGGCATCAAGGACAACATTATCAATGAGTAGATTTATTCTTTGGGGGCTTTTGACAAAAATTGAAAAGCCCTACAGGCCTTCCACAAGGCAAAGCTTTAGAGTCCAGAAATAACCTTCTGTGTTTTGATCAATGCTATAGTTTCTGGGAGAAGACCATGAATTTGGGTTGAGGAGTATAAAAAAGATGTTGAGTGGGTCCTCAGATGCAATTCAAAAATTGTTTTGTGAACATTGTTTCTGGACTTTATGTCTTCTCTTTTATCTGAGATGTCACTCCTGACCACCATGAGCATAGGGTAGTAGGAGACTGTCTTTTCTCTAGTGTATATTCTTGGCACGTTTGTTGAAAATGAGTTCACTGTAGATGTGTGGATTTGTTTCTGGGTTCTTTAGTCTGTTCCATTGGTCTATGTGTCTGTTTTTATGGCAGTACTATGTGTTTTTGTTTGTTTGTTTGTTTTGGTTACTATTAGCTCTGTAGTGTAATTTAAAGCCAGGTAATGTGATTCCTCCAGTTTTGTTCTTTTTACTTAGATTGGCTTTGGCTATTCTCAGTCGTTTGTGATGCCATATATATTTTAGTGTTTTTTTTTCTACTTCTGTGAAGAATGTCATTGGTATTTTCATAAAGATTGCATTCAATCTGTAATGCCTTGGGTAGTGTGAACATTTTAACAAAAAATGACTCTTCTAATCCATGAACATGGAATATTTTTTCATTTTTGTGACCTCTTTGATTTCTTCCATCAGTGTTTTATACTTTTCAGAGATCTTTCAGTTTTTTGGTTAAATAACTTTCTGGGTATTTGTGGCTGTTGTAAATAAGATTACTTTTTTATTTGTTTTTCAGATTGTGCACTGTTGCCATGTAGAAATGCTGCTAATTTTTATATGTTGATTTTGTGTCCTGCAACTTTTCTGAGCTTGTTTATGAGTTCTAGTAGTTTTCTTGTGGACTCTTTAGGTTTTTCCAAATATAAGATTATGTTACCTTTTCCTTTCCAATTTGTATGCCCTTTGTTTCTTTCTATTGTCTAATTGCTATAGCTAGGATTTCTGGTACCATGTTGAATAACACTGTGAAAATGGCCATCCTTGTTGTGTTTCAGATCTCAGAGGAAAGGCTTTCAAGTTTTCTCCATTCCGTATGACACTAGCTGTGGGTTTGTCATATATAGCTTTTATTATTTTGAAGTATGGGCCTTCCATCACCAATTTATTGAGAGATTTTATCATGAAGCAATGTCTCATTTTATCAAATGCTTTTTCAGTATCAATTAAAATGATCATATCGTTTTTGTTCTTCATTCTGTTGATAATAGGTATCACATTTATTGATTTGCACATATCAAACCATTCTTGAATCCCAGGGATAAATCACACTTGGACATGAGAAGTGATCTTTCTTTAATGTATTATTAAATTTGGTTTGCTAGTATTTTGTTTAGGATTGTATCAATATTTATCATATATTGGCCTATGGCATACGGTTTTCTTTCTTTTATAGATGTCTTTGTGTGGTTTTGGTGTCAGGGTAATGCTGGCCTCATTGAATGAGTTTGGGAGTATTTCCTCCTCCTCTATGTTTCTGAATAGTGTAAGTAGGATTCGTATTAATTTTTTCTTAAATGTTCAGTAGAATTCAGAAGTGAAGCTATCAGGTGTCTAGATATTCTTCTTTGGGGGGACTTTATTGTGGCTTCTATTTCATTACTTATTATTGGTCTTTCAGGCTTTTAATTTCTTTATGGTTCAATCTTGATAGATTTCATGTGTCCAAGAATTTGTTCATTTCATCTAGATTTCTCAATTTATTGGTATATGGTTGCTTATAGTCACCATTACTGATCTTTCAAATTTCTGTGGTATCAGTCATAATGTGTCTTTTTTTGTTTCTGATTTTATTAATTTATAACTTCTTTCCTTTTTTTTTAGTCTGGACAAGGGTTTGCCAATTTTGTTTTAACTTCTCAGAAAACCAACTTTTTGTTTTATTGATATTTTGTATTATTTTTTCATTTTAATTTTATTTGTTTCTGCTTTGAATCTTTATTTTTTTCATTCTACTAATTTTGGGTTTGGTTTTCTCTTGCTTTTCTAATTCTTTAAGATTCACCATTAGATTATTTATTTAAAGCTTTTATGCTTTTTGATGTGGGCAGTGATAGTTATAAATTTTTGGCCGGGCGCGGCGGCTCACGCCTGTAATCCCAGCACTTTGGGAGGCCGAGGCAGGCGGATCATGAGGTCAAGAGATCGAGACCATCCTGGCCATCGTGAAACCCCATCTCTACTAAAAATACAAAAAAATTAGCCGGGCATGGTGGCACGCGCCTGTGGTCCCAGCTACTTGGCAGGCTGAGGCAGAAGAATCACTTGAACCCAGGAGGCGGAGGTTGCAGTGAGCCGAGATTGTGCCACTGCACTCCAGCCTGGCGACAGAGCAAGACTCCGTCTCAAAAAAAAAAAAAAAAAAATTTTCTCGTTTTCTGTAGGTTGCCTGTCCACTTTGATGATAGTTTCTATTGCCGCTCAGAGGCTCTTTAGTTCTGAGATAGATCTCATTTGTTTATTTTGGCTTTTGTTGCAGTTGCTATTGGCATTTTTGTCATGAAGTCCTTCCCTATGCCTATGACCTGAATGTAATGCTAAGGTTTTCTTCTAAGGTTTTTATGTTTTGGGGATTTACATTTAAGTCTTTAATCTATCTTGAGTTCATTTTTGTAAGGTGTAATGAAGGAGTCTAGTTTTAGTTTTCTTTGTATGTTTAGCCAGTTTTCCCAGCATCATTTATTAAATAGGAGCTCTTTTCCCTGGTGCTCATTTTTTTCAGGTTTGTTGAAGATCAGATGGTTGTAGGTGTGTGGTATTAGGAAATGCTCATATTTTAATCTCATAAAATCTCCCATTTTTTTCTTGGTTCATAAGACCTGATATTTTTGAAAATTGCCTTTTTATGTCACCTATAACCCTGACATTTTTGCTTTCTCTGGGTGACTCTTTCAAATTGTGTCCAGACTTTTGTACAGATATCTTCGAATTGCATCATTAAAATAGTCCCTGTTAGCCCTGCCTTCTGGCTTCATTCTTAACTCCCACACCCCCCCAGCAAGCTTTTCCTGCAGGATGCAAACAACTGGGATGTCAGAAACTGACTCAGACACAACCATCCCTGTTTGCAGGCCTCTGTCTGTGGTGCAGCAGAAATCACAGTGATGGAGGTACCAGGGGGGAGGAAGAGGTCACCAGGGAAATGCACAGATAAGAATGATGGAGTGAGGGGTTGTGCGGTCCAGCCTCCATGCCTCTTGTGAAGCCTTTTCCGCACTGTGCAGAATCCACCTAGAAGGTGTACATTGTCCTAACTTGTGCAATATTTAAAAAGAAAAAAGGGGGATTCTGGAGAAAAGTGTTGGGTAAAGTAATCCTTACCTAGAAGGTGATTCTTCTCTTTGTTTCCAGAGTTTCTGGGAGAGCACCCTCCCTTATATTTTTCTGGGAGAGCAGGACCTGTGGAGAGATGTTAAAAAAGTCCTTGTCCTCCCCCGTCACAAAGCCCCTGGCTCTGCCAGGTGTGGGCTACTCCCTTCTGTCTCTCACACACCTGGGCTCTAGCTGCAACTCCTCCTTTCTTTCTGGGGGGTTCATGTGAATCAACATTTCAGAGACATTGTTTCTCTTGGAGATTCAGGCAAAAAGGTTAGATTCTTAAGTCTAGTCCTGTATTTGCATGTGAGTTCCAAACCTCTGTGAGGACAGAGACAGTTACAGGTAATAAAACTTCAGCCTTAATGCAGTCTTCTTCACTTGGGACAGATGCCTCAGGACCCCTCTTTGAGTTTTTTTTTTTCTTTTTTCTTTTTGTGATGAGAAGAGCATCCTTAAAACCTGTGTTAGAATTTAAAGATGGAATGTATTAGAATTCCCTTTCTTCCTTCTCTTTTCCTCTCTCTTCTTTAAAAATTTGCTTTTCAGTTTTATCATCAGTGAATATAAACCATTTATAGAAAACTTGATCCTAGAGGCTGAAGGGGAGGTCATCAGTGAGAATGGACAATGTGTGCTCTGACCAAAGGGTTCGCCTTGCATCCATCTCTGTCCAAGATTTACACTCTACAAAGTAGTGCTTGCCATTGTTACTCTTTTTTTTTTTAATTGTACTTTAAGTTCTGGGGTACATATGCAGTACATGCAGGTTTGTTACATACATATACATGTGCCATGGTGGTTGGCTGCATCCATCATCCCATCATCTACATTAGGTATTTCTCCTAATGCTATCCCCCCTACCCCCCACCCCTGGCAGTCCCCAGTATGTGATGTTCTCCTTCCTGTGTCCATGTGTTCTCATTGTTCAACTCTCACTTATGAGTGAGTACATGAGGTGTTTAGTTTTCTATTCTTGCATTAGTTTGCTGAGAGTGATGAATTCCAGCTCATCCATGTCCCTGCAAAGGACATGAACTCATTCTTTTATATGGCTTCATTGTACTCCATGATATATATGTGCCACATTTTCTTCATCCAGTCTATCATTGATGGACATTTGGGTTGGTTCCAAGTTTTTGCTATTGTGAACAGTGCCACAATAAACATATGTGTGCATATGTCTTTATAATAGAATGATTTATAACTCTTTGGGTATATACTTAGTAATGGGATTGCTGGGTCAAATGGTATTTCTAGTTCTAGATTCTTGAGGAATTGCCACGCTGTCTTCCATAATGGTTGAACTAATTTACACTCCCACCAACAGTGTAAAAGTGTTCCTATTTCTTCATATCCTGTCAAGCATCTGTTGTCTCCTGACTTTTTAATGATCACCATTCTAACTGGCGTGAGATGGTATCTCGATGTGGTTTTAATTCACATTTCTCTAATGACCAGTGATGATGAGCTTTTTTTCATATGTTTGTTGGCTGCATAAGTGTCTTCTTGTGAGAAGTGTCTGTTCATATCCTTTGCCCGCTTTTTGATGAAGTTGTTTTTTTCTTGTAAATTTGTTTCAGTTCTTTGTAGATTCTGGATATTAGCCCTTTGTCAGATGGGTAGACTGCAAAAATTTTATCCCATTCTATAGGTTGCCTGTTTACTCTGATGATAGTTTCTTTTTCTGTGCAGAAGCTCTTTAGTTTAATTACATCCCATTTGTCTATTTTGGCTTTTGTTGCCGTTGCTTTTGGTGTTTTATTCATGAAGTCTTTGCCCATGCCTATGTCCTGAATGATATTGCCTAGGTTTTTTTCTAAGGTTTTTATGGTTTTAGGCCTTACATTTAAATCTTTAATCCATCTTCAGTTAATTTTTGTATAAGATGTAAGGAAGGGATCCAGTTTCAGTTTTTTGCATATGGCTAGCCTGTTTTGCAAACACCATTTATTAAATAGGGAATCCTTTCCCCATTGCTTGTTTTTGTCAGGTTTTTCAAAGATGAGATGGTTGTAGGTGTGTGACATTATTTCTGAGGCCTCTGTTCTGTTCCATTGGTCTATATCTCTGTTTTGGTACCAGTACCATGCTGTTTTGATTAGTGTAGCCTGTAGTACAGTTTGAAGTCAGGTAGTGTGATACCTCCAGCTTTCGTTTTTTTGGTTTTTTTTTTTTTTGCTTAGAATTGTCTTGGCTATGTGGGCTCTTTTTTGATTCTATATGAAATGTAAGATTCCATATGAAATCTTATTTTTTGATTCCATATGAAATCTAACAGAAAAGGCAGCTTGAAGGGCCAGGCCAGCAAGCTTTGATATGCAGTTGCCAGCCATTAGAAACAGGGTTTACTCAATATGGTGATTCCCGCCATCTTTTCCTTGTCACCGAGTGTACCAAGTGTCATGGCAACTCCAGATAACGCCATGTTTTTGAAATATCATGGCAATCTGCATTTTCATATTAAAGGGCTAAGTTGGGAGGGTCAGATTTTTCATGGGCTACGTAAATAACACACCTGGTCAAACCAATCTGCTGAACTCTATGGAAACCAGACACTGCCTCCTCCAGAATTTCAATATAAGCAGCCACATTTCCTCTGCACACGAAGTTTTCCCTTTGTTTGAATCCCCCTCTCCCTCTGTCTCTGTACAGAGGAGTTTTTTTCTTCCTTTCTTCTTTCTTGCCGATTAATCTTTTTACTCCTTAAAACCACCCCCGGGGTGTTCATGGCATTAATCTTATTAGCACGTTAAACCAAGGACACTAGTGTTCCTCCAATCATTGGAGCCGTAACATTTTGGTGCTCTGGCCAGGAATGGGAATTTATTCATCAAACTGATGAGTATGGAGTGAATCTCAACTTTAAATCTGTCCGTTAATATCAAGGCTCTCTTCCAGCTATCCTGTTGCCAAACTTTCTTTGTCTCTCTACTTGCAGCCCCTTTCTCTCTCTCTGTGTGTGTCTTATTGCAGGAATCTTTATAGTTCAGGGAAACGGGTCTGTTAGAGAAGATTACAAATCAGGGCATGCAGTAACTCAATAAACGTCTGTCTCTTTATGGTTTCTCCAGCGAGCACGTGGTATTTCTAAGCCAACACTGCCACGTAGTGGTAATAAAGTCCTGTTCATTAGGCACATTGTTGGTTCTCTGTGGTACATTGCAGCTTTACAACTTTTCCATTTTGTGCTTTTGTACTGCTGCTTCTGTGGATGGGAAAGCTCTGATTTCAACAGTTAGGAGTAGGATGTCTCCCGCAGCCAGATTTTAGTCCCGATATCTTTCCCTCGATAGGAAAACAGCATTCCATTTCTGCCTTCTTTTAGGGCACCTATTCTGTCTCCAATTAAGACAGTACTTATTTAGTAAGTGGATGTTAAGTTTGGAAGTTAACCAGAATGTTTTTTAAGGGTAAGTACATTAGCACGGATTAAAATAGCAGGCAATCTAGCACATGGCCTGCATTAAAGAAGCCTTGCCCAAAGGTGACACAGTCTCTTCAGAGATCCATTTTTTGGGGAGCCAGGCAAATCACATAGGTTTAGGAGATCAAAAGTAAATCACACCAGGTGGATAAACTAAGATTGCATAGGTAAGCATGGTTAACCTCATCACTTAGTTCAGCCAGTTCCATGGCTTGGAGGGCCATGCCTACAATGATGGGGGGCACATTTATAATGGTGGATGATCCAGAAACCAGGAAGGAAATGTATTCAAAAGACATTCCCTGTCTTCTCCTCCACTCTGGGTCATATGAAAAGGAAGGAGATGAAGAGGATGCTTTTATTCTCACTTCTTTTTATAAATGGGTAATAAATTATCGTCAGCTTGCACCCCTCTGGAGTGCACTCTGAAACACTGAAACTTCCTTAAGCTCAAAACTTTAAAGAGAAAATAAACTCTTTTTTTTTTTTTTTTTTTTTGTGCAAAGGCATGGCATTTTTACTAAACTTTTGCAAATGGTGTAAGATCAATTCAGCTTTTTAGCAATCATATTGGGAAGGCCCAGGGAAAATAGTTCCCCAAAATTAAAGAAAACTTTCAGGGGAACCATCTGAGGATCCCCTTATTTGGGCTCCCATCAAGTTCCCTTCTCATTACAAAACCTTAGGCAAATAAAGGGAATCTTAGACCAATTTTCTAAAAACTCTAATAGGTATATAGAAGCTTTCCAAAATTTACATCAGATGTTTAACCTCACATGGTGGGATGTTATGCTCTCCTAAACCAAACCCTCACTGCAGCAGATAATTTTGGAGATGAGCATTGTAGCTCCTAAAAACACCAAAAGGGAAAAAAGCAGATAGAAACATCAAAGACATAGCCAAAAACAGCATTTCCAAAGGGAGGGAAGCAGTTCTGGTAAACAACCCTAACGAAAACCCCAACAGTTCAGGAAATGAATGGAAGAGAAACCAATTTTTTAACACATTTTAAAAAAACCAGACCCAAACTTCTCTGTTACTCTAAACTGTTTATAATGAACCAAGAGCCAGATAAGAATTCTGTAGCCTTTATGGAAAGACTAAGAGAGGCACTAATACCGTATACCTCCTCACCGCCTAGTTTAGTGGAGGAACAGCTCATCCTGAAGAAGCTTATTACATAGGTAGCTTTAAACACTAGAGCCAGTCTCTCTTTTTTTCCTCTCTAATCCATGCTTCCCCTTTCTGATAGCACAACTGTAAGGGACATCTCAGGAAAAACTCTAATCCAATATTTTTCTCAAACTTAGTTGTAGTTAGAAAGACCTATTTACACATGCTTCCAAGTCATTGTCATATGGCTCTACTAGTCATAAAAGCCCCCAAGTGTACCCCAGGAAATAATTCAACTGGTTACAGCCCATGTACTGTGGCAGGATCACTGTCCTCTAAGGGAAGCTCTTAGCTAGCAAACAGCTGGTAAAGCAAGAAGTACATAAAGCAGGATAAGCAGTAGTCACTCTCCCCCAAACACAAGCACTCAATTAGCTGAGCTAATAGCTCTTACAAGAGCAATTAAATTAAACAAGGGAATGGTAGCTAGCATTTATACTAATTCCAAGTATGGGTTCCCAATTTTCCATGCTCATGCTGCTATTTAAAAGGAAAGGCATTTTCTTACCACTAATGAATCTCCCATAAAATATCACCAGGAAATTAGCAGGTTATTATTCTCAGTTTTTCTTCCACAAGAAATAGCAGAGATACATTGTAGGGAACATCAAAAGAAAATAAATAAGGTAGCCAAAGGAAATAAATTAGCTAATCAGGAAGCTAAGTCAGAGGCAAGGAAGTCTCAAGGCATGAATACAAGTAGCAAAAATCCAAAGAAATAAAACCACCTTTATTTAACCCTGGAAATTTAGTATTAGTAAAAACTCTCCTCTCTCTTCTTTCTAAGCCGGGCTGGGAAGGGCCCTACACTGTTCTTCTTTCATCCTTTCAGCAGTAAAAGTTACGGGAATCAATTCCTGAATACATCACACTCAGGTCAAAGCCTAAAAAGCTGAGGAAGCAACCCCTCACAGCCCAGAGATATGTCCAGAATATCAATGTGAAAAAATTTGCCACCAAATATTAAAAATTTTAAAATGCATATTTGCAGGAAAGTTTAATTATACATAAAATAGTACTTGTAAATCTTTAAATCCCCAAAGGGAAATGTTTTACCTTAGGCAAGTAAAGTTTTAAACAAATTTTTTTTATACCATACCACTCTTGTGGCGAGTGTTACAGTCATGCTACTGTTTGCAATAAAACTATACACTGGCACCTGCAATGTGGAATTCTGGTCGTAAAATTTTAATTCACACTCCTATGAGAATCTAACGCTAGGGCTGATCTGACAGGAGGCCACTAAGGTGGCAGTGCTTACCGGCTGCTCACCTCCTGCTGTGTGACTCCTTTTCTAACAGGCCATGGATTATTACTGGTCTGTGACTTAGGGGTTGGGGACCCCTCCTCTAGGGAATATTCCTTTCAGTACTCCAACTAAAAGCCTAACTCTCCCTCCCACTTGGCGGACACCAATCTACAATTTTTGTATCTTCAGATCCACAAGATTGATAGAAGTTCTACTCTGCCACTACCTGAGAATCAACATCTAATTTGTAGTACTATTTAAATTTCCTCAGTTGTCCAAAAGCATGTCCTTTGTAGTTGTTTTAAAATCCATCGTCTAATGAGGTTTCATGCACTTAGCTGCTGTGCTTCTTTAGTCTGTTTTAATCTAGAACATTCTCCCTGCCTTGTTATGAAATTTTTTGACACTTTTTGAATTTGTCATATATGAGGCTCCAAAAATGAAAATGAGCTTGGTGTGTGTGAGCAATTGAAAGGAGATTAGTATATCAGGCTTTTCCTGTACCACATGATATCCTCTCAGCCCCCACCTGTTCATCCAGCCATTACTAAGGTGACCAGGTCCAGACAGTTTTTCACTAGCTTCATGCAGGTGCACACTGACATTGCCTTTCCTTAGTATCTATATTTCCAGTACCTTCCTCTTTCCAGCACTGGGCTTCTTTGAGATGGTGGAATAGGAATCTTGCAGAAATATTCTCAGCACCCATGCATCTGCAAATCAAAATAGTGGGAGACTTAATGCCAGTAGGATGACTTTTTAACAAGTGGGGATGTGGCAGATAGATAAATACTTCCTTTCATCTTCTGGGCAGAGAGTACTAAGAAATATTTTATATTTAAAGGGGGAAGTGTGGAAACCACATTTATGCAGGAAAAAGGCATAGAAAGAAGGCGGACCCTCATAATTGGAACCTAAATCTCTTATTGGGCAGATCACAGTAAAGATCCATTGCTGGTAATGAACTAGTGATTGCTCATGGCATATTTAGTACCACAGTTACTAAGTCTTGCTTAATATTACGATAACTTGTGTCACAATTACTAAGAATAGTCACCAGTGCTTTATTGGCAGGAAGTGCTGAGAGAAGGTGAAGGAGTCCAGTAGCTGTGGCACTAGAATGGTAGGGGTACAATGGTAATCATAGGATTGTGCAAGTACCTGGTTTGGTTTTCACTGCATTGGAATTTTTTTACCAAAAGAAGAAGAGAGAGAGAGAGAGATGACGGGAGGGAGGGAGGGAGGGTGGGAGGGAGGAAGCCATTCATGCCCAACAATTATCAATTCAAGGCACACTTTGAACCCTAGATGTTCCTGATGATAGCATTTAAAGAAAGCCTCACATCCTGCAAGCATAGTGAAGAGAGTGCTGAGTGATGAAACTCATATGTAGGATCTAATTTCAAAAAACATGACATAACTGCAAAGGAAACAGACTGCATGGTCTCAAAACATCCCAGATGTAAAAGTTAGCTCTGATAGTTGGATAACTCAGATTTCTAATTTCATAACTTGCCTTAAAAAAGTACACTAATTGAAATGCACTGATACTTGCTTAAAGATAAATTTATATATCAGTGGAACAGAATTGAGAGACCTGAAATAAAACCGAACATCCATTGTAAATTGATTTCTACAAGGGTGCCAAGACCATTCAATATGGGAAGGAATTGTCTCTTGAATAAATGATTTTTGGTTTTGTGGGTTTTTTCTTTTTCTTAACTTTTAAGTTAAGAGTACATGTGCAGGATGTGCAGGCTTGTTATACAGGTAAACCTGTCATGGAGGTTTGTTGTACTGAATATCCACATGTAAAAGAATGAAGCTGGACTCTCCCTTTATACTATATACAAAAATTACCTCAAAATGGATCAATGACCCAAATGTAAGAGATAAAACTGCCAAATACTTAGAATAAATATAAGGCTGAACCTTCATGACCTTGAATCTGGCAATGATTTCTTTGATATGATACCAGAAGCATGAGCAATAAAGAAAAAAATAAAATTGGCCTTAACAAAATTAAAAATTTTGTGCATTAATAAACACTGTAAAGGGAGTGAAAAGAGAACCTGAAGAATGGAAAATATATTTTGGCAAATCATAACTTGTTAAGCGTCTAATATCCAGAATATATGAAGAAAGTTCACAACTGAACAACAAACAGATAAGCAACCCAATTTTAAAATAAGCAAATGACATTTCTTCAAAAAGATGTACAAATGACCGTGAAGCACACGAGAAGATATTTAATTCATTAGTCATGAAGGAAATGCAAATAAAAAACATGACATCTATCTTGAACTATCAGGGTGGTTTGGGAAGGACCAGCATTTAAGGACCATGTTAAGCATGTCTGAGCACAGAGTATATTTGGGATCCTGGGTGGGGCTTGCTGTGGCTGCTGTGGGGGGGTTTGGGATGTGAGACCTCTGTTCTGTTCCATTGGTCTATATCTCTGTTTTGGTACCAGTACCAGTACCATGCTGTTTTGATTACTGTAGCCTTGTAGTATAGTTTGAAGTCAGGTAGTGTGATGCCTCCAGCTTTGTTCTTTTTGCTTAGAATGGGGAGCTGGGGAGGGATAACATGGGGAGAAATGTCAGATATAGGTGATGGGGGAGGAAGGCAGCAAACCATATTGCCATGTATGTACCTATGCAACAATCTTGCATGTTCTTCACATGTACCCCAAAACCTAAAACGCAATATATATATATATATATAAATGAAATAACTGGCTCACAATTGTGTGCATTTTAAATTTTATAAATTATACCTAAAATTGACTGTCTTTATAGCTTTAGTAATAAATAATATTTTCAACCTTCCTGACATTTCAAATAGGTAAACCCAAAGATTAATATTTTGTTCAGATTTAAGTGAGTAATCCTTTCATGTCCTGTCTGTTGTTCAAAATTATATACTATGTTTTGCAATATCTGTTCTGTTCTTTCTCTCTAAAAACACTTGGATTTCATTCCTTGCCATCCCCTAGGCAGCTCTGGGGAACTCCAAAGAGAAACTGGGCCATCAGTGGTGAATGGTAGTCATAGTCCATATAACTGAAAAGTATACATTCGATGAACATTGTTGACCACTAACCCTATGTGAACCCCTGTAGAAGGTGCAGGGATTCAAGTTCATGACACAGAGTCCCTGGAAATAAGAATCTTCCAGGCTAGAGAAGAGGCTGAGCAAACAGGAGCTGTGTGATACAGAGGGGTAGAACTTTGCTGGAGGAATGAGAAGAAACACTGTAAATAAAATGAGCAGATGTCTGAAATAGGCACAAAGGTAGTCTGTAGACAGAAGTGTGTCTACTGGTTTCTGATGTATAATGGAGAGTTTTCTGGTTGATTGCTATAGGCACTAGGGCTGAGTGGAGATGAGGCTGAAAGCTTATTTTGTGGCATGCTGTATTTCTGATGCATTTTTCCTCTGGTAGGTAATGGTAAATGGCAAACTGTTACAGCATTGTCCATAAACTCCCACCATGTTATGTGAAGATGGTGCAAGTGTGATGGTGTCTCTCTGATCTCAATGTGTGTCTGCGATTGAGGGTGATGTCCACACTCCCTGCTGTTGAGAAACAACAGAAACTCTGCATTTCTTTGTGACCATGGTATTCCCAGAGCCTGCTAACAGAATGATCTCTTCTCATGCCTTCCTCTACCCTTGGTCAATAAAACTTCACTACATTTTCCAGGATCTGGTTTTTACTTTAATAAGGAAAAAGACAAAGTGGCACAAGCACACAAGTGAGACAGGCAGTGAGTCACAGGACCACTGGAATGTCTGAGAGGACAAAATGAACAACATCCTCTCCAGCCCTTACTTTACGTCAGACACTGAACCAAAATTCTTCCTTCATTTTAGATGACTCATTGCAGTGAAATGTTAGGTAGCTGTTTACAACCACACAGGCATAACTGGCTTTGGGTAGAGACTTTATAATTTGATGAAAATCAGGTGAAATATCTTAATTCTTCATTCATCCTAAGAATGTGTCTTGTATCTTGAAACTGCCTGGATTGGTGTGGGATGCACTGAAGGAATTGAAAGAAAAATTTAAGAAAGTTTATATCAGTGTTTGGTTTTCTGTTCTTGTGTCTGTTGGGGGCTGGGGGATTAGGGGAGGGATAGCAGGGGGTGGGGGAGATTGGGAGGGGATAACATTAGGAGAAATACCTAATGTAGGTGATGGGGGGATGGAGGCAGCAAACCACCATGGCATGTGTATACCTATGTAACAATCCTGCAAGATCTGCACATGAACCCCAGAACTTAAAGTATAGTTCTTAAAATATGAAAAAAAAAGCAAAACAAAAAAACAAAAAAAGAAAGTTTACATTGGAAGTTTTCAATCCAGGCAATAGAGAATACCAGTTCAATCATTTCCTTTAAATAATCCATTTTTGTTTTCAAAAGAATTTCGATTTTCGGTACAATGAATATATCCGTACTTTCTGGCATTCTCTAATGAGTAGGCCAAAATATTCACATTTTATTCAGATGTAAGTGATGGATCTTTTCATATGCTTAGAAGTCATTGAAGATAATATTCTATGTTTTACAATACCTGTCTGTTTCATTTTTGTAAGAGGGCTTGGGTTTCATTCTTTTGCCACCATTACCCAAATCTGGGCTTCTCCAAAGATAAAGTAGGACCTGAGCAATGAATGGCAGTCATAGTTCATGGAACTGAAATGTATGGATTCAGTGAACATTGCTGAGCTCTAACCCTGTGAGAGGCCCTGTGCAAGGTGCAGGGATTCAAGTTCACAGACATGGTCCCTGGCCTTGATCTTCTAGATCAGAGGGGAGGCTGAGCAAACAGGGACCTTGCAATGCTGAGTGGTAGAGCCTCACTGGAGGAATAAGAGGAAACATTAGAAATAAAGTGAGCAACTGTCTCAAATAGCCACAAAAGGTAGTCTGTCAACAGAAGCTTGTCTACTGAGTTTAGTTGTATAACTAGGAGTTTTTTCAGGGGATATTGTAGGTACTAGGACAGAGTGCAGAGAAGGCTAAAAGCTTGTTTGGTGGCGTGCTGTCATTCTGCTGCATTTTCCCTCTTGTATGTAATGGTAAGTGGCCAACACTGTTACACCTTTGCCCATCAACTCCTGCCCACGTCTGTGAAGAGGATCCAAAAGTGGAAAGATGTGTCCATGACCTCAGTGATTATCTGCATTGAAAGAGATGACTAGACTTCTCACTGTTGACAAATCCATCTTTCTGCATGACCATGGGATTCTCAGAGCCTGTTAACAGAATAATTCCTCGTCACTCTTTCCCATACAGTCATTAAAAGTTCACTAAACCTCCCAGGATTTGGTTCTTGCTTTAAGAGGGGAAAGAGGAAGTAGCCCAAAGGGCCTGAGTCACTGTATGGGAAGCATTAAGACATCGAAGAGGAAAAACCTTCCTGTGACTCAAGGAGTGAGTGACAAAGTCTCTGGAATGTCTGAGAAATTAGGAATGGCATCCTTCTATAGCATGTAGTTGACGTCAGACACTTAACCAAAATCTTTACCCAAACTCAAATGACTCACTGCACTGAAATGTTAGGTAGCTGTTTACAGCCACACAGGTATAACTGGTGGCTTTGGGAAGAAACTGTAACTTTAGGATAATCTGGCAATTTCTTAATTCTTTCCATTGTTTGCAGAATGTTTTCTGTATGTGAACGCTGTGCCTCACTCTGTGCAGGCTGCTGTAAAGGAACTTTAGAAAAAAGATGATAAATTTCTGGCCAGGTATGGTGTCTCATGCCTGTAATCCCAGAACTTTGAAAGGCTGAGGCAGGCAGATCACTTGAGGTGAGGAGTATGAGACCAGCCTGCCCAGCATGGCGAAGCTGTCTCTACTAATAATACAAAAATTAGCTGGGTGTGGTGGCATGCAACTGTAATTCCAGCTAATTGGGAGGTTGAGACATGAGAATTGCTCGGGAATTGCTTGAACCCAGCAGGCAGAGGTTGCAGTGAGCTGAGATCATGCCACTGCACTCCAAGCTGGGTGACAGAGTGAGACTCTGTCTCAAAAAAAAAAAAATAACAAATTTCCCATGTGAAAATTTCACTGCAAGCAGTAGAGAATCACTGGAGTTTAATGATTTCCCTTCAATGATCCTGATTGTTCTTGTTTCTAAATACTTGCAAGATTTTTCCAATTTATGTGGATGGAATTCTGGGATTTCTCTTTGGAAACATGCGATCATGGTTTTTAGATAGGAAAATATATAGTTCATTTTTGGAATAGACACAATTCGTACACACAGACACAGTGATGAGAACTTGCTTTGCTGCTGTTACATTTAGGCATTGCAGCACAGCAAACTTCACAACACACATTGGCTGAAAGCAACCATTTATTCTGATCTCTCTTAGCTTTTCTGGTTTACTGGACTCCTGTGGGTGGTAGATCACATGGTGGGAGTCACGTTTTCCGAGGATCTGTAGGCTGGTATTCCACAGGATGCTTCACTCATGTCTTACTCAACAGTAGGGCTGGGTGAACACCTGGGTACTGGCTGGTTGTCTCCTTCCCTGTCTCACCTTTCCATTCATGCCTTGATTTTCCACAAATCATGAGAGTCTCATGGCTCTTGGACTTAATGAATGGTTATTGCCTTCCACCGGCCAAAGTTTTCCAAACGGCTCAAGGAGAAGGTGCAGGGCATTATAGCACCCTGCTTTGAAAGGTAGACAGTGTCACTTCTAAGACATTACATTGATCAATGTGAGTGACACAGGCAGCCCATATCAAACAAAGAGTAATCCACAAGCTGTGGTTATTTTGACTTGTGGTCCTAAGGGGTCATCCTTGGAAACTATTTTCACTCAGTTCCAAACTTACATGTGTAAGTGTGTATATGGGTTTACATACTTCCCACATACCAAAAATATGAACCCTGTAAGGAACCACTGAAGGCAATACAATTAAAAGAACAGGCTCATTTTGAAGTCCAGCATCTTATTCAATTACTATCACGTGTGCATGAGGTTACTACAAATTATTAGGTGCACTTTGTTTTAACATATGCACTAACGGGATACATTATTTGCCCTATACAAATCAAACATAAAAGACTGAAGTAGACATAGGAAAGTGCAGTGAACGCACCTATTTTAGAAGGACAGAAGATAATAAATGTCACCTTTTGCCTCGTTGCACCCTGGGAAGCAAGAGGGGTCACCAGCAGCTCTACTGGAGCCACTTATGAAAATTCAGCCTGGATTCTCACTCTTGTCCTATCTGCTCAAACCAGCATGGTCTATTCCAGAAATACTGCCTCAATATGTGCCCCCAGTGTTTTCATATGTACTTAAAAATATATGTTTCATTAAGTTGGAGTAAAATATATCTCCCTTGAATGGATAACTAAGGTGTCCACCCAATGAAAGAAACCATGTTAGGTCTTTGTACATAAATTTAAAAATTCAACAAAGTACAGAAAAGAAAATAGACCAAAGTCATGGGCCATATTCTGAGAAAACCAACAAGACCCTATTTTCATTTTATCTGGGAATGTTTTCCTGAAGCAATTGGCTCTATCTTCAATTTTTAGCTTCTTAGAGCTTTTACCAAGATGGCAGAACAACAGCCCTTTTTCCTCTACAGGAGCTGTGATTATCTGCTTCATAGTGCATATGGAGAATCACTAAGGAGAAGGTAAACAACATATTCCCTAAAAGTCAGATTGAAGAGGGTTTCATCAAATAGCCTCTTTTTCTGCTGGGCCCGTCTCAGGCATCATTTTGATCATCATCATCATCTTTACTCATGTTCATTGTCACAGCTTGTTTGACTCCAACCTTACTCATAGGTGGATTTCTCTCTGTACCGCTTCTTTAACCTGACATCCAGATACCTGGTGGTGTCAATGCACAGTGAATTACACTCTTTGTGCCTTTCTCTGTTGTTTCTTTCCAGTATGGGCTGAAATTCCCTCTCCAGTCACAGGAAAGTCTCAGGTTCTGATTAGGAACACTCTCCTCCTTACACCATCCCTGTCACAACCTTGGTCACTTCTCTATTTGATAATGGATTATAGACCCCATCACCAGCATGGAAATAATTTCTTGGCGAATTAGGCAATTCTTTCTCTGAGTGGATAGAGACTATCTTGAGGCCCATGACTTCCTGAGCAAAACATGAGTTTGATTTCAGATCTGCTTGCCCCCTGGATGACACCCATTTTATTTAAATAACCTATAGATTCGGTGGACAAAATGACATCTCAGATACAAAGAAATGACATAGAGTTTAGGAATCAATGTTCAACAAAGAAATTTTTAATTGCCTTGGGGGGACCTACTCAACTTCCTTTTCATGCTCCTCAACCCAAATTCCTGATCTTCTCTTAGCAAATACGGCATTGCTCAAAGCCCAGAAAGTTATTCCTGGACTCTAAAGCGTTCATTCTCAAAGGTTTTTAGGCTTTTCAGTTTTTGTCGAAGCCTTCCACAGAATAAATACTGTGATATTATCTGTGATAATACTGTCCTTGATACCCAAGTCCCTCAAAGCTGTTTGCCCTGGGGCGCTGTCCGTGGTGCTGAGCATTGGTGCATTGAGCCCTGTATTTGCAAATGAGGGGCCAATGTGACAGAATAAGAGAGGAACGTTGTTTTGTTTTGTTTTGTTTTGTTTCGTTTTGTTTTGTATTGCATTTGATAGATCATAGTCAAAATCTCCATGATGAATGAAGCAGAAATTCAACTTGGATTTTCAAACCACAATTTCTGCAGTGACCTCTGTCAAGCACTCCAGTTTAACATAGTATGGGAAGTCCTGGCCAGATCATCCAGCAAGAGAAAGAAAGAAAGGGCATCCACATAGAGAGCGAGGTCAAACCATCCCTGTTTGCAGATGTCATGATTCTATATCTAGGAAACCCTGTACTCTCCACCCAAGAGACCCATAAGCTGGTAAACAACTAGCAGAGTTTCAGAATACAAAATCAATGTGCAAAAATCACTAGAACTTTTATTTGCCAAAAACAGGAAAGCATGGGGTCAAGTCAGGAATGAAATTTTATTCACAATTGCCATAAAAATGAATAAAATACCTAAAAATAAAATTAACCAGGGGAGGTAAAAGATTCCTACAATGAGAAGGACAAAACACTGCTCAAAGAAACCAGAGATGACACGAAGCAATGGAAGAATATTCCATGCTCATGGATAAGAAAAATCAATATCATTAAAACAGCCATACTGCCCAAAGAAATTTACAGATGCAATGCTATTCCTATCAAACTAGGCATTTTCACAGAATTAGAAAAAAACTATTCTTGACAGAATGAAAGACATTCTTTACAGAATTAAAAAAATATTTTAAAATTCACATGGAACAAAAAAAGAGCAAAATAACCAAAGCAATTCTAAGCAAAACCAACGAAGCTGGAAGCATCACATTACTCAACTTCAAACTATACTACAAGGCTACAGTAACCAAAACAGTATGGTATTGATATGAAAACAGATACATAGACCAACGGAAAAGAATGGAGGGCCCAGAAAGGAGGCTGCACATCTATAACCATATGATCTTTGACAAAGCCGACCAAACAAACAATGGAAAAACAACACCCTACTCAAGAAATGATGCTGGGAGAACAGGATAGCCATATGTAGAAGATTGAAACTGGACTCCTTCTTTACACCGTATACAAAAATCAACTCAAGATAGATTGAAATCTTCAATGTAAAACCCAAACTATAAAAACCCTGGAAGACAACCTAGGCAATACCATGCAGGACATAGGGCATGGGCAAAGATTTTGTAATGAAGATGTCAAAGGAAATCACAACAAAAGCAAAAATTGACAAATGGGATCTAATTAAAGTAAAGAGCTTCTAAACAGCAAAGGAAAGTATCAACAGAGTAAACAGCCTACAAAATAGGAGAAAATATTTTCAAAGTATTTATCTGAAGAAGGTTTAATATCCAGCATCTATAAGAAATTTCAACAACTTTACAAGAAAGAAACAAACAAGCCCATAAAACAGTGGGCAAAGGGCTTGGCACAGTGACTTATGCCTGTAATTCCAGCACTTTGGGCAACCAAGGCTGGTGGATCACTTGAGCCCAGGAATTTGAGAACAGGCTGGGTAACATGGCAAAAACCCGTCTTTACTAAAAATAGAAAAATTAGCCTACCATGGTGACATGAGCCTGCAGTCCCACCTACACAAAAGGCTGAGCTGGGATGATCACCTTAGCCCAGGAGCCAGAGATTGCAGTGAGCCAAGATGGTGCCACACCACTCCAGCCTGAGTGTCAGAGTGAGACCTATCTTAAAACAACAAAAAAAGATGAGTAAAAGACAGGAACAGACACTTTTCAAAAGCAGACATACAGGTGGCCAGCAAACATAAAAAAAAAGCTCAACATCACTGAACATTAGAGAAATGCAAATCAAAACCGCAATGAGATACCATCTCACAGCTATCAGAAAGACTCTTATTAAAAACAAACAAACAAAAAAACAGGTGCTGGAAAGGTTGTGGAGAAAAGGGAGCACTTACACATTGTTGGTGACAGTGTAAATTAGTTCACCCATTGTGGAATGCAGCGTGGTGATTCCTCAAAGAGCTAATAACAGAACTACCATTCACCCTAGCAATCCCATCACTTGGTGTATACTCAGAAGAATAGAAATCATTCTACCATAAAGACTTATGCACATGAATGTTAATTGCAATACTATGCACGATAGCAAAGACACAGAATGAACCCAAATGCCCAACAAGGACAGATTGGATGCAGAAAATGTGGTACATGTACACAATGGAATACTATGCAGTCCTAAAAAAAATGAGATTATGTCTTTTGCAGGAATGTGGATGGAGCTGGAGTCAATTATTCTTAGCAAACTAATGCAGGAACAAAAAACCAAATACTGCATATTCTCACTTATAAGTGTGAACTAAATGATGAAACTCATGGACACCAAGAAGAGAACAACAGACACTGGGGCCTATTTGAGGGTGGAGGGTAAAAGATGGGATAGGAGCAGAAAAAATAACTATTCAGTACTATGCATAGTACCCAGGTGAAGAAATCATGTGTACCACAGACCCCATGATGTGAGTTTATCTGCATATGTATCCCTGAACCTATAATAAATTAAAAAAAAAAAAATTTACCTTACTCCTAGAATCTGCAGGAGAAACAGTATCTCTGAAACTTTGATTTCCATGGACTCGAAGAGAAAGGAGAGGGTGTATTTAGAGCCCAGGTGTGTGACAGACAGATGAGAGTGGCCCTTACCTGGCCGAGCCAAGGAGTCTAGTGTGGGGCAGGTTCATGAAAGAACTTTCTCTGCTTCTCTCCCCCAGATCCGAGGATCAAGGTCAGTCCTCGCCCAGAACCTTAAAAGGCAAAGAGAAGAATTACCTTCTAGGGCTAACATCTCTCCCCAGATTCCCCAACTTTTTGTTTTTAGCTGTTGTACAGATTGAGAAAATGTACATCTCTGGGTAGATTCTGCATAGTAGAGAAAAGGCCTGAGAGGCACAAAGGCTGGGATTTTCAATTACTACCCCTCACTCCATCATCCTTATGTATGCATTTCCCTGGTAACCCAACCACAGCCTAATACCTCCCGGACCTTAATTTCTACTGCATTACAGACACAGACCTGCAAACAGCTATGGTTGTGACTGAATTTCCTCCTGATATCTGAGCCTTTCTCATGCTTCAAGGAAAGCTTGCTTGGAGGAGCATGGAATCTGGAATGAAGCCAGAGGGCAGGGCTGAAAGGGATCATTTAAATGCTGCAACTCAGAGATTCACACAGAAGACCAGACAGAATTTCTAAGAGTCACCCAGAAGAAGACAACAATGTCATCACTACCCGTGAGTTGAAAAGGCACAGCCTTCAATAATCTCAAGTCACATAAACCAAAAAAGAAACAGGAGAGCTGTTACGAGATGAACATATGAGCATTCCTTCTGTGCATGCTTTACTGAGAGTTGTGGGTGTGTGGAAGAGCAACCCTGAGGCTGTGGTATCTGAGATGCTTGGGGGGGTGTGGGATGTGGACCCTGGGCCGGTATAACCCTCTGTGAGCGTGTGATAACGTCTGATGAGAGTGAAATCTGCTAAGATGATGTGACTTTAGGTGGGAGGTATATGGCCCACCAGGAGGGCAGGTGTCTGAGTGAGTATAAGGGGGTGAGTGTGCTTTGTCTTCCTGTCTGTGATGTGAGTTTGTGTGTGAGTGCAGCCAGACCAGTGCATGAGCATCTTTATGTGCACAGTGAGCAGTTTTGTGTGACTCAGTGAGTGGCATGGCTGTGTGTGACTGTGGGTGTGTGTCTGCTGAGACGTGACTGAGTATTGAACTGGGAACATGCATGTGGCCTTCTTTGCATATGAAGGTTCTTCCCCCACACAGCAGCACCTCTGATAAAGCAGGTGTGTATCTTTTTATCTGTGTCAGTGTGGATCCCAGGTGGCTTAACTGGTGGGGATCTTGGGGATTGTGAGTTACCGAGGACTTGTTTCAGATCACTTATGAGAGTGGAATGTATGATCAGTAGATGTCTCTTCCCAGTGAGAGTGAGGAAGAGGAATGCTGACTAGGGGGTGATGATTCCTCAGGTGGGGACTGCACAGAGTTATCTCTGGCTTTTGCCTTCCAGGCTCAGCTTCCCTGTTCCAAGCCCAGCCTATTCTTCCCATCTTGGGACAGGAGGGTGTGCAGATACTGATTTGCTAGGGAAGGACATTAGAGGCTGTGGTTTCAGAGACTGAATCATGCAAAATATCCACTGTAAGCTCTGTGTGAACTGAAACTAAATTTTTTCCTCCACCCATGCAGGAACAAGTTTAGTCTCAGTTCAGACAGAGCTTACAGTGGATATTAATCAGCAAAGCAGCTGGATTCACTGGCTTATGGCTATAATCCCACCAATTTGGGAGGCAAAGATGGGAGGATAACTTGAGGCCAGAAGTTTGAGACCACTATGGGCATCATAGTGAGACCCTTTCTTTAAAAAACTTTAAATATCAGACTGGCAGAGTGACAGGCACCTTTCACCCCAGCTACTCAAGAGGGAGCAGGTGTGTGAGGATCACTGTAGCCCAGGAATTCGAGGTTTCAGTGAGCTATGATTGCACCACTGCATGTCAGCTTGAGCAAAAGAGCAAGACCCTATCTCAAAAATACAGAAAAATCGTCAACCACTTGTAGTCATCGTAGAAATCAATCATTCCCTCCAGTTATGTCCCTGACCCACAGGCTTCATTTGTGCAAGTACTGGGGCTGTGCTCTCAGCAATGTGGCCCCTTCTGGGAAGGACGTACATTGCCCTTGATGATTGTGACGCATGTGCATCCCACACACAGGGGTTTCCTGTTCTTTCATTATTTCCCTTTCTCTTTTAACAAGCGTTATTTTTTACTGGCGTGAATTTTTAAATTCTTACATCCTCAAGTCTTGTTTTCATTTTCAGAGTTGAAAATGAAGGCAGGTCAGTGTTTCAGGAGGAGTCCCCTGTTCTGTTAGTTCACCCCTAACAGGCCCTGCACATGCCAATGATTAGAGTAAAAGTTTTACATATATTAACTCCTCTATTATGGAGAACATCCTACAAAGTAGGAATTCCTGATAATCCTCCTTGTGCTGGGGAAACTGAGGCATCGAGCATTCAAGTAATAGATCTAAGTAAGATTGCACTGGTAGCATAAGGCAAAATGAGAACTGGAATCCAGGCATCCTGGCTCCTGAATTCTTGCTCTTACCTATGGGTCCACCATGTCTTCAGGAATATGGGCCCCTGACTGTGGAAGGGTGAAGGGGGAGGCCTCGGAGTCTGCCCTTTGATCTCTAAACTCCTGCACCATGGGAATCTGTTACAGGAGGGGGAGGCTGCACCTGACCCTGCACCTCTAATTCACTCTCACTTACCCTGATAGGTGCCATACAAACTGCCTGTGTCCTTGTCTATTGGTTCCTGCGTGATAATCACAGGGAGACCGAAATTCTCTTTTCTGTGAGTACTCCATGGTCCAATGGAGGGAGTGGAGGAGAAGGGAGAATATTTGCTAAGGGTTTGATGTTATATGTGAGTGATGTGGAAATGTCTAGTTGGCAGGATGGAGGCTTCATGCAGGTGCAGGTCCTGGAGACCCTCCAGCACCCGGCATCAGACCTGCAGCAACTGCATTGGGCCAACCATGTGGCCTAGGGGAGGAGAACACTCAGTGGGTTGGGGCTGTGGCTCTTTATCAAAGGGCATAGAACTTTCAGGGAATGAACAAATCATAGGCCCAGGTCAGTGACTGGGGCTCAATTTTCATCTGGAAATAAGGAGAGCAGCATTTCTCTGTCTGGGGGCATGAGGAGCTGAAGCATCCCCCAGGGATCAGGCCTGCAGTATCATCAGGGAGACTTTTGCCCTGGGTAAAGTGGGGGAAGGGATTTGTGTGTGTGTTGAGCGTGTGTTTGCACAAGGCAGGGACCTGCCCAACGTGCTGTGTGCTTTGCCCTCAGCAATGACCCACAGCTGGAGGTGAATTTCTACACTGGGACAAATGAGGAGTCAGATATTGCCTTCCAATTCCGAGTGCACTTTGGCGATTGTGCGGTCATGAACACGCGTGAGATTGGGATGTGGAGGTGCCAGGAGAAATGCTACAATGTGCCCTTTGAGGATGGCAAATCATTTGAGCTGCGCATCTATGTGCATTACGATGAATACAAGGTGAGCACCCCAGGAACTTTCAGCATCCAGCCTCTGTGGGCTCCCAGAGCAGGAGGCAGCTCTCATTGACCTGGCCCCACCATGCTCTTGGAGCCCATCTCCCATAACTGCTCCTGTTCCAGGTCCTCATCACAGAGCGCCCTCTGCTTGCACTGCCATCCTCAGCTCTTTCCCAAGTCTAACCAAGGTCAAGGTCGGCTCACCTGCCGTTTCTCCCAAAGTGGAAAATCTCTGTCTTTTCCCATAGTGATCATTTCTACTTATGCTACTATTTAAATATTCATTTAGCTGATTGTATACAATATATTTAAGAAAAAAGTCATTTTAATCATTCAAAAATTATGTCTTTGTCTCACTTTTTGGCCACAGTTCTACTCATAAGAGCAACATCAGAGCTCTGCTCTCCCTCAGAAAGAATCTTTTCATTTTCCTTTATCTTATCTTATTTTTTGAGGCAGAGTCTCACTTTCCTATCCGGATTGGAGTGCGGTGGCATGATCACAGCTCACTGTAACCGCCACCACCCAGATTCAAGCGATTCTCTTGCCTTAGCCTCCCACTACAGGTGCATGCCACAACTAAGTATTTTTAGTAGAGACGGGGTTTCATCATGTTGGCCAGGCCAGTCTTGAACTCTCAACCTCATTTCATTTGCCCACCTTGGCCTCCGAAAATACTGGGATGACAGTCGTAAGCCACTGTTCCCAGCCCTTCAGAGGAAATCTCTTCCTATGGAAGCATATAGATATGTCTACGATTTTATTTGTTTCTAAGCAAATCGTGGTAAAAGTTGCTCTACACATTACGCTTTAGGAACTCAGTTGATTTGTTGTCAAAGAATGCATCTTGAAGATATTATCAATCCATGGTGCTGCTTCAGTTTGTAAAAACTGCATAATATTGCTTTGAAAAGTTTACCCAAAACTATTGAACTTGACCCCTTTTTGGGCATTAAAGTTGTCTTCAGTATTTTGCTCTCACAAATGATGTTGTGTTAAGCTTTCTAATCAATCCTTTTGTAATTACCAACCTCCTTATGCTTATATTGGTAGATAATTTTTAAAAAATGAAAAACTGGTTCAAAATGTGCGCATTTTAAATTTGATAAATTCATACTGATAAGGAGACTTTCTCTATGGTTTCAATATAAAAAAATATATCCATACTTTCTGGCCTTCTCTAGTGAGTAGGCCAAAAGATTCACATTTTATTCGGATTCAAGTGAGGAATCTTTCCCTATGCTTAGAAGTTTTTGATGATGGCCAGGCACAGTGGCTCATGCCTGTAATCCCAGCACTTTGGGAGGCCGAGGCAGGTGGATCACCTGAGGTTGGGAGTTTGAGACCAGCCTGACCAACATGGAGAAACCTCGTCTCTACTAAAAATACAAAATTAGACGGGCATGGTGGTGCATACCTGTAATTCCGGCTACCCAAGAGGCTGAGGCAGGAGAATTGCTTGAACCTGGGAGGCAGAAGTTGCAGTGAGCCAAGATTGTGTCATTGAACTCCAGCCTGAGCAACAAGAGTGAAACTCCCTCTCAAAAAATAAAAGTTGTTGAAGACAATGTTATGTGTTTTATATCTGTGCTCCTTTAACTCTCTAAGAACACTGGGTTTCATTCTTTGCCACTATTACCTCAGATGTAAGTTTCCCAAAGAGAAACTGCCATCAGTAGTGAAATGCAGTCCCAGTTTGTGTAACTGAAAGGTATGCATTCAATGAACATGGTCGAGCAGTAACCCTGTGACAGACCCTGTGAGAGATACAGGGTCTCAAGTTCCTGAGACATGGTCCTTGATGATGGGGATCTTCCAGGTTAGAAGGGAGGCTGAGTGAACAGGGACTGTGTGACACAGAGTGTAGAACTTCATGAGAGAAATGAGAGAAAACATTAGAAATAAAGTGAGCAACTGTCTTAAGTGAGCACAAAACTTCATCTGCGAATAGAATCGTGTCTACTAGGTTCACTTGCATAACTAGGAGTTTTCTTGGGGAATATAACTGGTACTAAGGGAGAGTGGCAAGGAGGCTGAAAACTTGTTTGGTGGCATACTGTGTTTCTGATGCATTTTTCCTCCTGTAGGTAATGGTAAATGGCCAACGCATTTACAGCTTTCTTCATCGAATCCCGCCACTATTTGTGAATATGCTGGAAGTGTGGGGGAGATGTCTCCCTGACCAGAGCGCTTGTCTGCAATTGAGGAAGATAATCACACTCCTCACTGTTAAGAAATCCCTCTTTCTACATGACCATGGAATTCCCAGAGCCTGCTAACAAAATAATCCCTCCTCACCTCTTCCCCCTACACTTGATCATTAAAACAGCACCAAACCTCACATGATTTTGTTCTTGCTTTAAGAGGGGGAAAGAGGAAGTGGTCATCCCCAAGAGGGCCCAGGGCATTCTAAGGGAGATATCATGAAATCAAAGACGATGAATCTTGTGACAAAGGGAGTGAGTGACAAGGTCCTTGGAATGTCTGAGAAGACATCAGGAACAGCATCTTTCTATTGCATGTATTTGACATCAGACAGTTTTAACCAAAATATTTACTCAATCTCAGGTGACTCAGGGCACTGAAATGTTAGGTAGCTATTTACAGCCATGTAGGTGTACCTGGTGGCTTTAGGCAGAAACTGTAACTTGAGGAAAATCGTGGAATTTCTTAATCTTTTCCGTTGTTCTCAGGATGTATAAACACTCTGTATAAACACTGGGCCTGGCTTTGTGTGGGCTGCTGCAAAGGAAGTGAAGGAAAAGATGACAAGCTTTGCACGTGAAGTTTTCAATCCAAGAAATAATTAGAGAATCACTGGAGCCCAGTGATTTTTCTTAAAGAATCCCAATTATTCTTATTTGCAAATATCTAAAGATTTTTTCATTTTATGTGGGCAGAATCCAGGAGTTTCTGTTTAGAAATAAATGGTCACAGGGAGAGGAAGGCAGCAAACCACATTGCCATGTACGTACCTATGCAACAATCCTGCATGTTCTTCACATGTACCCCAAAACCTAAAATGCAATTATTCTAGGTTTTGGGGTACATATATATACATATATATATATATATATGAAATAAATGATCATGGTTTTAGATCAGAGAACATGTAGATTATTATTGGAATAGACACAACTCATGCACATGAACACAGTGAGCAGACCCTGCTTTGCTGCTCTTCCAGTGACGAATTGCAGCATAGCAAACGTCCCAACACCTATTGGCTAAAAGCAATCATTTATTTTGATCTCTCCCAGCTTTACGAGCTTACTGAACTCATGTGAGTGGTAGACCATGTGATGGGAGTCACATTTTCTGAGGGATCTTTTAGGCTGGGATTTCAGAGGATGCTTTACTCATGTCCACCTTAGCATTAGGGCTGGGTGGACACCTGGAAACTGCCTGGTTATCTCCTTCACTACCTCACCTCCTCATTCATGCCTTTAATTTCCTCAAATCATGAGAGTCTCATGGTTCTTGGACTTAATGAATGGTGATTGGCTTTCACCAAAGAAAGCCTTCCAAAAGGCTCATGGAGAAGGTGCACGGCATCCTAGGACCTACCTTTGAATGGCAGACAGTGTCCCTTCTGTGGTGTTGCATTGATCAAGGTGAGACACACAGACAGCCCTAATCAAAAGGAGAGGACTCCACAAGCTGTGGTTATTGTGACTGCAGTCATGAGGCGACATCCTTGGCAGCCATTCCATTCAGTCACAACTGGCTTACATCCTTCCCACATACCAAAAACACTAACCCTGTAAGGAATCTCTGAAGGCAATTCAATTACAGGAACAGGCTCAGAGTGAAGTGCAGTAACTTACCTAATCAGGATGTGGTGTCTGTGAGGTGACTACAAATTATCACTTACAATCTCTCTCAACATGAGAACCAAAGGGACACATTATTTGCTTTATACAAATCAAACAAAGAAGGCTGAGAGAGACAGGGAAAAGGCAAGAAACACACGTATTTTAGAAGATCAAAATGAAATAGCAGTCACTAATCCATATCATTGCTGAAAATTTTCATTTTCTCTGGGAATGTTTCTCTGTAGCACTTGTCCTCACCCTTCATTCTAAGCTTTTTGGAGTTCCTACCAAGATGGCAGAATGACAGCCCTTTTCCCACAAGAAGAGCTGTGATTATCTGCTTCATAGCGTGTATGGAGAACCACTTAGGAGAAGAGAAAAAATGTATTACCTAAAAAACAATGAAGGCAGATTGAAGAGAGTCCCCCAAATAGCCTCTTGTTTGCAAGGACCTTCTTAGGTATCATTTTGATCATTCTCATCTTTTCTCCCCATGTTCATTGCAACAGTTTCTGCAACTCCAGCCTCACTCAAGGATCTGCCTCTCCTGTTACCCCTCCTTTAACCTAACATCCAGATACCTTGAGGTGCCAATGCACAGTGAATGACAGTCTTAATGCCTCTTTTCCTTGTTTCTTTCCAGTATGAAATGTAATTCCCTCCCCTCTCACTGGACACTCTTGTGATGTGATTGGGTACACTCTCCTCCTTACACTTCCCCTGTCACAGGCTTGATCTCTTCTCTTTTCGATAATAAATCATAGACTCTATCACCAGCATGTAATTCACTTTGGGGGGAATTGTTTAATTTGTGCTCTGAGTGGATGAAAACTATCCTGGAATCACTGGCTTCCTGAGCAGAAAATGACTTGGATTTCATATCGATTTGCCATTTGCCTGGCGCCCATTTTGTGTGAATATCCGACAAAGTTTTACATGTGGGCCCTGCTAGGCAAACACACAATGACCGCCCTTTCTTGAATGATATTCACCATCTCAGTGCACTTCCTTTGGGCCGATTTGTTACATTCATCTTCATCTCAGCTACTACTCTGTGCTCATGATGGCCAGGAGCGACATCTCAGATACAAAAAGATGACACAGAGTCCAGGGCCAACGTTCAACTAACAATTTTTGAATTGCCTCTAAAACCTACTCAACATTTTTCTTCATCCTGCTCAATCCAAATTCATGATTTTCTCCCAGAAAATAGGACATTTGCTCAAAAGCAGAAACTCATTTCTAAATTCTAAAGCCTCCTCATCTCAAAGGGCTTTTGGTCTTTATAGTTATTGCTGAAGCCCGCCAAATTAAATATACTCTGTGATGTTATCCTTGATGCCCAACTCCCTCAGCATTGCTATTCCCCTGGGATGCCATCTGTGATGATGCTAAACATTGGTGTCTGTGGACCTCTGTTTGCACGTGAGGGGCCAGGAAGACAAAATAAAAGAGAAATTTTTTAAAATGTTCCCCAGTTTGTTTATTTTTACTTTTTAAAACTTTTATTTCAAGTTTAAGTGAACATGTGCAGGTTTGTTATATAGGTAAATCCCTTGTCATGAGTGTTTGCTGTACGGATTATTTCATCACCCAGGTATTAAGCAGAGTAACCCAAAGTTCTGCTCTTCTCCCTCTTCCCACCCTCCACTCTTAAATAGGGCCCAGTGTTTCTTGTTCCCTTTTTGTGTTTATGAGTTCTCATCATTTAGCTCCCACTTATAAGTGAGAACGTGCAGCACGTTTTTTCTGGTCCTGCATTAGTTTGCTAAGGATAATGGCCTCTAGCTCCATCTATGTTCCCTCAAAAGACATGACCTTGTTTTTTGATGGTTGCATAATATTCCATGGTGTATATGTATCACATTTTCTGTATTCAATCTGTTGTTGATGGACATTTAGGTTGATTCCACGTCTTTGGTATTGTGAAGAGTGCTGCAATGAATACTCATGTGCATGTGTCTTTACCATATAATAATTTATTTCTAACATTTTTATATATTTTTGTTTCAATTTTTGAGTACAGATGGTTTTTGGCTACATGGATACATTTTTGGTGGTGATTTCTGAGACTTTGGTTCACCCATCACCCGAGCAGTGTACCCTGTACCCAATATGTTGCCTTTTATCCCTCACCCCTCTCACCTTTCCCTTGAGTCCCCAAAGTTTATTATATTATTTTAATACCTCTGCATCTTCATGGTTTAGCTCCCACTTATGAACGAGTACGTACAGTATTAGGTTTTCCATTCCTGACTTGCTTCACTTAGAATAATGACCTCCAGTTGCAGCCAAGTTGCTGCAGTGGCCATTAATTCATTCTGCTTTTTGGCTGAGTAGTATTTCATGGTGCATATTTACCACACTTTCTTTCCAATCATCAGTCGATGGGCATTTCGGTAGGTTCCATATTTCTGTGCATTGTGCCACTGTAAACGTGTGTGTGTGTGTGTCTTTTTCATATAATACCTTCTTTTCCTTTGTGCAGATACTCAGTAGTGGAATTGCTGGATTGAAAGATAGTTCTTCTTTCAGTTCTTGAAGGAATCTCCATATTGTTTTCCATAATGGTTGTAATAGTTTCCATTCCACCAGCAGTGTAAAAGTGTTTCATTTTCACCACACGTATTCACACCCACATACATTCTTTTCAGGTGTTTTGTTTATGACCATTCTTGCAGGAGTATGTTGGTACCTCATTGTGGTTTTAATTTGCATTTCCCTGATGGTTACTCATGTTGAAAATTTTTTCAAATGTTTGTTAGATGTCTGTGTATCTTTTTTCCTCTGTACTAAAATCTTATTTTGTTTTTATGTTTTTTTTTAACTTGTTAATTCAGTTTAATTTTTCCCCATAAGTTATTGGGGTACAGGTGGTATTTGGTTACATGAGTAAGTTCTTTATTGGTGGTTTGTGAGATTTTGGTGCACACATCACCTGATCAGTATACACTGCATTATATCTGTAGTCTGTCATCCTTCCCTGCCCTCCAGCTCCTCCCCCTCAAGCACCCAAGGCCTGTCATATTATTATTATGCTTTCGTGTCATCATACCTTAGCTCCCACATATCAGTGAGAACATATGATGTTTGGTTTCCTATTCCTGAGTTACTTTACTTAAAATAATAGTATCTACCCTCATCCAGGTCACTGCAAATGCTCATAATTCATTCCTTTTTGTGGCTGCATAGTATTCCACTGTGTGGAGATATAGTGTGTGTGTGTGTGTGTGTGTGTGTGTGTGTGTGTGTGTGTATTTTTTTATCCAACTGTTGATTGATGGGCATTTGGGTTATTCCATAATTTTGATATTGTGAATTGTGCCACTATAAACATGTGTGTGCAAGTGTTCTTTTCAAATATTGACTTCTTTTCCTCTGGGTAGATACCCCAGTAGTGGGGTTGCTAGATAAACTTGTAGTTTTACTTTTAGTTCTTTAAGGAATCTTCACACTTTTTTCCACAGTAGCTATAATAGTTTACATTCCCAACAGCAGTATAGAAGTGTTTTCTGATCACTGCATCCATGCCAACATCTGCTTTTCTGATTTTTTAAAATTGTGGCCATTCTTGCATGACAGGTATTACTGATTTTCATTTCCTGACTCATTAGTAATGTTGAGCATTTTTTAATATGTTTGTTGGCCATTTGTATATCTTCCTTTGAGAATTGTCTATTCATGTCCTTAGCCTACTTTTTGATGGGATTGTTTTTCTTTTGCTGATTTGTTTGAGTTCCTTGTAGATTCTGGATGTTAGTCTTTTGGCAGATGCATAGTTTGTGAATATTTTTTTCTTACTCTGTAAGTGGTCTGTTTACTTTGCTTATTTCTTTTACTGTACGGAAAATTTTTAGTTTAGTTACGTCTCATTTATTTATTTTTGTTGCATTTGCTATTGGGTTCTTAGTCATAAATTCTTTGCCTAAGCCAATGTCTAGAAGAGTTTTTCCAATGTTATCTTGTGAATTTTAATAGTTTCACATCTTAGATTTAAGTCTTTGATCCACCTTAAGTTGATTTTTTATATAAGATGAGAGATAAGAATCCAGTTTATTTTTCTACATGTGGCTTGTCAGTTTTCCCAGCACCATTTATTGAGTATGATATTCTTCCCCAACTGATATGGTTTGGGTCTGTGTCCCCCTCCCAAATCTCACATCAAATTGTCATCCCTAATGTTGGAGGATGGACCCGGAGGGAGGTGATTTGAACATGGGGGTGGATTTTCCCCTTGAGTTTCTCATAATAGTGAGTCAGTCCTCATGAGATCTGGGTGTTTAAAGTGTAGTACCTCCTGCTTCACTCTCTCTTCCTCCTGCTCCAGCCATGTAAGACATGCCAGCTTTTCCTTCACCTTCTGCCATGCTTGTAAGTTTCTTGAGGCCTCCTCAGCCATGCTTCCTGTGTAGCCTGTGGAATCATGAACCAATTAAACATCTTTTCTTTATGAAATGCCTTAAAGGCATTTGTTGACCTTCACAGCAGGCCCTCCCATCATAGGCCAAAAGACCTAGGAGAAAAAAGTGTTTCTGTGGGCTAAGCCCAGGGCCTTGCTGTCCTGCACAAACTTGGGACACTGCTCCCCAGCTGCTGCAGCTCCAGCCGTGGCTAAAAGGGCCCCAGATATGTCTCAGGTTGCTACTCCAGAGAGTGCAAGCCATAAGCCTTGAAAACTTCCTTGTTGTGTTAAGCCTGTGGGTGCACAAAGGGCAAGAGTTTGAAGAGGAAAAATTAATAAAATAAAATTAATGCAGGAAAGAGAAGCAGAAATTAAATTTTTCTTTTGTAAGCAAACTTCTCTGAGTCCTTTCCCCTCCTGTGGAATTGTATCCTGCTTTGCAAGTTTTATAAGTTTATAAATTCTTGTATTCTTTTTCTCTATAGCTGATAACTGTAAGTTTTTGTAACACAGAGAAGGGCATAAAAAATGCCCAAGCAGGCAGGACTCTGGCCTTCCAGGCACTGTAGCAGGAGGCAATGGATAAGGCCCGAACTAGAATCCTTGAGCTCTACAGATAGCGAACATCTGGAGTGCACAGCAACAGTCATATGTAAGCCTAAGTTAGGTGCCTATCATTGCTTAATGAATTGCCTTTGTTGTACACCTGCAAAATGGTTTTAGTGCCACTGTGCACTTCATGTATAAAAAGTCAAGCCCTGTCTTTGTTAAGGGCTCAGCCATTTTGTTTCCAAGGTGGGCCAGTGTACACCTAAAATAAACTCCTTCTGCAACCTCAGTGGTCTCTCCAGTCTGAAATTCTGCAACAAGTTGAGATTTGAGAGCCTCTGTGTAGATTTCAGAGGATGTATGGAGATTTCTGAATGTCCAGGCACAAATCTGCTGCAGGGGCAGAGCCTCCATGGAGATCCTCTACCAGGGAAGTACATAGGGGTAATGTGGGGTTGGAGCCCCCCACACAAAGTCCCCACTGGGGCAATGCCTAGTGGAACTGTAAGAAGAGGGCCACCATCCTCCAGACCCCAGAACTGTAGATCCACTGACAGCTTGCACCATGTGCCTGGAAAAGCTTCAGGCACTCAACACTAGCCTGTGAAAGCACTCATGGGGGCTGTACCCTGCAGAGCCACATGGGCAGATCTGCCCAAGGCCTTGGGAGGCCACCCCTTGCATCAGTGTTGCCTGGATGGGAGATGTGGAGTCAAATATGATTATTTTGGGACTTTAAGATTTAATGACTGCCCTGCTGGGTTTCAGGCTTGCCACTTTTTTTTTTTTTTTTTGGCAGATTTTTTTTCTTTTGGAAAGGGAGTATTTACCCATTGCTTATACCTCCATTGTATCTTGGAAGGAAGTAACCTGTTTTTGTTTTTGTTTGTGTTGTCTTTGATTTTTGAGACAAGCTCTGACTCTGTGGCCCATGCTGGAACGAAGTGGTGCAATCATGGCTCTCTGCAACCCCAAACTCCTAGGCTCAAGTGACTCTTCTGCCTTGGCCTAACAAAGTTTTGGGATTACAGGCGTGTGCCCCCACAGTCAGATCCATGGACCGTTAAAAAAACCCACTTTATTAACACTGAGGGTAGCCTCTAGGAGTTAGGATATGACATTAATCAATTACTAGTGACTACTCCTTACTGAAATGACTACGTGAAAGCAAGCATGCATGGAGGAAAATAAGGAAAACAAGTCTCTCATGATTTTTATCATATAGGCTTGTTTACAAACCCAGTAGGCAGAATGCAGTCAATGACCTGCCGACATGGGGGTACAAAAGGCCACCCCCTTACCTGAAAGAGCGACTCTGCAGTGCAGTTTACACTCCAGTGCTTCTCCCTGGAATTAGACTAAGCTATATCTAGCTATACCAATTCTGCTCCAACTAAGCAGTCACTTTCCAACCCTTGACAATCCCTAATCTGTTTTTCTGTCTGTTTGATTTGCATATTCTGGACATTTTATATGAATGAAATTATACAATATGTGTTTTTGTGTCTGGCTTCTTTCCCGTTAAAACATCAAACACGGCCGAGTGTGGTGGCTCATGCATGTAATCCCAGCACTTTGGGAGGCCGAAGTGGGCAGATCACCTGAGGCCAGGAGTTCGAGACCAGCCTGACCAATATGGTGAAAACTTGTCTCTACTAAAAATACGAAAATTAGCCAGGCGTGGTGGTGGGCACTTGTAGTCCCAGCTACTTGGGAGGCTGAGACAAAGAATTGCTTGAACCTGGGAGGCTGACATTGCAGCAAGCTGAGATCATGCCACTGCAATCCAGCCTGGGCAACAGAGTAAGACTTTGTCTTAAAAACAAACAAACAAAACATTAAACACATAATATTTTTAAGGTTCATTTATATTTTAGCATGTATCAGTATTTTTTGTAGCTGAATAATGTTTCATTTTGTGAATATATCACAATTTGTTTGTCCATTCAGCAGTTGATGGAGAATTGGGTTGTTTCTACTCTTTGACTGTTGTTAATAGTGCTTCTATGAAAATTTATTTACAAGTTTTTGTTAGAACCCCTGAACCACAAAACTATATTGTGCAGAAGTGATACCACTTTACATTTCTGTCACCAGTGTACAACAGTTCTAAAAATTTTCTGCATCCTAACACTTGTTTTTTTATTCTTAAAATTATAACCATCCTAGTGGGTGTGAAGTTGTAGCTCATGGTTTTTCTGTGTGCATTTTTTTAATTAATTCTTTAATTTTTTTATTTCCACAGGTTTTTGGAGAACAGGTGATATTTGGTTACATGAGTAAGTTTTTTAGTGATGATTTGTGAGATTTTGATGCACCCACCACTTGAGCAGTATACACTGAAACCAATTTGTAGTCTTTTATCCCTTGCCTTCTCCCCCACTCTTCTCCTTGAGTCCCCAACGTCCACTGTATTATTCTTATGCCTTTGCATTCTCATAGCCTAGTTCCCACTTATGAGTGAGAACATAAAATGTTTGATTTTCCATTCCTGGGATACTTTACATGGGACAATAGTAATATATATATATATATATATATATATATCAGTTTATGCATTCATTGATTGATGGGCATGTTGACTGGTTCCACATTTTTGCAGTTGGGAATTGTGCTGCTATAAACATGTGTGTGCAAGTGTCATTTCTGTATAATGACTTCTTTCTTCTGGGTAGGTACCCAGTTCTAGGATTACTGGATCAAATGATGGTTCTATTTTTAATTCCTGAAGGAATCTTCACATTGTTTTCCATAGTAATTTAACTAGTTTACATTTCCACCAGCAGTGTCGAAGATGCACCCTTTTCACTGCATCTACGCCAACAACTTTTATTTTTTGATTTTTTGTTTATGGCCATTTTTGCAGGAGTAAGATGGTGTCGCATGATGGTTTTGATTTGCATTTCCCTGATCATTAATGGTCTTGAGGAATTTTTCATATGTTTGTTGGTCATTTGTATATTTTCTTTTGAAAATTGTCTGTTAATGTCCTTAGCCCACTTTTTGATGAGATTTTTGTTTTTTGCTTGCTAATTTGTTTGAGTTCCTTGTAAATTCTGAATATTAGTTCATTGTTAGATAATAGATTGTGAAGATTTCTGTAGGTTGTCTGTTTATTCTGCTGACTGTTGCGTCTTCCATGCAAAACTCTTTAGTTCAGTTAAACCCCACCTAATTATTTTTGGTTTTGTTGCATTTGCTTTTGCGTTCTTGGTAATGAAATCTTTGTGTGCAGACTAGCCAGGCAGGGAGCAAGAAAACCTTGCTTGCTTTCTTACCTGGGAGGCTGTTATCCTGGGGCAAGTTCTCAGCCCTTGTCACCCACTGCCTGAAAACAAACTTGGTGCTGTTGGGGTTGGCACGATGGGAATAAGACTGGCCTTTTGGGTTGCATGGGAGCTGAATGAGGCCTGTAACTCTGTGCTTTCCCCAACTTTTCTGACAACCTGTATGATACCACAGAGGCAGCCATAATCCTACTGGAAATATAACTCCATTGACCTGGAAACCACACCCTGAACCCCCACAGCAAACCCCATCCAAGCCCCATCCAAGGAATGTCTGTGTTCAGACTTGCCTAACTCTGTCCCCATCTGATGGTCCAGCATGGTAGCTGAAGACAGATGTTATGGTTTTGATTTGCATTTCGTTCATGACTAATGACATTAAATATCTTCTGTGTGCTTGATGGCCATCTGTATATATTTTTGGAGAAATGTCACTTGCTTATTTTAAAAGTAGGTTACTTGTCTTTTTGTTGTTTAGTTGTGAAAGTTCTTCATATACTCTGGATATTAGACACTTACCAAGTACATGGATTGCCAATATATTTTTTCCATTCTGCAGGTTATCTTTTCACTCTCTTTATAGTTTTTTGATACAAAAAAATTTTAATTTTGATAAGACCAAATTTATTATTTTTTCTTTATTGCATGTGCTTTTGGTATCATATCAAAGAAACCATTGCCAAATCCAAGTCCATGAGGATTCATTTTTATATTTATTCTAAGTATTTGGCAGTTTTATCTTTTACATTTGGGTTATTGATCCATTATGAGTTAATTTTTATATATGATAAAGATGCAGAGTCTAGCTTCATTTTTTTAAACGTGGATATTCAGCACAACAAACTTTCATAACAGATTTACCTGTATAATAAGCCTGCAAATCCTGCACATGTACCACTGAACTTAAAAGTTGAAACAAACAAAAACAAAAAAAAAACCCACTAAAACCAAAATCCATTTATCCAAGAGATAATTTCTTCCCAAATTGAATGGTCTTGGCTTCCATGTTGAACTCAATTTACAATAGATGATTAGGTTTATTTCTGGACTCTCAGTTCTGTTCCATTGGTCAATAAGTTTATATTTAAGCCACTATCAATACATTTTAATAACTGTAGTTTTTTTAAAGCAGGTTATGAAATTAGGAAATTGAGTTATACAACTATCAGAGCATTAACTTTGACATCTGGGAGTTTTTGAAACGATGAAGTCTCTCGACTGTCAGGGGTTGCTCCTTCAGCTTTGTAGGCTTTGACTTGAGTGTGATATATTAGGAGCTAATTCCTGTAAGTTTTACTGCCAAGAAGGTTGAAAGAAGAACAGTGTAGGGTCCTTCCCTTCTTGGCTTAGGGAAGGAAAGACTTAAAAGTTTTTACTAATACTAAATTTCCTGGGTTAAATAAAGGTGGTTTTATTTCCTGAAGTTGAGATTTTCCTATTTGTGTTAACGCCTTGAGGCTTCCCTGCCTCTGACTTACGTGCGTGATTAGTTAATTTATTTCCTTTGGCTACCTTATTTATTTTCTTTTGATGTTCCCCACAATACATCCCTGCTATTTCTTGTGGAAGAAAAACTGAAGATAATAACCTGTTAATTTCCTGGTGATATTTTATGGGAGATTCATTAGTGGTAAGAAAATGCCTTTCCTTTTAAATGGCAGTATGAGCATGGAAAATTAGGAAAGCATACTTGGAGTTAGTACAAATGTTAGCTACTGTTCCATTGCTTAATTTAAGTGCTCTTGTAAGAGCTGTTAGCTCGGCTAATTGAGCACTTGTGTTTGGGGAGAGTGACTACTGCTTATCATTCCTTACGTACTTCTTGCTTTATCAGCTGTTTGCTAGCTAAAAGCTCCTCTTAGAGGACAGTGGTCCTGCCACATTTTGTGGGCTGTAAGCAGTTGAATTATTTCCTAGGGTTAACTTGGAGGCTTTTCTGACTAGTAGAGCAGTTATGACATGACTTGGAAGCATGTGCAAATAGGTATTTCTAATTAAAACTAAGGTTGAGAAAAACATTGGATTAGAGATTTTCTTGAGATTCCCTTTATAGTTGTGCTGTGGGAAGATGGGAGGTCTGGATTACAGAGGACAAAAAGAGAGACTGGCTCTACTGTTGAGAAGAGGTTTGCTTTCCTTCTTTTAATTTCCAGAATCATCCAGGACTCTTGTGCATTAATGGTAGTCTGAGCTGCTGGAACCAAGGTTTGAGCCCTTGGACCCATCAGTGCTGCTGGACCATCTGTGAGACTGGTTTTGAACCTAGTGACCTCTGCCTCTGGGGGACAGTTCTGTTTTCAGTGGTTTTTGCCACAGCCTGGACAGGGTTGAGGTTGCTTCATCTTGCTACCTGGGTATTCCTTTGAAAAATACCCTGGCCTGCCATGCCAATAGCAACTAGTGGATGCACCTGGAGGATTCTGGACTTCACAGGCTTGCAAAGCTGCTGCTGGAGCCTCTATTCTTCTTCTGAGCTTTTCCTCTTTTTTGGGGCCTCCTCCTGGTTCCTGTTATAAAAGATCTAAGTGACCACCTTCAGGAAATTCTCTAAGATGCTATTTGGTCTTATAGCTTGCTTTTATAGTTTTCCTTTAATGTTGGGAGCCACCCGTGTAACGAACTTCTCCTTAGGATGAGCTGTTCCTCCACTGAATTAAGGGATAAGAAGGTTTACTGTGTTTGTGACTTTCTTAGCCTTTCCCATAACGACTATAGAATTCTTAACTGGCTTTTGGTTCATTATAGGAAGTTTAGAGTAACTGAGAGCTTTGGTCTTGGTTTTCCATAGCCTTTTAAAATGCGTATTAAAAAGTGATTACTTTGCTATTAATTTCCTGAGGTATTGGGGGTTTAGTTAGGGTTGTTTACTGGAACTGCTTTCATCCCTATTGGGCATGGTATTTTTGCTATTTCTTTGCTTTCCCTATCTACTTTCTTCCCTTTGGGTGTATTATAGGAGATATATTGCTCATCTCAGAAATTATCTGCTGCTTGCAGAGCTACCTGCTTTTTAGCTGCGGTGAGGGTTTGGTTTAGGAGAGCATAACATCCCACCATGTGAGGTTAAACACTTGAGTTAAATTTTGGAAAGCTTCTATATGTCTATTAGGGTTTTTTAAAAATTGGTCTAAGTTTGCCTTTATTTGCCTAAGGTTTTGTAATGAGAGAGGGAACTTGAGGGGGGGGGCCAAATAAAGGGGGATCCTCAGATGGTTCCCTTGAAAGTTTCTTTTTTTAATTTTGGGGAACTATTTTCTCTGAGATTTCCTGATATGATTGCTAAAAGGGCTGGATTGATCTTATGCCACTGGCAAAAGTTTAGTAAAAATGCCATGCCCTTGAACAAAAGAAAATGAGTTTCTTTTCTCTTTAAAGTTTTGAGGTTAAGGAAGTTTCAGTGTTTCAGAGTGCACTCCGCAGGGGTGCAAGCTGTAAATAATTTATTACCCATTTAAAAAAAGAAGTAAAAATAAAAGCGTCCTCTTAGTCTCCTTCCTTTTCATATGACCAAGAATGGAGGAGAAGACAGGAAGCATCCTTCGAATACTTCCCCCTCTCTGGTTTCTGGATACCAGCATCATGTTAAATGTGCCACCCATGGCTATGGGCATGGTCCTCCAAGCCATGGAAGTGGATGAATTAAGTGATGGGGCTAGCCATCCTTACCCATGCAATTTTTCTTATCTGACTGGTGTGGTTTATCCCCCCAAAAAACGAATCAATGGAGAGACAAATTTAGGCAAGGCTAAAACTTGTCTCATTTAGGCAAGGCTCCTTTAATGGAGGAAATGAGCCAAATTGCCTGCTATTACTACCCACGATAATGCACTTACTCTTAAAAAGAAAAAAAAATACTTTGGGTTAACTTCCAAACCTAAAATCTCCTTACTAATTAAGCACTGTCTTAACTGGAAACAGAATAAGTGCCTTAAGAGAAGGTAGAAACTGAATGGCCATTTTCCTACTGATCGGACAATATTGGGAGTAAAATCTGGCTGTGGAAGACATCTTACTCCTAACTGTTGAAAGCAGAGCTTTCCCGTCCACAGAAGTATCATTAGTAAAGTGCAAAATGGAAAATTTGTGAAGCTGCAATGTGCTGCAGAGAACCAACAATGTGTCTCATGAAGAAGATTTTTGATTCCACTAGGAGGTGGTGTTTGCTTAGAAATACCATGTGCAAAAAAAAAAAAAAAAAAAATGCTGGAGGCATCACGCTACCTGACTTCAAGCTATATTACAAGACTACTATAATCAAAACAGCATGGTACTGGTAACAAAACAGAGATGTAGACCAACGAAACAGAACAGAGGCCTCAGAAAGAACGCCACACAACTACAACCATCTGATCTTTGACAAACCTGACAAAAACAAGCAATGGGGAAAGAACTCCCTATTTAATAAATGGTGCTGGGAAATTGGCTAGCCATATGCAGAAAGCTGAAACTGAACCCCTTCCTTACACCTTACACTAAAATTAATTCTAGATGGATTAAAAATTTAAACATGAGGCCTAACACCCCAAAAACTCTAGAAGAAAACCTAGGCAATACCATTCAGGACATAGGCATGGGTAAGGCCTTCATGACTAAAAAACCAAAAGCAATGGCAACAAATGCCAAAATAGGCAAGTGGGATCTAATTAAACTTAAGAGCTTATGCTCAGCAAAAGAAACTATCAATAGAGTGAACCAGCAAGCAACAGAATGGGAAAAAATTTTTGCAATCTACCTATCTGACAAAGGGCTAATATCCAGAATCTATGGAGAACTTAAGCAAATTTACAAGAAAAAAACAAACAACCCCACCAAAAAGTGGGTGTAAGTATCTGAGCAGATACTTTTCAAAAGAAGACATTTATGCAGCCAACAAACATATGAAAAACTCATCATCACTGGTCATTAGAGAAATGCAAATCAAAACCACATCTCAATGTGTGCATGTGTCTTTATAATGGAATGATTTTCAATCTTTTGGGCATATACCCAGTAATGGGATTGCTGGGTCAAATGGTATTTCTAGTCCTAGATCCTTGAGTCACCACACTGTCTTCCACAATGGTTAAATTAATTTACACTCCCATCAACAATGTAAAAGCATTCCTATTTCTCCACATCCTCTACAGCATCTGTTGTCTCCTGATTTTTTAGTGATCGCCATTCTTACTGACTGGGTATATGCCAAAAGATTGAAAATCATTCTATTATAAAGACACATGCACACGTGTGTTTATTGCACCACTGTTCACAATAGCAAAGACTTGGAACCAACCCAAATGCCCATCAATGAGAGACTGGATAAAGAAAATGTGGTACATATACACCATGGAATACTATGCAGCCATAAAAAACAATGAGTTAATGTTCTTTGCAGGGACATGGATGAAACTGGAAATGATTATTCTCAGCAAACTGACACAAGAACAGAAAACCAAACACCGCATGTTCTCACTCATAAGTGGGTGTTGAACAATGGGAACACACAGACACAGGGAGGGGAACATCACACACTGGGGCCTGGGGGTGGGGAACTAGGATGAATAGCAGGCATTGGGGTTATTGAGGAGAGATAGCATTAGGAGAAATACCTAATGTAGATGACAGGGCAATGGATGCAGCAAACCACCACCATGGCACGTGTATACCTATGTAACAAACCTGCACAATCTGCGCATGTGTGCCCCAGAACTTAAAGTATAATAAATAAAATTTAAAAAAAAGAAATACCATGTACTCACCAGAGAAACCTTAGAGACAGAATTATTGAGTTACTGCCTGCCTTGATTCATGATCTTCTCTAACAGACCTGTTTCCCTGAAATGTAACAGTCCTGCACATTAGACACACACAGAGAGAGAATAGAGACCATGGGTAGAGAAAGAAAGTTTGGCAACAGGATAGCTGGAAAGGAGTCTTGAGATTAAAGGACAGATTTAAAGTTGAGATCTGATACATACTCACCAGTGTGATGAATGAATTCCCATTCCCGGCCAAAGCATCAAATGATATGGCTCTGATGACTGGAGGCACACCAGGGTACCTGGTCTTGTGCTGATAGGGTTAACGCCATGGACACATGTGGAGTGGTTTTAAGGAGCAAAAAGTTTAACAGTCAAGAAAGAAGGAAGGAATAAGAAGACAGAGACAGAGGGAGAGGGGGATTCAAACAAAGCAAAAACCCCGTGTGCAGCAGAAAAGTGGCTGCTTATATTGGGATTCTGGAGGAGGCAGTGTCTGGTTTTCATAGAGTCCAGAGGATTGGTTTGACCAGGTGTGTCATTTATGTAGCCAACAAAAAACCTGACCCTCCCACCTAAGCTCTTTAATATGCAAATATGGGTTGCCATAATATTTCAAACACATGGTGTTATCTGGAGGTGGCCATGACACTTGGTACACCTGGTGACAAGGGAAAGACAGCAGGAATCACCATATTGAGTAAACTCAGTTTCCAAAGGCCAGCATTTCCATATCAAAGCTTGCCAGCTGGGCCCTTGAAGCTGCCTTTTCTGTTAGAGAAGAGATGGTTTGGGAGTTGTCTCTTATTACAGGAAAATTTCCAAGAACCTTTACCCTTATTACCAGCCTAAATATTATTTCTTAATAACTCCTATATCACCCCTTTCCACTTAATCTCCTACCCATCTATATTAGTGTGCCATCCACCTTCCACCTAAAGTCACATTTCAGCAGAGTTTGCTGTCACCATCACATGCTAACAAAGGATTACACTGTTCTGGGGCTGACACCCTACACCCCACAGAGGTCAGAGATCATTTTCCCAGGGTCTTCCTCCTTCTTACACCCACGACTCTCAGCAAGGCATTGACAGTACAAATGCTTAAATTTTCTTCTCATAAAATCTGCCCCTTTTCTTCATGTATTTATGTGACTTGAGAGATTTGAGGGCTGTGCTTTTTCAACTCATGGGTAGAGGTGGCATTGGTGTCTCCCTCTGGGCAGCTCTTCCTAATTGCGTCCAGTCTTCTGTGTGAATCTGTGAATCTCTTGGGGTTTCAGCATTTAAACCATCCCTGTCAGCCATGCCCTCTGGTTTCATTCTTGTTTTCAAGCCCCTCTCAGCAAGGAATCTCCACAGAGTAAGAAGGGGTAGACATTAGAAAGAAACTCAGTGACAGCCATACCTGTTTGCAGGCCTGTGTCTGTGATGCAGCAGAAAAAATAGTAAGGGAGGTACCAGGGAGAGGAAGGGGTCACTATGAAAATGCGAAGATAAGGATGATGGAGTGAGGGTGAGGGGGTATGAAGCCCAGCCTCCATGCCTCCCAGACCTTTTCTCCACTGTACAGAATTCACCTGGAAGGAATACATTTTCCTAACTTGCACAATGGTGAAAGAGTGGGAATTCTTGGGGAAGACATCCAGCCCTAGAAGGAGATTCTCTTCTTTTCTCTTCCAGGGGTTTTCAGAGGCCATAGACCTTGATCCTCAGCAGAGCCCGGGGAGAGAGATAGAGAGAGACTGTGTCATCCTGACCCCATTCAGGCCCCTTGCCTTTGCCAGGTGAGGGCCATTCACACTCTTATCTCTCACACATCTGGGATCATTCCATACGCTCTTATATTTCTCTGGGTGTCCATATGCAATAAAATCTCAGAGACAGATTCTGGGAGAAAGGCGAGTTCTTAACTCTAGTCCTTGATTTGTGTGCTCCTTGGTTCCAAACCAGCATGAGGACAGGGACAGCTACTAGTGATAGGACTTCAGCTATAATGCAGTCTTCACCATAAGTGGAGGACTCAGGACCCCTTCTCAAGTTCTCTTTTTGTGATGAAAGGAAACATCCTTAAAACCTGAACTGGGAATTTAAAGAAGGAATGAATTAGAATCCCCCTTTCTCCTCTCTTTGATTTTACACTTCAGTTTTATTGACTGTGAATTTAAACTATTTACAGAAATGTTGATTCCAGTTTCCAAACAAATGTGTATTATGATGAATTCATCATTCAAGTAGCACTCAGGTAACCACCCAATTTAGGCCTGTTGCTGAAACCCATTGTCTCCTACATGTTTCTTTCCCACCATCATGGAATGTGTGGGTCAGGGGAAGGAACTGGAGGGTATCTGTAAGTGAGTGATATTTTCTCATTTTGAGACAGGGTCTCACACTGCCACCCAGGCTGAAATGCAGTGGCACCCTCATAGCTCACTGCACTTTTAAACCACCTGGGCCTCAACGATCCTCTGGCGTCAACCCCCAAGCAGCTAAGACTGCAGACATGCACCACCATTCCTGGCAAATTTTTAAATTTTTGGAAAGATGGTTTCCAAAGGCTGGTCTTCAGCTCCTGGCCTCAGATGATCCTCCCCCCTCGGCCTCCCAAAGTGCTGGAATTACAAGCCTCAGCAAACTTGTTGATGAATATCCACTGTAAGTTCTGCCTAAACTGAAGCTAAACATGTTCCTTTCTTGTTTTGGGTGATTTCATCTCTGAACCCAAGGTTCCCAATATCCTTCCCTAGCAAATCAGGATCTGCTCACCCTCCTGTCACACAAAGTAAAGGACAGGTTGGGGCAGGAGACAGGGACGTTGAGCCTGGGAGGCAGGAGCCAGGCTCTGTGCAGTCCTCACCTGAGAATCCACTGCCCCCATAGTCTGTGTTTCTCTTGCTCACTCTGCTTGGGAAGAGGCACCTGAGGATCCGTGCATTCTGCTCTCACAAATGCTGAGATGAGTCCTCGATACCTCATGGTCCCCAAGATCCCCACCAGTTCTGCCACTTGGGATCCACATTGACACACATGGGAAGATACACAGATGCTTCATCAGCTGCGATGTGGGGGAGGAACCTTCACACGCACGGAAGGCCGCATGCATGTTCCCAGTTCAACACCCAGTCACATCCCAGCTCACACACACACAGATACACGAAGCCATGCCACTCACTGAGTTTCACACGCCTGTTCACCGTGCATGTAAAGATGCTCATTCGCTGGCCCAGCTGTGTTCACACACGCACTGACATCACAGTCATGAAGACAAAGCACAGTCACCCCCAAACACTCAGGCACACACCTACCCATCCTGGTGAGGCATCCACCTCCCTCCTAAAGTGACATCATTAGCAGAGTTCATTCTCATCACACACCGTCACAGGTTCACAGAGGGTTACATTGGCTCAGGGTCCACACCCCACACCCCACACCCCACAGGCATCTCAGATGCTATTTCTGTAGGATCTTTCTTCAATACACCCACAACTTTCAGTAGAACATTCATAATGGAAATGTTCATATGTTTATCTCATAAAATCTCCCTCTTCCTTATTTCTGTGTGGCTTGACATTATTGACGACTGTGCCTTTTCAACTCAGTTAGTGGTGACATTGTTATTCCCCCTCTGGGCAGCTCTCTCGAATTGTGTCCAGGCTTCTGCGCGAATCTCTTGGAGTTGTAGCATTTAAATATTCCCTGTCAGCCCCATGCTCTGGCTTCATTCCTGATTCTAAGCCCCTCCCATCAAGTTTCCCAGCAGGGTGAGAATGGGTGAGATGTCAGAAAGAAGCTTAATTACAACCACACCTACCTGCATGCCTGTGTCTGTGATGCAGCAGATATGACAGTGAGGGAGGTACCAGGGGGAATAAAGGGTCACCAGGGAAATGCACAGATAAGGATAATGAAGTGAGGGTTGTGAGAAACAAACCCACCATCCAAACCCAAAGAATGAACTCGGAGACCTGGAGAACAGCAAAAAAGAGGCTTTTAATTACAGTCTTACAATAGATCAGGTGTCTGGCATGCAGGGACATCCCAGATGGTTTCAACAAACAGTTTATTTTCTAGTGTGCAAGTCGCTCCCCCAGTTCCTCATTAGCTGAGGAGCCCATTACTATGGGGTTACAACCTTCCCGAACATTACCTCTTGGTAGTTGGATTAAGGCTTCAAGTATGCTCTTTAGGGTCTGTCTGTCACATTTTCTTGCATCCCAAGATGCATCGCGACTGTCTCCAGACTCTAAACATTTGACTTATGGCCCTGGTGGCTGCACTTAGCTGATAAGAAAGGGTACAATTATCTATGTTGCAAGCTAGCCTAAACTGAATTCTTTGGTGGGGGTGGGGAGGGGATAGTTGTGAGGTTCCGACCGATAGGCACCTGGCTGCTGGGTGAAAGGGAAAGCAGGAAAGGGGCAACTTGGTGGTGGATCAGTACATTCTGCTTCTTTATCTCTTATTTCCATGTAGCCTGATTAAACCTATACTAAGGCCCTTAGAATTAAAAATGAACCACCACATATAGGTTATTTTGTACTGGGTGAGAGGGTGTGAAATCCAGCATCCATGCCTCTAAGGTAACCTTTTTCTACTGTGCAAAATTCACCCAGAATGTGTACATTTTTTGAACTTATACGATGGTAAACAGAAAAGGCATTGTCCCTAGAATGAAATTCTCTGCTTCCTCCTCCAGAGTTTCTGAGACAGCACTGACCTTGATTCTCAGCAGGACCTGGGGGAGAGAGGTAAAGAAAGTCTCGTGTCCTCCTGAGCCCACCCCAGACCCCTTTGCTCTGGTGAGTGAGGAGCTCTCCCCAGTTTCCCTCACACACCTGGGTTACAGTGACACCCTCTGTTTTCTCTGTCGGTGTCCTTGTACATCAGAATCTGAGTCCCTTCTTCTTTTGCAGATTTAGAGAGAAAGGTAAGATTCTTTAATCTAGTTTTTGATTTGTGTGCCTCTTAGCTCCAGACCTGTGTGAGGACAGGTGCAGGAACAGGTAATCGGACTTCAGCTGTAATGCAGTCTTCACCTGGGGCATAGGACTCAAGGACCTTTCCTCAAGTTCTCTTTGTGATGAAAGAAAACATTTTTTAAAACCTGTATTAGAATTCAAAGGAGAAATGAATTAGAATTTCCCTCCCTTTATCCGTCCTCTCATTCTCTTTATTTTTCTCTAATTAGGTTTACTGATTGTGAATTGAATCCATTTTTGAAAAGTTTATGCAAGTTACCAGACAATTGATATTATTATGAGTAGTTATTAAGCTGGCACTCAGGAAACCACAATTCTAGGCATGGCCCATCGCTCACAATTGTTGACTCCTACTTGTTTATATCCCAATACATGACCTCCTTGCTCCCATAGGAGACAAGTCTCCTGACTTTCTTCTTTGCTTTTCTTTTAGTTTCATCACTTTGTTAAATGATGCTGGTAGATGCTTTGTCTTGAAGGGCTTCTTCTGAGTCATGCATCCTTAGATCACATTTCTGTTTTGAAGGTTCATCCATATTGCTATGTGGAGCTGCAGTTCCTTTATTTTCACTGCACTGGACTCTGGAGTTTTATGAATATATCAACACACAAATACCAATTTTACTCTAGATGGACATTGGTAGGGTTCCAGCTTGGAGCAGTTGCAAATGCTGCTTTCTATACAAAATTGTCCCAATCATCTTGTGCTGATCAGTCCTTCTTTCAGGGAATATTCCCAGATAGATCATGGACTTCTTGAAATGTAAAGCAAATTACTCCCATCACTCCCTTTGTGACTGTGAGTATAATTAATTGTTCAGAAGGCAAAAAGAAGACCTACTGAGAAAGCAGGAATCAAGACCCTTGACAGATTAGAGTCTTTAGAGTATCGAAGATGGATCGGGGTGGCCCAGAGTTCACCCAAAAGAAGATGCTACCGGGAGAAAAGTCCCTCCTAGGAGAAGACTGTGGCATCAGTAGGGGTATCATGAGATGTAGGTCCAGGCTCCTACGTAGGGGAAGGGAAAAGTGGTGGTCACTGCCAGGGGTGGCAATGGCGGTGTCACAATGCCATTTCTTTGGCTGAATAAGAATGGGGCCTGTAGGGGAGAGCATACACTGTGAGAGCTGACATTGCTTGGCCTGATTCAAGGGTTTGCTTTGCATCCATCTCTGACTAAACTTTATACTCTGCAAGTAGATCTGCCCTGGTTGCCACCGGAGCCTGCAGCTCCTCCTCTGTGAAATAGCTTTTTGTTTTCTCAGTCTGAAAGGAGAATGGGAGCGGGGCATGGTCATCCATGAGCACTTTTTACATGAACAAATTAGCTTTTTCTAGATATGGGCCTCAGCCTTTCCCCCAAATGAAGTTGTATATTCTCCATTCCTTAACTGGAGAGAGAGAGAGAGAGAGAGAGAGAGAGAGAGAGAGAGAGAGAGAACGCATAGGAGTTTTACTCTTTTCCTGGTTCAATGGAGAGACCTGTGAACTTTGGAGTCCAGGTAGGGGAAGAAGCCCCATGGGTGCCCCGCTCTTTTCAGTGTAGAGTGTGACTTCTGCTCAGCCTTTCTCAGTTATGACACGGCCCCTTCACCATGGTACTCACTCAGTCATTTACATTCTAAGTCCCCTCTCGGTCCAGAAACCTCCATGTCATCCTTTATCCTTCCCTATCTATTACAGCCTTTCTAGCATCTGTGAAAAATCCCTTTGGCTCTACTTTCATCAAATAACCATGATTCAGGCATTCTTATTTCCTGGCAGTTCAACAGGGGCAGGAATGTGTTTATCTACCAATGATAAATAGGTGTCTTGAGTGTCTTGCTGTTTTTGTAATAAAAAATGTATATTCTACAACTTCTTTCTAAAACACTGATGTGATATAATTCATAAGAATCCAGCAGTGAATTAGGAAATCATTTATGTTTCACCACAAATTTCTTGAGAATTTACTCATGGCTTTATAACTATGTATGAAAAAGAAATATAAGCAGATTTTCAGTTGGATTTAAAGTTCAGCTAGGGTTATAAGAAAGTGAAAGTTCTGGAGAGGCCACAGCTGCCCAGTGGGTTCCCACTTTATCCTGTGGTTATTTGCTGAGTTTCAGGTTGCATAAGTGGAATGGACACACTCAGCAAATGGCAGAATCCCACACTGGTTTTCTGACCTGTGCAGGGAGAGCTATGATGGCAGAAAAGACCAATGGGAACTATTAGAGCTGCCTCTACTTACAAGAACAGGAAAGCAAAAGCAACACCACATTTCTTGAGGGCCTGCAGAGATTAGAGCAACCATGAAGGACTTGAAAGATGCATGGGTGATGATTCCACCCCATACTCATTCACTTACCTACTTGGCCTGTGTAGAAAACAGTTGGCTCTTGGAAAGTGACAGTGGATTCTCATCAGCTTCACTAGTTGAAAACTACGATTGCAGCTCTGTACCAAATGTGGTTTTATTGCTTGAGCAAATTAACACATCGTTTTGTGTGTGCATCTATCTGACTAATTAGTGGTTATTTTTTTTTCATTTTTGGTACCTGTCAGTAAAGGCCACCAGAAGCTATTCTCTTTTAGTTGAGAGAATCAGCTGCCTTCACTGTCCCATATCAGAATATATCGACTCCCCAACCCTGTGTCAATTTAGTCCATAAAGACCTTGGTCACTCCTTTCTTCCAGAAAACATTATGCGGGTTCTTTACATTGATGATACTATGCTGATGAGACCTAGTGATCAGGTGGTGTCACGACTTTAGACATACTGGTAAGATATTCGTCTGTCAGAGTGTGGGAAACAAGTTCCTCCAATGTTCAGGGGCTTTTCAACTCAGTGAAATTTCCAGTTGTTCGATCACTGGGCACGTGAAGATGTCCTTTCTCAGGTGCAACACGAGTGGTTGCATCAGTCCTCTCCTACCGCCAGCAAAGGGGCACATGCCTAGTAAGCTTCTTTCGATTTTGGAGGCAACGCTTGCCTCACTTGGGTACATTACTCTGGCCTATTTTCCCAGTATCCTAAAAAGCTATTAGTTTGTGCGGGACTCAGCACAAGAGAAGGGTCTACACCAGATCCAGGATGCATACGGGTTTCTCTCACCTGGGACTCTAGAGGTGCAATGGTGCTTGAAGTGTCAGTGGCAGATAGCGATGCTCTTGGGAACTTCAGAAGGTCCCTGTAGATAAATCACAGCACGACTTCATTTTTTTTGTGAGTAACTTTTCTGCTTTTAAGAAAAAGCCTTTGGCTTGCTATTCGGCGTTAGCAGAGGGTGAATGCTGAACCATGGACACCAGTTTACAATGAAACCAATTAGAGGCTGACGTGTACATAGAGATCAAAGTCAATCAGAGGTTGAAGTGGCTTGTGATTATGGCAGCAAGGATGTGGGCCATATGCTGTACCTATCACTTCTCTAAGCAGCCCTACCTGCCAACTCAAGTGTCCATGGTGGTTGAGAAGTCTCCTCATGTGAGGATTCCAGGGGACTGTGGCAAGCGCGGGTTGCTTCCTACCAGTTCAGCTCACTTGTTCCCGTGAAATCCCTGTGAGCCAGGAAAAGTCCCGGAGTGCAGTGGCCCCATGCAGAGTTCCCAGCTTCCTCCCTCTTCAGCCCAGCTTGTGTGTCTTCCCTCCACCCACTCGCAGTGCCTTCCCTCTGAAGATCTGTTAGGGGTGCTCCAGTCATCCCAGTCCCTCAGTGGCAGCTGTTCCACAGGCTGTGTCTAGTGGGTCAATGTGCCTAAAAAACACCAGCATGTGTTTTTGTTTGTTTGTTCACTTGTTTGTATATGAGACAGAGTCTCACTCTGTCACTCAGGCTGTAGTGTAGTGGCATGATCTCGGCTCACTGCAACCTCCACCTCCCAGGTTCAAGCAATTCTCCTACCTCAGCCTCCCAAGTAGCTGTGATTACAGGCATATGTCACCACTCCTGGCTACTTTTTTTTGTATTTTTAGGAGAAACGAGGTTTCACCATATTGGCCAGGCTGGTCTCAAACTCCTCACCTTGTGATACGCCTGCCTCGGCCTCCCAAAGTGCTGAGATTACAGGTGTGAGCCACTGTGCCCAGCAAACACCAGCGTGTTTTAAGGGTTCATTTATGTGATAGAAAGTATCAAAATGTCATCCATTTTTAAAGTTTATCATCTAACAACTGGTGCTGCACCTGAGATGGGACATCTTCACATGGCACATACAGGGGAGCTCAGGAAATTTCACAAAATGGGAAAGCCCCTGAAATTGTTTGCAGCTTATTTTCCACACTCTGACACACACAAATGTCTTACCAGTATGTTTAACGTCCAGGCCACCTCCTAATCACCAGATTTCAGCATAATTTCAATGTAAAGGATCAGTGTGATGTCTTCTGGAAAAAGAAGTGACCAAGGTCTGTGTGGAGTAAATTGACACAGGGTTGAGGCGCTGATAAACTGTGAGGTAGGAGAGTGAAGGTGGCTGCCTCTTTCATTTGGAAGCCAGTTGCTTCTGGTGGCTGTTACTAACAGGTTACCAAAAAACCCACACATTTTCTCAATGGATGGATGCACACCATGCACCAGGGAATGTGCTAATTTGCTCAGGCAGTGATGCCGCATCTGGTACAACAGCTGCAGTTGCAGTTCCCATCTGGTGAAGCTGAATCCACTGTCCTTCTCCAAGAGCCAGCTGTTTTCTACACAGGACAAATAGGTGAGTGAATGGGGGTCTACAAATGTACAAGGAAAAACACCAGACAACCACATAAAAACGCCATTCTTGCATCTTTCAAATCCTTCATAATTGCACTAACCTGTGCAGGCCCTCCAGGAATGTGGTGTTGCTCTTGTTTCTTATTTTTGTGGGTAGAGGCAGCTCTAATGGCTTACATTGGCCTTTCCTACCATCACATCCCTCCCTGCACAGGTCAGAGAACCATTTGACTTACACATCTCTGTTCTGGCCAATGAGTACCAGGTGAGCACCCCAGGAGCTCACAGCACTAGCCTCTGTGGGCTCCCAGAGCAGGAGGCAACTAATCCTGAGCTCGCCCCACTGGTCCGTGGGGTCCCATCTCCCACAACTACTCCTGCCCCACGCTCTTCCTCACAGAGCGCCCTCTGCTTGCAGTACCATCTTCATCTCTTATTCCAAATCTGACCCAGGGTCAAGGTCGGCACGCACCTGTGGTCCCAGCTACTCAGGAGGCTGAGGCGGAAGAATCGCTCGAACCCAGGTGGCAGAGGTTGCGGTGAGCCGAGATTGTGCCACTGCACTCCAGCCTGGCGACAGAGCAAGACTCCATCTCAAAAAAAAAAAAGAGGAAAGAGGAAGTAGTCATCCCAAGAGGCCCTGAGCGATTGTATGAGAAGCATTAAGACATCAAAGAGGAAAAACCTTCCTGTGACTCAAGGAGTGAGTGACAGGGTCCCTGGAACGTCTGAGAAGTTAGGAACAACATCCTTCTATACCACGTAGTTGACGTCAGACGCTCAACCAAAATCCTTACCCAATCTCAGATGACTCACTGCGCTGAAATGTTAGGTAGCTGTTTACAGTCTCACAGGTATCACTGGTGGCTGTGGGGGAGAAACTGTAACTTTAGGACAGTCAGGTGGGAATTTTTTAATTCTTTCCATTGTTCTCAGTATGTTCAGTGTATATGAACACTGTGCCTCACTGTGTGCAGGCTGCCATGAAAGAACTTTAGAAAAAGATGACAAATTTCTGGCCAGGTGTGGTGGCTCATGCCTGTAATCCCAGCACTTTGGGGAACTGAGGCGGGCAGATCACTTGAGGTGAGGAGGGTGAGACCAGCCTGCCCAACATGGTGAAGCCATCGCTACTAATAATACAAAAATTAGCTGAGTGTGGTGACATGCATCTGTACTTCCAGCTAGTTGGGTGGCTGAGGCATGCTATTCGCTTGAACCCAGCAGACAGAGGTTGCAGTGAGCTGAGATCATGCAACTGCACTCCAACCTGGGTGACAGAGTGAGACTCTCTCAAAGAAAAAAAAAAAAAAAAAAAAACAAATTTCCCATATGAAAATTTCACTCCAAGCAGTAGTTAGAGAGTCACAGGAGTTTAATGATTTCCCTTCAATGACCCTGATTGTTCTTTTGGCTAAACACTTGCAAGATTTTTCCAATTTATGTGGACAGAATTCTGGGATTTCTGTTTGAAAACAAGTGGTCATGGTGTTTAGAACAGAAAATATGTAGTTTATTGTTAGAATAGACACAATTCATATACGCGGACACAGTGAGGAGACCCTGCTTTGCTGCTGTTACATTTAGGCATTGCAACACAGCAAACCTCCCAATACATATTTGCTGGAAGCAACCATTGATTCTGATCTCTCCCAGCTTTGCAGGTTTACTGGAGTCATGTGGTTGGTAGATCATGAGGTGGGAGTCATGTTTTCTGAAGGATCTGTAGGCTGGGATTCCAGGGGATGCTTCACTCATATGTGACTCAATACTAGGGCTGGGTCAACACCTGAGGGCTGGCTGGTTATCTTCTTCCCTGCCTCACCTCTCTATTCATTCATCGAATTTCCTCAAATCATGAGAGTCTCATGGTTCTTGGACTTAATGAATGGTGATTGGCTTCCATCAATGAAAGCCTTTCAAACGGCAGGCAATGTCACTTCTATGACATTACATTGATCAGTGTGAATGACACAGGCAGCCCAAATAAAATGAAGAGGAATCCACAGGCTGTGGTTATTTTGACTTGTGGATCTTGAGGGGTCATTTTTGGCAACTGTTTTTACTCAGTTCCATGCTTACATGTGTGTTTATGTGGGCTTACAAGCTTCCCGCATACCAAAACACTACCTGTAAGGAACCACTGAAGGTAATACAATTAAAGGAATGGGCTCATTTTGAAGTCCAGCATCTTTTCATCCAATTACTCTTGGGTGACCATGAGGTGACCACAAATTATCAGGTGCAGTTTCTCTCAACATACGCTCTAAAAGGATACATTACATTATTTGCCCTATACAAATCAAACATTCTAGACTGAAACAGACATAGGAAAATAAAGTGAACACACCTATTTTAGAGGGCCAAAAGATAGTAAATGGCACCTTCTGCCTGGCTGCACTCCTGAAAGAAAGAGGGGTCATCAGCAGCTCTACTAGAGCCACTCATAAATTCAGCCTGGGTTCTCGCCTGTCTTGGATCTGCTCAAACCAGCACGGTCTGTTCCTAAAATAGTGCCACAATATGTGCCCCCACTGTTTCCAGAAGTACTTAAAGAATATGCATTTTATTAAGTTGGAATAAGAGGTCTTCCTTGAATGGATAACCAAGGCATCCACCCAATGAAAGAAACCATGTTGACTCTTGGTACATGAGTTAAAAATTCAAACAAACAAGCAAACAAACAATAACAGAAAAGAAAATAGACCACAGTCATGGATCATATCACTGAGGAAACCAAAAAGACCCCGATTTGCATTTTCTCTGGGAATGTTTCCCTGCAGCAATTGGCTTTATCCTCCATTCCTAGCTTCTTGGCGCTTCTACCAAGATGGCGGAATGGCAGCCCATTTCGCTCTACAAGAGCTGTGATTATCTGCTTCATAGTCCACTAAGGAGAAGGTAAACAACGTATTCCCTAAAAGTCAACCAAGGCAGATGGAAGAGGGTCTCTTTAAATAGCCTCTTTTCTCCTGGGCCCATCTCAAAATCATTTTGATCATCATCATCCTCTCTCCCCATGTTCATTGCCACACCTCGTTCAACTCCAACCTTACTCGTGGGTATGCCTCTCTCTCTACTGCTTCTTTAACCTAACATGCAGATACCTTGAGGTGTCAATGCACAGTGAATTACACTCTTCATGTCTCTCTTCCTTGTTTCTTTCCAGTACTGACTGAAATTTCCTCCCTTCTCATTGAAAACTCTCAAGTTCTGATTAGGTACACTCTCCTCCTTACACCATCCCTGTCACAGTCTTGGTCACTTCTTTATTTTGATAATGGATTATAGACCCCATTACAAGCATGAAATTCATTTCTTGGGATATTAGGTAATTCTTGCTCTGAGTGGATGAAGATTATCCTGGAACCCATGACTTCCTGAGCAGAAGATGAGTTTGATTTCTTATGTGCTTGCCCAGGTGACACCCATTTTATTTGAATAACTTACAGAGTCCTACATACTAGCCTTGCAAAACATACAGTGACTCCCCCTTTCTTGACTGATACTCACTAGCTCATTTTAGCTCACATGGGCCATTTGTTCCACTCGTTTTTATCTCAATACTACCCTTTGCTCATGGTGGCCAGGATGACATCCTAGATACAAAGAGAGGACATAGAGTTCAAAAGCCAATGTTCAGCAAAGAATTTTTTTTTTAAATTGCCTCTGGGGACCTACTCAACATCTTTTGCATGCTCCACAAACCAAATTCCTGATCTTCTCCCAGCAAATATGGCATTGCTCAAAACACAGAAAGTCATTTCTGGACTCTTAAGCCTTCATTCTCAAAGGTCTTTGGGCATTTCAGTTTTTGTTGAAGCCTCTCATAGAATAAATCTACTCTGTGATAATATTGTCCTTGATGCCCAAGTTCCTGAAAGCTGGTACCCCCCCCATGGCGCTGTCCGTGGTGCTGAGCACTGGGGCATTCGGCCCTGTATTTGCAAGTGAGGGGCCAATACGACAGAGTAAGAGAAGAATTTTGTTTTGTTTTGTTTTGTATTTGATAGATCATAGTCAAAATCTCCATGATGAATGAAGCAGAGCTTCAACTTGGATTTTCAAACCACAATTTCTGCAGTGTCCTCTCTCACTACTCCTATTCAATATAGTATTGGAAGTCCTGACCAGAGTAATCATGCAAAAGAAAGAAAGAAAGGGCATCTAAATAGAAAGGGAGGTCATACCAGCTTTGTTTGCAGGTGTCATAATTCTATATCTAGAAAACCCCATAGTCTCAGCCCAAAAGGTCCTTAAGCTGGTAAACAACTTTAGCAAAGTTTCAGAATACAAAATCAATGTGCAAAAATCACTAGAACTCCTATATGCCAAAACAGCAAAGTGTAGGGCCAAATCAGAAATGCAATTTTATTTACAATTGCTGTAAAAAGAATAAAATACCTAAAAATACAGCTAACCAATGAGGTAAAAAGTCGCCACAATGAGAATGGCAACACACTGGCTCAAAGAAAGCAGGGATGACATATTAAAAAATGCAAAAATGTCCCATGCTCATGAATAAGAAAAATTAATATCATTAAAGCAGCCATACTGCCCAAAGAAATTTACAGATGCAGTGCTATTTCTATCAAAACTATAAATTACATTCTTCACAGAATTAGGAAAAAACTATTTTAAAATTCATGTGAAACCAAAACAGAACCAAATAACTGAGGCAATTCTAAGAAAAAGGACAAAGCTGGAGGCATCACATTACCCAACTTCAAACTATACTACAAGGCTACTGTAATTAAAACAGTATGGTATTTGTATGAAAACAGACACATAGACTAATGAAACAGAACAGAGAGCCCAGAAATGAGGCCACGCACCTACAACCATCTGATCTTCAACAAAGCTGACCAAACAAGAAATGGAAAAAGGACTCCCTATTCAAGAAATTATGTTGGGAGAATTGGCTAGCCATATGCAGAAGATTGAAACTGGACCCCCTCTTTACACCATATTAAAAAAAATCAAAAAAAAAAACTCAACTAGATAGATTGAAGACTTAAATGTAAAACCAAAAACTTTAAAAACCCTGGAAAACAGCATAGGCAATACCATGCAGGACATAGGCATGGGCAAAGATTTCATAATAAAAATGTTAAAACCAATCACGACAAAAGCAAAAATTGACAGACAGGATCTAATCAAACTAAAAACCTTGTGCACAGCAAAGGAAACAGAGTAAAAAAACAGCCTATAAAATGGGAGAAAATATTTGCAAACTATGTATCTCAAGAAGTCCTAATATTCATCACCTATAAGAAACTTCAACAACTTTACAAGAAACAAACAAACAAACCCATTTTTAAAAAGTGGGCAAAGGGCTCAGCACAGTGGTTCATGTCTGTAATTTCAGCACATTGAGCAACCAAGGCTGGTGGATTGCTTGAGCCCAGGAATTTGAAAACAGGCTGGGCAACATGGCAAAAACCAGTCTCCACTAAAAATAGAAAAATTAGCCTGGCATGGTGACATATGCCTGCAGTCCCACCTACTCCAGAGGCTGAGCTGGGAGGATCACCTGAGCCCAGGAGCCAGAGGATGCAGTGAGCTGAGATGGCACCACACCACTCAAGCCTGAGTGTCAGAGTGAGACCTGGTATAAAACAACAACAACAACAACAACAGAAGGTAAGCAAAGGACATGAACAGACACTTTTCAAAAGCAGACATACAGGTGGCCAACAAGCATATTATAAAAACTCGTCATCACTGAACATTAGAAAAATGCAAATCAAAACCACAATGAGATACCATCTCACATCGGTCAGAATGGCTCATATTAAAAAGTCAAAAAAGTACAGATGCTGGCAAGGTTGTGGAGAAAATGAGTGCTTACATGTTGTTGGTGGCGGTGTAAATTAGTTCACCCATTGTGGAAAGAAGTATGGTGATTTCTCAAAGAGCTAACAACAGAACTACCATTCAACACATCAATCCCATCACTGGATATATAATGAGAAAAATAGAAATAATTCTGCCATAAAGATATATGTACATGGATGTTCATTGCAACACTATGTACAATAGCAAAGACACGGAATGAACTCAAATGCCCATCAAGAACAGACTGCATATGGAAAATGTGGTACATATACCCAATGGAATACTATGCAGCCCTAAAAAATTAGTTTATGTCTTTTGCAGAAACACAGTTGGAGATAGAGGCCATTATTCTTAGCAAACTAATGCAGGAACAGAAAACCAAATACTGAGTGTTTTATAAGTGTGGACTAATGATGAAATTCATGGACACCAAGAGGAGAACAACACACATTGGGGCTTACTTGAGGGTAGAGGGTGAAAGGTGGGACAAGAGCAGAAAAAATAACTATCGACTAGTATGCTTAGTACCCAGATGAAAAAACCATATGCACCACAAACCCCATGACACAACTTTATCTGCATATGTACCCCTGAACTTAAATAAAAGTTTAAAAAATGAAAGAGAAAAACCAATCTCATTTTTCTCCCAGAATCTGCAGGAAAAACAGTATCTCTGAAAATTTGATTTACATGAACAAGGGAAAAGAGAAGGTGTATTTAGAGCCCAAGTGTGTGACAGACAGATGAGAGTGGCCCTCATCTGCAGAACCAAGGGAACTAGTGTGGGGCAGGTTCATGAAAGAACTTTCTCTACTTCTCTCCCCAGATCCTCCTGAGGATCAAGGTGAGTGCTTTCCTAGAACCTTCAAAGGCAAAGAGAATTACCTTCTAGGGCAAATGTCTTTCTCCAGAATTCCCAACTTTTTTTTTTTAGCCATTGTACAAATTGGGAAAATGTACACTTTCTGGGTAGATTCTACATACTGGAGAAAAGGCTTGAGAGGCATAAAGACTGGGCTTTACAATCACTACCCCTCACTGCATCATCCTTATCGATGCATTTCCCTGGTAACCCAGTCCACAGCCTGGTACCTCCCACTGTCATTTCTGCTGCATTACAGACACAGACCTGCAAACAGCTATGGTTGTGACTGAGTTTCTTCCTTGACCCCTGAGCCTTTCTCATGCTACAAGGAAAGCTCTCTGGGAGGAGCATGAAATCTGCAATAAAGCCAGAGGGCAGAGCTGAAAGGGATCATTTAAATGCTGCAACTCAGAGATTCACACAGAAGACAGGACAGAATTCCAAAGAGTCGCTCAGAAGAAGAGAACAATGCCACCACTACCCGTGAGTTGAAAAGGCACAGCCTTCAATAATCTCAAGTAACATAAACCAAGAAAAAAATGGGAGATTTTATGGATGAAAATGTGAGCATTCCTACTGTGAATGCTTTACTGAGGGCTGTGGGTTTTGGAAGAGAAACTCTCAGGCTGTGGTATCTGAGATGCTTGTGGGGCATGGGGTATGGACCCTGGACCAGTGTAGCCCTCTGTGAGCATGTGATGGTATCTGATGAGAGTGAACTCTGCTGAGATGATGTGACTTTAGATGGGAGGTGGACGGCCAACCAGGATGTGCAGGTGTGTGTGTGAGTGTAAGGGGGTGAGTGTCCTTTGTCTTCCTGTCTGTGATGTGTGCGTGTGATCACTGCCAGACCATTGCATGGGCATCTTTATGTGCATGGGGAGCAGGTGCAAGTGACTCAGTGAGTGGCATGGCTGTGTGTGACTGTGGGTGTGTGTCTGCTGAGATGTGACTGAGTATTGAACTGGGAACATGCATGTGGCCTTCTGTGCATGTGAAGGTGCTTCCCCACACAGCAGCGCCTCTGATGAAGCAGGTGGGTGTCTTTTTATGTGTGTCAGTGTGGATCCCAGGTGGCTTAACTGGTGGGAATCTTGGGGATTGTGAGTTACCGAGGACTTGTTTCAGATCACTTATGAGGGTGGAATGTATGATCAGTAGATGTCTCTTCCCAGTAAGAGTGAGAAGAGGAATGCTGACTAGGGGGTGATGATTCCTCAGGTGGGGACTGCACAGAGTGATCACTGGATTGTGCCTCCCAGGCTCAGCTTCCCTATCCCAGCCCAGTCTGTTCTTTGCATTGTGGAACAAGAGAGTTTGGAGATACTGATTTGCTAGGGAAGGACACTAGAGGCTGTGGTTTCAGAGACTGATTCAAGCAAAATATTCACTGTAAGCTTTGTCTCAACTGAGACTAAACTTATTCCTCCACCCATGAAGGAACAAGTTTAGTCTCAGTTTAGACAGAGCTTACAGTGGATATTAATCAACCAAGTAGCTGCATTCACCGGCTCATGGCTGTAATCCCACTGATTTGGGAGGCAAAGATGGGAGGATAACTTGAGGCAAGTTTGAGACTTCTGGGCATCATAATGAGACTCTTTCTTTTAAAAACTGTAAATATCAGACTGGCAAAGTGGCAAGCACCTTTCACCCCAGCTACTCAAGATGGGGGCAGGTGTGTGAGGATCACCACAGCCCAGGAGTTCCAGGTTTCAGTGAGCTATGATTGCACCACTGCATGTCAGCCTGGGTGACAGAGCAAGACCCTATCTCAAAAATACAGAAAAATTATCAACCACTTGTAGTCATCGTAGAAATCAATCATTCCCTCCAGTTATGTCCCTGACCCACAGGCTTCATTTGTGCAAGTCCTGGGGCTGTGCTCTCAGCAATGTGGCCCCTTCTGGGAAGGACGTACATTGCCCTTGATGATTGTGATGCATGTGTATCCCTCACACGGGGGATTTCCTGTTCTTTCATCATTTCCCTTTCTCTTTCAACAAGTGTTGTTTCTCACTGGAGTCAATTTGTTAAACTCTTACATCCTCAAGTCTTGTTTTCATTGTCAGAGTTGAAAAGGAAGACAGGTAAGGGTTTCAGGAGGACTCCCCTGTTCTGCTAGGTCACCCCTAACAGGCCCTACACATGCCAATGATTAGGGTAAAAGTTTTACATATATTAACTGCTCTATTACTGACAACACCCTACAAAGTAGAAATTCCCAATAATCCTCCTTGTTCTGGGGGAAACTGAGGCAGGGAGCATTCAAGTAATGGATCTAAGATTGCACTGCTTGTAAGAGGCAGAGTGAGGACCGGAATCCAGGCATCCTGGCTCCTGAACTCTTGTTCTTACCTAGGTCCACCATGTCTTCAGGAATATGGGCCCCTGACTCTGGTGGGGTGAAAGGGGGAGGCCTCGGAGTCTGCCCTTTGATCTCTAAACTCCTCCACCATGGGAATCTGTTACAGGAGGGGGAGGCTGCACCTGACCCTGCACCTCTCACTCACCCTCAATACCTTGGCAGGTGCCATACATACAGCCTTTGTCCTTGTGTTTTGGTTCCTGCGTGATAATCAGAGGGGAGACCAAACCTCTCTTTCGTGTGAGTATAACATGGTCCAATGAAGTGGGTGGAGGGGAAGGGAGAATATTTGCTAAGGACTTGACGTTATGTGTGATTTGGAAATGTCTAGATGGCAGGATGGAGGCCCTATGCAGGTGCAGGTCCTGGAGATCCTCCAGCACCAGACATTAGACCTGCAGCAACTGCATGTGGGCCAGCCATGGGGCCTAGGGGAAGAGGCCTCTCAGTTGGTTGGAATTGGAGCTCTTCATCAAGGGGTATACAATTTTCAGGGAATGAACAAGTCATAGGCCCAGGTAAGTGACTGTGGCTCAGTTTTCATCTGGGAATGAGGAGCACAGCATCTTCCTAGCTAGGGGCATGAGGAGCTGAAGCATCCCCACAGGGACCAGGCCTGCAGTATCAGTGAGCTATGACTTTTGCCCTGAGTAAAGTGTGGAAGGGATTTGTGTGTGTGTCAAGTGTGTGTCTGTACAGAGGGGGACATTCCCAAAATGTTATGTGCTTTGCCCTCAGCAATGACCCACAGCTGCAGGTGGATTTCTGCACTGACATGGATGGAGACTCAGGAATAGCCTTCCATTTCCGAGTGTACTTTGGCCATTGTGTGGTCATGAACAGTCGTGAGTGTGAAGTGTGGAAGTGGGAAGAGAAATCCGACCATGTGCCTTTTCAGGATGGCATGCCATTTGAAGTGCACATCTACGTGCGTCACGATGAGTACCAGGTGAGCACCCCAGGAGCTCCCAGCCCCTGGCCTCTGTGGGCTCCCAGAGCGGGGAGGCAGCTCTTATTGACCTGGCCCCACCAGTCCCTCAGGATCCATCTCCCATAACTAGTCCTGCCCCAGGTTTTCGTCACAGAGCACCCTCTGCTTGCACTGCCATCCTCAGCTAGTTCCCAAATCTGACTGAGGTCAAGGTCGGCTCACCTGACATTTCCCCCAAAGTAGAGAATCTCCTCTGTCTTTTCCCATAGTGCTCATTTCTACTTATGCCATTATTTAAATTTTCATTTTAGCTAAATGAATACAATATACTTAAGAAAAAAGTTGTTTTAATCATTCAAAAAGTAAGTCTTCATTCGTCTCACTTTTGGGGACCCAATTGTACTCATAAGAGCAACATTTCCAGAGCTCTGTTCTCCTTCACAGAATCTTTTTTCCTTCCTTCCTCCCTCCCTCCCTCTCTCCCTCCCTCCCTCCTTTCTTTCTTTTCTTTCTTTTTTCTTTTTCTTTCTTTTTTTCTCTTTTTTCTTTCTCTTTCTTTTTCTTTCTTTCTTTTCTTTCTCTCTCTCTTTCTTTTCTTTTCTTTCTTTCCTTCTTTCTTTCTTTCTTCTTTCTTCGACAGAGTCTCACTTTGTCATCCAGGTTGGAGGCAGTGGCATGATCTCAGCTCACTGCAATCTCCACCTCCGAGATTTAAGCGATTCTCTTGCCTTAGCCTCCCAAGTAGCTGGGATTACAGGCATTTGCCACCATGCCTGGCTAAATTTTGTATTTTTAAAAGATGTGGGGTTTCACCATGTTGGCCAGGCTGGTCTTGATCTCCTGACCTCAAGTGATCCACCCACCTCAGCCTGCCAAAATACTGGGATTACAGGAATAAGCCACCGTGCCCAGCCCTTCAGAGGAAATCTTTGCCCACGTAAGCATATAGATATGTCTATAATTTTATTTGTTTTAAAGCACATTCTTATATAAGTTGCTCTACACATTATGCTTTAGGAACTAAGTGGATTCGTTATCAAAGAATATATCTTGAAGACATTATCAATCCATGGTGCTGCTTCAGTTTTTAAAGACTGCATAACATTGCACTAAAAACTTTACCCAAAATTATTGAACTTGAACCTTTTTTTGGGCATTAAAGTTGTTTTCACTATTTTGCTCTCACAAATAATACTGTATTAAGTTTTCTAATCAATCTTTTTGTCATTATCCATCTCCAAACACTTATATTGGAAAATATTTTTTAAAAAATGAAAAAACTCATTCAAAAATGTGTGCATTTTAAATGTGAAAAAAATTAATACTGGTAAGGTGATTTTGCCTATAACCTCAATATAAAAATAGATCCATGCTTTCTGACTTTCTCTAATAAGTAGGCCAAAGATTCACATTTTATTCATATTCAAGTGAGGGATCTTTTCCTATGCTTAGAAGTGGTTGAAGATAATATCCTATGTTTTACAACACCCGTCCTCTTTTAACTCTCTAAGAACACTGGGTTTCATTCTTTGCCACTGCCACCTCACATGTAGGCTACTCCAAAGAGGAACTGTGTCATCAGTAGTAAAAGGCAGTCAGTTCATGGAACTGAAAAGTATGCATTCAATGGACATGGTTTAGCACTAGCCTTGTGGCAGGCTCTGTGCAAGATGCAGGGTCTCAAGTTCTTGTCACAAAGTCCCTCATGATGGGGATCTTCTAGGTTAGAAGGGAAGTTGAGTAAACAGGGACTGTGTGACGCAGAATGTAGAACTTCACTAGAGGAAACAAAAAAAATAAAGTCAGCAACTTTCTCAAATAGGCACAAAATGTCATCTGTAAACAGAAGTGTGCTTATTAGGTTCACTCGTATAACTAGGAGTTTTCTTGGGGAATATTATTGGTACTAGGGCAGAGTAGAGAGGAAGCTGAAAACTTGTTTGGCGGCATACTGTCTTTGTGATGCATTTTTCCTCTTGTAGGTAACGATAAATGGCGAACGCGTTTATGGCTTTGGCCACCGACTCCCACCATCATCTGTGAAGATGATGCGAGTGTGGAGAGATGTCTCCCTGTCTTCAGTGAGTGTCTACTATTGAAGGAGATGATCACACTCCTCATTGTTGAGGAATCCTTCTTTCTACCTGACCATGGAATTCCCAGAGCCTGCTAACAGAATAATCTCTCATCACCCCTTCCCCTACACTTCGTCATTAAAACTGTACCAAACCTCACATGGTTTGATTCTTGCTTTAAGAAGGGGAAGAGGAAGTGGTCATCCCCAAGAGGGGCCAGGACATTCTATGGGAGACATCATGAAATCAAAGGGAATAAAAACCTTCCGGTGACAAAAGGAGTGAGGGGAAAAGGTCCCTGAATTGTTTGAGAAGACATTAGAAACAGCATTCTTCTATGGGACGTAGTTGACGTCAGACAGTCTGAACCAAAATACTTACCCAATCTCAGATGATTCACGGCACTGAAATGTTAGGTAGCTGTTTACAGCCATGCACGTGTACCTGGTGGCTTTGGGAAGAAACTGTAACTTGAGGAAAATCATATGGAATTTCTTAATTTTTCCATTGTTCTCAGGATGTTTATTGTGTATGAACACTGTGCCTGGCTTTGTGAGGGCTGCTGTGAATAAACTGAAGAAAAAGATGACAAATTTTGCATGTGAAGTTTTCAATTCAAGTAATAGAGAATCACTGGAGCCCAGTGATTTCCCTTGAAGAATCCCAGTTATCCTTATGTGCAAATATTTGAAGATTTTTCCATTTCATATGGGCAGAATACAGGGGTTTCTATTTGAAAATAAATGGTCATGGTTTTAGATCAGAGAACATGTAGATTATTATTGAAATAGACACAATTCATGCACACGAACATAGGAAGCAGACCCTGCTTTGCTGCTGTTCCAGTGACGAATTGCAGCATAGCAAACCTCCCAACATATATTGGCTAAAAGCAATCATTTATTTTGATATCTCCCAGCTTTAAAGATTTATTGAACTCATGTGAGTGGTAGACCATGTGATGGGAGTCAGGTTTTCGGAGGGATCTTTTAGGTTGGGTTCCAGCTGATGCTTTATTTATGTCCAACTCAGCACTAGGGCTGGTTGAACACATGGAAACTGGCTGGTTATCTCCTTCACTACCTCACCTCCCCATTCATGCCTTGAATTTCCTAAAATAATGAAAGTCTCATGGTTCTTGGACTTAATGAATGTGATTAGCCTTCTCCAAAGAAAAGCCTTTCAAGAGGCTCATGGAGAAGGTGCACGGCATCAGAGGGCCTACCTTGGAGTGGCAAACATTGTCACTTCTATAGCATTGCATTGATCAAGGTGAGATACACAGGCAGCCCTAATCCAAAGGAGAGGACTCCACAAGCTGTGGTTATTGTGACTGCAGTCATGAGGGGCCATCCTTGGCAACTAGTTCCATTCAGTTACAACTGGCTTATATCCTTCACACATACCTAAAACACTCAAACTGTAAGGAATCTCTGAAGGGAAGACAATTGCAGGAGCAGGCTCGGAGTAAAATGCAGTATCTTATCTAATCAGAATATACAGGTGGCCAACAAACACATGAAAAAGTGTTCAACATCACAAATGATTAGAGAAATGCACATCAAAACCACAATGCATTACCACCTCACTCCTGCAAGAATGGCCATAGTCAAAAAGAAAAGAAAAAAGAAAACAGTGGATGTTGGCATGGATGCGATAATCAAGGAACACTCCTATACTGCTGGTGGGAATGTAAACTAGTATAGCTGCTGTGGAAAACAGTGTGGAGATTCCTTAAAGAACTAAAAGTAGAACTACAGTTTGATCCAGCAATCCCACTGCTGGATATCTACCCAGAGGAAAAGAAGTCAGTATCTGAAAAGGACACTTGCTTATGCATGTTTATAGTGGCACAATTTACAACAGCAAAATTGTAGAACGAACCCAAACGCCCATCAATCAATGAATGGATGAAGAAACTGTGGTGTATATATATATACAATGGAATACTATGCTACTATGCAGCCATAAAAAGGAATGAATTAACAGCATTTGCAGTGACCTGAATGAGATTGGAGACTATTATTCTAAGTAAAGTAACTCCGAAATGGAAAACCAAACGTCATATGTTCTCACTGATATGTGGGAGCTAAGCTATAAGGACACAAAGGCATAAAAATGATACAAAGGACTTTGGGGACTTGGGGGGAAGAAAGGGAGGAGGTGAGAGATAAAAGACTACAAATATGGTGCAGTGTATACTGCTTGGGTGATGGATGCACCAAAATCTCACAAATCATCAACAAAGAACTTACTCGTGACCAAATACTACCTGTACCCCAATTACTTATGAAAAAAATAAACCGAACTAACAAGTTCAAAAAAAACATTAAAAAAATAAAATTTCAGTACAGACACCAAAAAAAAAGATATGCAAACAGTCAATAAACATGAAAAAGTTTCAACATCACCAATTATCAGGAAATGCAAATTAAAACCACAATGAAGTGTCAACTTACTCCTGTGAGAATGTCTTGTAGATTCTCTATATTAGTCTTTTGTCACGTGCATAGTTTGTGAATATTTTTTCCCACTCTGTGAGTGGTTTTTTGGGGGTTTGTTTTGTTGTTGCTGAGATGGAGTCTCGCTCTGTCGCCCAGGCTGGAGTGCAGTGGCACAATCTTGTCTCACTGTAACCTCCACTTCTGGGCTTAAGTGATTCTCTTGCCTCAGCTTCCTGAATAGCTGGGACTACAGGCATGAGCCACCACGCCTGGCTAATTTTTTGTGTTTTTAGTCGAGATAGGGTTTCACCATGGTGCCTAGGATAGTCTTGAACTCCTGAGCTCAGGCGATCTGCCCGCCTCAGCCTCCCAAACTGTTAGAATTACAGGCATGAGCCACCTGGCCCCATACGGTAAGCTTTTTTTTTTTTTTTTTTTTTTTTTAAGGTAGAGTCTCACTCTGTCGCCAGGCTCACTGCAACCTCTCCTTCCCGGGTTCAAGCAATTCTCCTGCCTCAGCCTTCAGAGTAGCTGGGGCTACAGGCAGGTGCCACCACGCCCAGCTAAGTTTGTAAACTGTTGTATTTTAGTAGACACAGGATTTCACCAGGTTGGCCAGGATGGTCTCAATCTCTTGACCTCATGATCCGACCGCCTGGGACTCACAAAGTGCTGGCATCACCGGCATGAGCCAATGCACCCGGTAAACTTTTTGAGGAATTAACATAATTAAGCTGCTCAGTTACAAGAGGAAGAGAAGGGTAAAGAGAAGGAGGTCAAGCAGGTGAAAGTAAGGAACAGCCGAAGAGAAGTAAGAGGAGAACAGAAAGAGAGCAGAAGGGAAAGAAAGTGGGAAGGAAGGAGGGTAAGACAAAAAAACAGGGAGCGTACTGAGAAGAGGGAAAAGTCTGTGTGACACAGCAGCAGCCATGACAGGACAGTTTCAGGTTTCCAGCACCAAAAGCTGCAGTTTTATTGTTGCTGTTCTTGTTTGTGACACAGGGTGTCACTCTGTTGCCCAGGCTGGAATGCTGTGGTGCAAGCATAACTCCCTGCAGCCTCAACCTCCTGGGCTCAAGTGATCCTCCCTCCTCAGCCTCCCGAGTAGATGGGACCACGGGAGCATGCCATCACGCCTAGCTAATTATTTTTATTTTTTGTTGAGAGGACGTCTTGCTATGTTGCCCAGGCTGTGCACAGCTTTTTGAAAACATGGTAAGGACTGAAACATGATCGTGTAGGGGTGCTTTACAAAGAATTATTCGATTAAATTTTAAAATACGAAGCAGCTCTTGTCACTTGTTTGGAACCAGGGGAAACTTGTACCCGGTGCAAACTCCCTATAAGGGGTCTTTCCAAAAGCGCCCCTCCCATGGGGTGCAGGAGGGAGAAGACACGTGCGCGTCCCCATGCACGTTCACTATCGCAGGCACGTATGAATACGCACGCGCGTGCGCACGCACGGATACGCATGCGCTTAAGTGCGGACGCGGGCAGCCATATTGTCTTGTTGCCGTTTTCCCCCGAGCGGCGAAGCTGACGTGGCTGTCTGAGATGGGCGACCTGCAGGCAGCCAGCAGTGGCAGGCAAACGGTCGCGACAAATGGCGACAGCGACATTCCTCAGGCGGTGGTAGGCGGCTGTAATCACGAGCCAGCCCTGGCGCGGGCTGCAGAGCCCGGGGAAGGCCCGGCATCTGGGCAGCACCGGGAGGAGCCCCGGAGCCCCGACCCCGCCTGACCGCGGCTCGGGCCCGGCCGCCTTCCCAAGTCCCTACCGGGAGCCCGAAACCCTCGGGCCTGACTTTGAGCAAGTGCAGCCTCGATCTGGGGGAGAGGTGTTCAGCGACCACGCAGCTAGGTAAGAGTGTTTGACGAAGCCAGTTAGGTGGTTGTGGACATGTGCGGCGCGAGGGATGAAGCCCACGATGCCAGCTCGCAAGCGCGTTAGCCCAGCGTCCATCTGGATTATTTTACATTTATCCAAGATCTCTTTGCTAGTCGTCTGGCTTCAGAACTCGGCTGCGATAGGTTCAAGACGCGGAATAGTGGTGACCTTTACACCAAAAGACGGGCAGCTACTTCCATAGGACCCTGACATTCTCCTTTGGGCTTGCTTGAGGAAGAATTATTTGCCATTCCTACAACTAAAACATTTTTATTCTGGAAAATAAAATGTTCAGTTGTAAAGAGAGCAATTATTGCGTAGTCGAAAAAAAAAGGGAGAGTATCATGAAGAAACAAGGGAAAAGAAGTCGAACGAATCGTGGGGTCGGGAGGAGAATTTTCACACTTCAGAAATGCTGATTGATGGATGTTTTTTGTCCTGGCATTGTCGGAAGTCTCCTTGATGTTTGCCTCACTGAAAACGTTGGTATTGCAAGAATAAAGCTTGACTGAACAACTTGCCAATAGTAGGGTCCATGGGTATTAACCAAGAGGATGAAAGCAAGAGCAAGATGACCTGATTTTCTAAACTTCCGTTTTTAAGTCAAGACCGGAAGACTACTGAAGAACTTTTGAAATTTTAGAGTCTGTCATCCCTTCGTGCCATAGTCAACAAAGGCTAATTAGTGGAAGATTAATTTTGTTTCTCAGGGTATTTCAATTGACAGATAAAATCAAAATAGAAAATATGCATTGCATATGTGTTAAAGTTTTCAGGAACATCTGAAGGAAGGTAAAGGTATGTTTTCTTTTAACTTTTAAATTTTAAACTTTTAAATTTTACTTAAATTTTTTGTTTGTACGTTTTGAATAGGTAATGCCTTCACAAAGCTCAAAAGAGAAAAGGTGTAAAAATACAGCAAAAACTATTTCTTGCCTGTTCCACTACAGCCTTCCAGGTAATTGTGGTTATTACTTTGTTGTGTTTTCTTCTAAAATGTCCTCATACATTAGCAGGCAAATGTGAATGTAGGTTATTTGCCCTCTGTTTTCTGTTATACATACAGTATATATATATATATATATATAATTACTGGATATGTGATTATACAGTATACACACAAATATATACACGTTGTGTATCGTGTACACAATATGCAGTATACACAGTTACAATATGTATATAATATACACACACTAGCTCATGTCTTGATTTTTCAGTACAATCACGACTTAGAGACCTGTCTAAATGCATATGTAGAAAGCTTCCCAATTGCCTTTCACAAAGGTGGTAAACTGCTTAAACATATTATGTTTGTATCTCCGTGTGGATTTACTCTATGTTTAACCAGTTATTGACAGACATATGGGCTTTCTTTCTGTTTCCTATTACAAAGAGTATTACAGTGAGTGACTTTGTACATCTGAAATGTGAGCCAGAAAATCCATAGGGTGAATTTCAGTCAACCAAAGGTGATGTGTATTTTTTTTCTTTTTTTTTTTTTTTTTGAGTTGGAGCCTTGCTCTGTTGCCCAGGCGAAGTGCAGTGCTGCCATCTCAGCTCACTGCAACCTCTGCCTCCTGGGTTCAAGCAATTCTCCTGCCTCAGTCTCCTGCGTAGCTGGGACTATAGGCATGAGCCACTACGCCTAGCTTATTTTTGTATTTTTACTAGAGATGGGGTTTCCCTATGTTAGCGAGGCTAGTCTCAAACTCCTGACCTCAAGTGATCGTCCGCCTTGGCTTCCCAAAGTGGTGGGATTATAGATGTGAGCTGCCACACCCGGCCTGTACTTCTAATTTTAATAAATATTGCCACATTTTCATTCAGTGTTTTTGTACTTTGAGCTTTCATCCACAAAAGATGTGTGTACCTGTTACCTCACAGCCTAGCCAGTGCACGGTATTGTCAAATTTCTAGAATGTTACCAGTTTGACAGGTGAAAATATCTCAGTTTAGTCTCAGTCAAATATCAGTTGATACCTCTAATAGCCATTGCGAAAGTGACCCAACTTTGAAATTAGAGGAAACAGTTTACAAAAAACTTCACTTCTTATCTCACCTGCAAGTTCAGGGTCCCCAACACCACTCTTAGGTTCAAGACTTCATTAGATGGACTCTTGGAACTCACCGAAAACTGTTACATTCACAGTTAGCAGTTTGTTACAGGGAAAGGAGGCAGATTGAAATCTGTCAAGGAAAGAAGTACATATAGCACAGAGCCCAGGAAGGCACAAAACGTGGAGCTTCCAGCTGTCCTTGCCTAGCTAATTTTTGTATTTTTGTATTTTTACCAGAGCTGGGGTTTCCCTATGTTGGCCAGAGAGAAGTGGGCAGCTTTCTTCCCAGCACCATCAGCCATACCTGCTAACCTTGGTCGAAAAACTGAAGGTGGGGAGCTGGCACCCAATTGACAGGCAAGATGAAAAATAATAATTATAATAATTTGTAATAAGGTACATTATAAATATTAAATTAGCATGTATTATTATATATAATAATACCCAGCATTTACATAGAGCTCAGTATGTTGCAACCACTGCAGAAGTCATGTTACACAGCAGCACTATGAGGTAGGTGCCCTTATGCCAATTTTATAGCAAAGGAAAATGAGTCACAGAACTATTACATCACTTGTAGACAGTTACACAAGTGAGCCACATACCAACTACCCAGAATATTCACATGGGAAGGAGCTGAGCCGCAGCAAGAAGGACTGCACTTTTGGCAAAGATAGGAAGAGAAAATATTTTCAGGTCTAATCAAGTGGCCTGTTCATAATTCTGTCTCCACCTCTGCACCCTTGTGAATTTCTACCATGGCTCTCCAGATGACCCCAACATCACATTTTATCCCCTCTCCAAGTGGAAGGCCCTGGTCTTCTAATAGGGAGGTAGAAGAGGACGGGGAGAGTCAGCAGCTCGACCTTGAGTGTGGGGTAGCCACTTGAGCAGAGCTTCCTGAGCTTGAAGAATCACCTGATTGCTGTGGAGATGGGGAAATAGGAGGCTATCAGGAGAGAAGTAGGTGAGTTGCATTAATCTTCTAAGGCTGCACTAACAATACCACCAGTAGGGTGGCTTAAACAACAGAAATTTATTTTCTCATGGTTCTGGAGCCTGAAAACCTGGGTGTTTTCTGGTGAGGCCTCCCTCGGCCTACAGATGGCCGCCATCTTGCTGCATGCTCCCATGGCCTTTTCTGTGCACACATGTCCCTGGCGTCTCTTCCTTTACTTACAAGGACACCAGTCCTGTTGGATTAGGGCCTCACACTTAGGACCTCACTGAATCATAATTACCTCCTTAAAGACTCTGTCTCCAAGTCTATTCATATTGTTGGTTACGGCTTGAACATAGGAATTTGGGGGTGGGAGAAATACAATTCAGTCCATAACGTGAGCTGAAAAGTGTATGGTAGAGTGCATGCTACCTAGTAAGTACTGAGAAAATGGGAACAACAGTAATGATTAGTAATGAGTTCATGAAAAGGAGTCAGCACCAGGAACCATAGTAACCAGGGGGACTGCAATTCCTCATCTGCCAAATAATTGTAGGTGGTCATTAACAAAATATTTCACCAGTGGATTGGGCTTTATGAAGGCCTCACCCAGATATCCAGCAAGATCTTGTAGCCGGCACCTCTGAAAAGCAGGCTTCCCCTCACTGGATAAAGCTGTTGGTAGCTTGATGGCTGAGGAAAGGTGCTTGGACCCATATCTCAATGAGCCCAAAGTTCAAATTTCTGTCTCTATCAGCTGTAGCCTCTGTGTAGACCTATAAATACTAAATCCGGACAAGGGGGGACCAGGTAATAGTTTTCCCTTTGTCATTACATGTTACAATGGCCACCATCATCAAGGACATAGAATAGTACTTAAAGCATAGAGAAGGAATGCAGTCTGCAGAGAAGAGGTTTGAAGATTTGCCATGTTCAGGAAGCCATAACACTGCAACTACACCAGGACTTGTTTAGGAAGGAAATTCTTTCATTTCTTGTCACCAGGGCTAAAGGTTCCAGGGACTGGACTTAAATTATTTATAGTAAAGTTTAGGTAATGTATATTGTTGCTCATTATTCCACAGTATTCACTAATGTTTATAAAGACATTTTAAACTCTAATAGGTCTAGGGACAGGAGAACAGCTTCTCTCCTAGATGTAGAGAACCACCATTATCCTGCAGGGTGTGCCCGTCTATGGAATTTGTTCATTGATGTGGCACAGTGGGGTCAAGTCAAGCACAACCAAAGTTTTTCTCTAAGTTTTATATTCTTTTTAGGGTAAATATGGAAGCAAAATGCACATCTTTAAACAAACGAATGGAAAAACATTTCATCCTCATGGATAGAATAAATATCGTGAAAATAGGCACACTGCCCAAAATAATTTATAGATGCAGTGCTACTCCCATCAAACTACCATTGACGTTCTTCACAGACTAGAAAAAACTATTTGAAATTTCATATGGAATTAAAGAAGATCCTGTATAGCCATGACGATCAGTCCTAAGCAAAAAGAACAAAACTGGAGGCATGATGCTACCCAATTCAAACTATACTACAAGGCTACAGTAAAACAGCATGGTACTGGTATCAAAGCAGACATATAGACCAATGGAGCAAGACAGAGACCCCAGAAATAACACCACACGTCTACAACCATCTGATCTTCGACAAAGCTGACAAAAACAAGCAGTGGGAAAAGGATCTCCTCTTCAGTAAGACCCCTTCCTTACACCTTCTACAAAAATTAACTCAAGATGGATTAAAGACTTAAATGTAAATCCCAAAACCATAAAAACCCTAAAGAAAACCTAGGCAGTACAATTCAGGACATAGTCATGGGCAAAGACTCATTACAAAAATGCCAAAAGCAATTGCAGCAAAAGCCGAATTTGACAAATGGGATATAATTAAAGAGCTTCTGCACAGCAAAAGAAACTCATCAGAGTGAACAAGCAACCTACAGAATATTTTTGCAATCTACCCATCTAACAAAGGTCTAATATCCAGAATCCACAAGGAACTTAAACATATTTACAGGAAAAAACAACCCCATCAAAAAGTGGGCAAAAGATATGGACAGACACTTCCCAAAAGAAGGTATTTACGTGGCCAACAAACATTTGAAAAAAAAAATCGTAACATCACTAATCGCAGAAATGCAAATCAAAACCACAATGAATTACCATCTCATGCCAGTCAGAATGGTGATTATTAAAAATTCAGGAAACAATAGATACTGGTGAGGTTGTGGAGAAATAGGAAAGCTTTTGCACTGCTGATGGGAATGTAAATTAGTTCAACCGTTGTGGAAGATAGTATGGTGATTCCTCAAGTATGTAGAACCAGAAATAACATTTGACCCAGCAATCCTATTACTGGGTATATACCCAAAGGATTATAAATCATTCTACTATAAAGACACATGCACGCATATGTTTATTGCAGCACTATTTACAATAGAAAAGACATGGAATCAGCCCAGATGCCCATCAGTGATAGACTGGATAAAGAAAATATGGCACATACACACCATGGAATAACTATGTAGCCATAGAAAAGGAATGAGATCATGTCCTTTGCAGGGACTTGGATGAAGCTGAAAGCAGTCATCCTCAACAAACTAACAGAGAAACAGAAAACCAAACACCACATGTTCTCACTTTTAAGTGGGAGTGGAGACATTGAGAACACATGGACAAAGGGGGAGCAACACACACCAGGGCCTGTTTGGGGGAGGGGTGGGGGTGGGGAGAAAGGGGAGGGAACTTAGAGGATGGGTCAGTAGGTACAGCAAACCACCATGGCACGTGCATACCTGTGTAACCACGTTCGGCACATGTATCCCTTTTTTTGTTTTTGTCTTTGTTTTCAGAAGAAAAAGTCCATCTTTTAAAAAATACACCCCATGAGGGCAAAGCTAGTAACAAACTATTAAATGTGTAGTGATTTCCCACAAAACACAATGTCACATGTATTAGTAAATACGAGAAAAAAGGAAGTGGTTCCATGTATATTAAAGACCTTGGTATTGTCAAAGAATATGGTTCAAAAATATGAATGAGCACATTCATTCAGTACATACATCTGAACATATACTTTGTGTCAGGAACAGTTATAGGTGCTGGGATAAATAGGGAGTGAAGAGTGGGTTACAGATGTATTTTACTAAAATACTTGGGAGTATTGCCATTGGCCAGTATTGTGGATAAATTAGGGGAAATAAAAAGCAGTACAGGTGAATTAACAACATGGTCTTGAACAGGTGAGCAGTTACTCTCATTAGCTGTCAAATTGGAATTACGATACTATTGAAATTAGATACTATTCTGTTTTACTATAGAATGTAAAAATATATAAATTCACTTCAGTGATAACACTTGTTGAAAGAGAGAGGGAAGTGGTATAAGAACAGGAAACCCCTGTGTGTGGTATGCGCATGCATCACGGTCGTCATGGGCAGTGAACGTCCTTCCCAGAAGGGGATACGTTGCTGAAAGCGCAGCCCTAATACTTGCACAAATGAAGAGTGTGGGCCAGTGAAGTGATAGGAAGGACTCTTTGAATGTATATTTTTTTTGAAAGATTCTCTGTCACCCAGGCTAATGTGCAGTGACACAGTTAGAGCTCACTGCAGCCTTTTACTCCTAGGCTCAAGCAATTCTCCCGCATCAGCCTTCTGGTAGCTGGGACTAAAGGTGCATACCATCGTGCACAGCGAATTTTTAAATATTTGGTACAGAAGGGGTCTTGCTGTGTTTCTCAGGCTGGTCTTCAACTTCTGACCTCTAGCTATCCTCCTACCTTGGCCTCGTAAAGTGCTTGTATTACAGGAATAGACTACGATGCTTGGCAAGCTGTTAATACCCACTGTAAACTGTCTGAACTGAGAATAAACTTGTTTCTTCTCTTGGGCACAAATCAGTGTCTGAAAACAAGTCCCTCAATGTCCTTTCCTAGCAAGCTAGGATATACTCACCCTCTTGTCACACTACAGGACAGACAGGTTCGGGTGGGGACAGGAGAAACAGGCTGGGAGGCAGGAGCCAGTGGTCACTGCATGCAGACCCCACCTGAAGAACCATTGCCCTTCTAATCTGCATTCCTCTTCCCAACTCCTATTGGAAAGAGACAGCTATGGATCATACATTCTGTTCTTATGAATGACCAGAGACAGTTCCTTGGTAACTCACAGTTGCCAAGATTCTCACCAGTTCTGCCACCTGGGATCTACATTGACACGCATGGAAAGATCCACAACTGCTTAATCAGAGGCACTTCTATGTGGGGAGAAAGCTTCACATGCAAAGAAGTCCACATGCATGTTCCCAGGTCAGCACCATCACATCACAGTACAGACACCTGCAGTCACGTAGAGCAGTGCCACTCACTGAGTCATATACACCTGCTCCCTGTGCATGTAAAGATGTTTACACACTGGTCCAGCTGTACTTACGTATATCACAGTCATGAAGACAAAGCACAATCACCCCCTTAAACTCACACACCTGCCCATGCTGGTGGGCTGTCCATGTCCTACCTAAACTCACATCACCTCAGCAGAGATTACTTATCAGACACTGTTACACGCTCATGTAGTGTTACCCTGGTCAAGGGTCCACACCCTATACCCCACAGGAATCTCAGATACCATTTCTCCGGTGTCTCTCTCTCTCCTACACGCCCACAACTCCCAGCAAGGCATTTATGGTAGAAATACATTTTCATGTCATAAGATCTACACCTTTTCTTTATGTGCCTTGAGATTATTTGAAGGCTGTGCCCTTTCAATTCATAAGTAGTGACATTTTTGTCTCCCTCTAGATAACTCTTCTGAATTGGGTCCAGTCTTCTGTGTGAATCTCTTGGAGTTGTAGCATTTAAACAGTCCCTTTTAGCCCTACCTCTGGCTTTATTCCTGTTTTCAAGTTCCTCTCAGCAAGGATTCCCAGCAGGATGAGTTGGGGGGTGTCAGAAAATCACAACCACAGCTGTATGCAGGCCTGTTTGTGATGCAGCTGAAATGACAGTGAGGGAGGTGCCAAGGAAGTAAGGGATCACCAGGGAAATGGACAGATAAGGATGATGGAGTGTGGGTGAGGGATTATGAAATCCAGTCTTCATGCCTCTTGTGAAGCCTTTTCTTCACTGGGCAGAATTCACTCAGAAGGTGTACATTTTCCTAACTTGTACAATGGTAAAAAGGTGGGAATCCTGAGGGAAAGACACTTAGAACTAGAAGGAAAATATTCCTCTTTCTCCTTCAGAGATTCTGAAAGATCACAGACCTTGAACTTCAGCAGGACCTGGGGAGAGAGGTAGAGAGACTCCGTGTGTCATCCTGACCCTATTTAGGTCCCTAGCCTCTGCTAGGTGAGGGTCATTCACACACTCTCTGTCTCTCACACACCTGGGTTCCTTGTATACTCTCTCCTTTTACTCTGGGTGTCCATATGTAATGAAATCTCAAAGACCCAGATTCTAGGAGAAAAGGGAGACCCTTTAGTCCTTGATTTGTGTGTTTCTTAGCTCCAAACCTTTGTGAGGACAAGAACAAGTGATAGGACTTCAGCTATAATGCAGTCTTCACCTAGGGTGTAGGGCTCAGGACGCCTCTCAAATCCTCTTTTTTGTGATGACAGGAAATCTCCTGAAAACCTGTATTAGGAATTTAAGAAGAAAGAAAGTAGAACCCCCCTCCCTCCCTTCTCTCTCTTTATTCTACTCTTCAGTTTTGACTGATAATTTAAACTATTTTTTTTTATTGCATTTTAGGTTTTAGGGTACATGTGAAGAACATGTAAGATTGTTGCACAGGTACATACATGGCAGTGTGATTTGCTGCCTTCCTCCCCATCACCCATATCTGGCATTTCTCCCCATGCTATCTCTCCCGAACTCCCCACCCCCTGCTGTCCCTCCCCTAGTTCCCCCCCACAGACCCCAGTGTGTGATGCTCCCCTCCCTGTGTCCATGTGTTCTCATTGTTCAACACCCGCCTATGAGTGAGAACATGTGGTGTTTGATTTTCTGTTCTTATGTCAGTTTGCTGAGAATAATGGTTTCCAGGTTCATCCATGTCCCTACAAAGGACACGAACTCATCGTTTTTTATGGCTGCATAGTATTCCATGGTGTATATGTGCCACATTGTCCCTGTCCAGTCTGTCATCGATAGGCATTTGGGTTGGTTCCAAGTCTTTGCTATTGTAAACAGTGCTGCAGTGAACATTCGTGTGCATGTGTCCTTATAGGAGAACGATTTATATTCCTTTGGATATATACCTAGTAATGGGATTGCTGGGTCAAATGGAATTTCTGTTTCTAGGTCCTTGAGGAATCGCCTCACTGTCTTCCACAATAGAACTAATTTACACTCCCACCAACAGTGTAAAAGTGTTACTATTTCTCCACATCCTCTCCAGCATCTGTTGTCTTCAGATTTTTTAATGATCGCCATTCTAACTGGCGTGAGATGGTATCTCAATGTAGTTTTGATTTGCATTTCTCTAATGACCAGTGATGATGAGCATTTTTTCATATGTTTGTTGGCCTCATATAGGTCTTCTTTTGTAAAGTGTCTGTTCATATCCTTTGCCCACTTTTGAATGGGCTTGTGTGTTTTTTTCCTTGTAAATCTGTTTTAGTTCTTTGTAGATTCTGGATATTAGCCCTTTGTCAGATGGGTAGATTGCAAAAATTCTTTCCCATTCTGTTGGTTGCCAATTCACTCTAATGACTATTTCTTTTGCGGTGCAGAAGCTGTGGAGTTTGATTAGGTCCCATTTGTTGATTTTGGCTTTTGTTGCCAATGCTTTGGGTGTTTTGGTCACAAAGTCCTTGCCAATGCCTATGTCCTGAATGGTTTTGCCTAGATTTTCTTCTCGGGTTTTTATGGTGTTAGGTCTTATGTTTAAGTCTTTAATCCATCTGGAGTTAATTTTAGTGTAAGGTGTCAGGAAGGGGTCCAGTTTCTGCTTTCTGCACATGGCTAACCAGTTTTCCCAGCACCATTTATTAAACAGGAAATCCTTTCCCCATTGCTTGTTTTTGTCAGGTTTGTCAAAGATCAGATGGTTGTAGATGTGTGGTGTTGCCTCCGAGGCCTCTGTTCTGTTCCATTGCTCTACATTCTGTATTGGTACCAGTACCATGCTGTTTTGATTACTGTAGCCTTGTAGTATAGTTTGAAGTCCAGTAGTGTGATGCCTCCAGCTTTGTTCTTTTTGCTTAGAATTGACTTTGCTATGCAGGCTCTCTTTTGGTTCCACCTGAAGTTTAAGGTGGTTTTTTCCAGTTCTGTGAAGAAGGTCATTGGTAGCTTGATGGGGATAGCGTTGAATCTGTAAATTGCTTTGGGCAGTATGGCCATTTTCACGATATTGATTCTTTCTAACCATGAGCATGGAATGTTTCTCCATCTGTGTCTTCTCTTATTTCGTTGAGCAGTGGTTTGTAGTTCTCCTTGAAGAGGTCCTTTATGTTCTTTGTTAGTTGTATTCCTAGGTATTTTATTCTCTTTGTAGCAGTTGTGAATGGCAGTTCGTTCTTGATTTGGCTCTCTTTAACTCTATTATTTGTGTATAGGAATGCTTTTGATTTTTGCACATTGATTTTGTATCCTGAGACTTTGACTTTGCTGAAGTTGCTTATCAGTTTCAGGAGATTTTGGGCTGAGACAGTGGTGTCTTCTAAATATACAATTATATCGTCTGCAAATAGAGACAATTTGACTTCCTCCTTTCCTAATTGAATACCCTTTATTTCTTTTTCTTGCCTGATTGCTCTGGCTAAAACTTCCAATACTGTATTGAATAGGAGTGGTGAGAGAGGGGCATCCTTGTCTAGTGCCAGATTTCAAAGGGAATGCTTCCGGTTTTTGCCCATTCAGTATGATATTGGCTGTTGGTTTGTCGTAAATAGCTTTTATTATTTTGAGATACATTCCATCAATACCTAGTTTATTGAGGGGTTTTAGCATAAAGTGCTGTTGAATTTTGTCAAAGGCCTTCTCTGCATCTATTGAGATGATCATGTGGTTTTTGTCTTTGGTTCTGTTTATGTGGTGAATTACGTTTACAGACTTGCATATGCTGAACCAGCCTTGCATCCCCGGGATGAAGCCTACTTGATCATGGTGGATAAGCTTTTTGATGGGCTGTTGCAATTCAGTTTGCCAGTATTTTATTGAAGATTTTGGCATCTGTGTTCATCATGGATATTGGCCTGAAGTTTTCTTTTCTTGTTGAGTCTCTGCTGGGTTTTTGTATCAGGATGATGTTGGTTTCATAAAATGATTTGGGAAGAATTCCCTCTTTTTGGATTGTTTGGAATAGTTTCAGAATTTAAACTATTTACAAAAAATCTGATGCAAGTTAGAAAATGTATATTATGATGAATTCATCATTAACCTAGCCCTTGGGTAACCACTGCAATTCTAGGCATGGACCAATGCTAGCATCCATTGGCTCCTATGTGTTCTTTCTCCACCACTTGACCTTGCTGCCACAGGCGACCACACTCCTTTGTTTTTTGCTTTGTTTCAGTTTGATCACTTTCTTGAATGCTGCTGGTAGATGCTTTATCTTGGAGGGCTTCTTTTGGGTCATGCATCTTTTCCTTACATTTCTGCTTTTAGGATTCATCCATATTGCTTTGTGGAGTTGTAGTTCCTTCATTTTCACTGCTTGCCACTCTCGAGTTTTATGAATATACCAATGCATACTCAGTAGTTTTACTTCTGATGAACACTGGGTGACTTCTAGCTTGAGGCTATTGCAACATAGCCTTTTACACAAAATTTTTCCTGTCTCTTTGTGCTAATCTTTTTTTTTTCAAGAAGAGTCCCAAGAAAAACCATGGACTCCCTGCAATGTAAAGCAGATGTCTGCCTTTCTCACTAGTGAATAGAAATAATTTTACAGAAGATTAAGTAAAGTCTTTAGAGCCAGTGTGGTGACTCATGCCTGTAATCTCAGCACTTTGGGAGGCCAAGGTGTGCAGATCACTTCAGATGAGAAGTTCAAGACTAGTCTGCCAAAATGGTGAAACTCCTTGTCTACTAAAATATAAAAATTAGCCAAGCATGGTGGTTCATGCCTGTGGTCCCTGCTACTCAGGAGGCTAAGGTGGGAAGATTGCTTGAGCCCAGCAGGCGGAGGTTGCAGTGAGCCAAGATTCTATTATTGCACTCCAGCCTGGATAACAGAGTGAGACCCTGTCTCAAAAAAAAAAAAAATGCCTTTAGAGCATCTCAGATGGAGGGGGGTTGACCCCAAATTCTCCCCAAAGAAGATACTCTAGGGAAAAGAGGTAACTTTTAGGAGAGGGCTGGGGCATCAGGTGGGGTCTTGTGAGATCAGTGGCCAGGCCCCTATGGAATAAGGAAAGACAGTGGGGACATTGCAGGGTTGACAGTGGAAGTGTCCTAACTCCATGTCTGTAGGTGGAGACAAATGAGGGCTATAGTGGCAACTATCAGTGAAAGCCAACATTTTGTGCCCTGATCAAATGGTTTCCCTTGAATGTATCTCTAACCAAGATTTACACTCCACAAAGTAATGACTGCCCTGTCCACTGTTTGAACCTACATCTCCTCCTCTGAGAAATGACTTTTCCCTTTCTCAGTCTGCAGGGAGGATGGGAGAAGGGCATGATCATCCATGGGCACTTATTAAATGAACAAATTAGATTTCTATGTCCAGGCTCTACCTTTCCAGAAATGATGTGTATTCCTTGTTCCAGAATTGAGGGGGAGACAGTATGTGATGTTCCTTCACAGGTAATTTTTATTTTGGCTTTTTTCCTGGTTACCTGGAGGAACATGTGATATTTGTGATTTGCATAGGGAAATAGGAGCCCCCAAGGGTCTCCCCCTCTCTGTTTTTAGCATAGAAAGTGCAGCTCCTACTCAACCCAACTCAGCTCAGACAGGTCTTTTCGCTCCCTGTATGGCCCAGTTATTCAAGCCCCCAAACCCACTGCTTATACCTGTGTGGCTGTGAACAGCTACCTGACATTTCAGTGCAGTGACTCACCTGAATTGGGTAGGGATTTTGGTTGAAAGCATCTGACATAAAGTCCATACTATAGAAGGATGTTGTTCCTAATGTCTTCTTAGATATTTCAGTGGCCTTGCCACTCAGTCCATCTGTCCCAGAAAGATTTACACGGTTTGATTACTTCGTACCACCCATAAAATTCCCCAGACCATCTCAGTGATGACCACTTCCTCTTTTCACCTGTAAAGCAAGAAGCAAATTCTGTGAAGTTTGGTGAAGTTTTAATGAGCAAGTGTAAGGGTTGAAGTGAGGAGTCATCATGGTCTTAGGGAGCTCTGGGAATCCCAGGGTCATGTAGGAAGTCAACACCCTCAATTGGAGACACTCGTTGAAGTCATTGAGACATCTCTTCACACTTGTACCATCTTTAAAGACCTTGGCAGGATTTGGTGGTCAAAGCTGTAAGAGTATTGGCCATTGACCATTACCTACAAGAGGAAAAATGCATCAGAAAGACAGTATTCCACCAAACAAGCTTTCAGCCTGCTATCCAGTGTGTCCTGGTACCTGCAGTATCCAACCAGAAAATGCCTAATTATACAACTGAATGCAATAGACAGGTTTCCTTTTACAGACTACCTTTTGTGACTATTTGAGACAGTTGCTCACTGTTTTCAGTGTTTCCTCTCATTCCTCTGTAGAGGTTCTACCACTGTGTCATACAGTCCATGTTTGCTTGGCCTCCTTCTGTCTTAAAAGATCCCCATGGCCAGGGACTGTGTCTCATGAACCTGAATCTCTGCATCTTGCACAGGACCTGCTATGTGGTTAGTGCTCAGCAACGTTCATTGAATGCATACTTCTCAGTTCCAAAAACTAGGACTCTGATTTATTGCTGATGGCTCAGTTTCTCCTTGGAGTTGGCAAGGGCTAGCAGTGGCAAATAGTGAAGTCCAGGTTTTCTCAGAGAGGTGGAACTGAGGGAGAAGAAAAGGAAAAATCAGTTGGGGAAAACTCAGACTACAAAAAATTGTTTGCCTAAAAATATCACAACAAGCAAAAATAAAACACCTGGGGAAAAAATACCTCAGGCTGCACCTACACACAGATAAACAGACAGGGTCCAGCACAGAAGCCCTTTGTTCATTGTATGATTAATAAGCTTTCAGGAAAAAGTTTGCTCGCCTTTTCAAGCATATACACAGTGGGCTTCATGGAAACTGACACAGAGAGGAGGGGGCTTAGCTAAAATAAACCCACAGTTATACAAACAACAGAAATGGTGCTTTGTGCTTGCCTAGAGACATACCTACAACTACATAAAATAAGTGGAGTGGCACAGACGGCTTTACTGTTTAAAAAAAAAGTTACTCAAACTGTTACAGGGAGGAGCACAGTTTTTATTAAAAGTTTTTTACATTCAACTGTAACCCAACAATCCACTAAGACTCCCCCTCTCTTCTGTGGAGAGCTTTTTTCTTTCATATATTAAACTTTCCCCTCCAACCTCACCCTTGTGTCCACATTTCTTAATCTTCTTGAAAGTAGGACAAAGAATCCTGAGTACTAGTTCAGACAGTGAGACACTACTACATAAAGATACATTGATGAGACTACAACATTTTGGTGCATTGGCTGGGAAAGAAGGATCCATTGAAAGGGTGAATAAATAGTAGGAAGGATCCATTGAAAGGGTGAAAGCGGACTCTTTCTGACTCATCCTCATTTTTTTCTCTCAAGAGCAAAACTCTTGAGAGAAAAGTTTTGTTGACTCTCTTCTAATCCAGTTTCCTTTCACAGACGAACTACAGTTACACGACTGGAAGGAGGTCCTGGGACAACTAAGGGTTTCTGGCCAAGACTGTACCTCAGTGTTAATCTGAAGGCCCCTGGACTAAATCCAGTCCCCAACAGCCCATCAAGTGTCAACATCTGGACCTTCAAACTTTTATTATAGTTTCCTCTTTTCTTTTCCCAGCCACTATATTTCCTGTCCCCCCATTTCTATACAATCTTGTGGGTGTCTTTACAGACTGTGGATGTTATCTTGCTGGGTGAGGTCAGCTGGTGCCTTAGTAATCAGTAATGTAACTTAAAGAATTACTGTATTGTGATTTCCTTGAGACAGGTGGACTTCAGGATTTTAGTCTAAACTTTCTAGTAAGTTTTCTGTCCCCAGTGATAGATATTCATGACACTGTATAGGGAAATATTTCATCCTGAGTGAATACCCTCCTCCCTCTTCATTTGAGTTGTTTCTTCCCTCTGTGAAAAACTCAACACTGCCTAATGAATAAATAGTTTTTTTTTTATAAGACAAGTTAATTTACTACTACTCAGAGACATACTATGGAGAAAGCCTATTCAACACCAAATCTGTCTTTCTCACTTCTGCCTGTCCTGGAAAGAATTTGGAGTCAGAGTTCTTACCTAACATTTCAAATCCTACAGTGCCGCCTAGTGGGGTGGAATATTTTTTCTCTGTGGTGGTCCTACTGGCCCTTTGTCCAAAACCTCTAGTGCCCCAATTCTTCTCCCCTCCTACATTCCTCTATTAAAGACTAGAGTCAATGCCCCATCTGTAAACAACAAAAATCCACAATTAACAGTAAAGAGGACAGTCATTCGATTTATATGTTATTTTGAGACAACTGTTCTACATCCAACTGCATTGACATTTAAACATAAAGGGGATTTTATGTTTGGACGTGAATCAGTCCTATTCCCTGGGGTTTCAATGTTTCACGTCCCATGAAAAGGGAAGCCAGAGATAGTATTAAAAACGCTCCGTCCATTAAAAATTCTCACCCAAATACAACCTCTCCCAGACCTGTGTACTCTGGGAGCCTTATGGGCCAAGTGGGTCTCAAAAATTAACAGGACAGAGGACTGGGGCCTCAAACTGGTAAACATGATGAATCCTTCAAACTATTTCAGATCCATGGGTGAAGATCATACTTGCATCCATGGTGTAACATCTATAATGGTCGCTGGGACCCAGAGGACAAGGGAGGAAAAAGGAGAGGAGGGTTGTCCCTCTATCTTTCCCCTCCACACTGGGTCACTCTAAAAGAAAAAAAAAAAAAGACTGAAGGATATTCTTTTCACCATCTGTTTTCTATATGGGTAACACCACATCTTCAAGCCTGCATCCCCCTCAAGTGCAGCCTGGATCTCCTTTAACCCTGACACTGAGGTTCACTCTGGATAAGCCCCAACTTACATATAAAGGCATTACAAGGTTAACCCAAGTATTTAAACTCTCCTGGGAAAATGTTCCAAAGAAGGAGAAGCCATTGGGGAAAATAACAGTGCCTGTAGAGAACCCTAAATAGGACTATGATGATAACATCAGAAAATTGAAAAGGAAATTCTAAAGGGGTGTATTGGAAGAATTATATGGGATTAGAGGAAAACATATTGACTACTCCAAGATTTCCATGATAGATGAGAAACTAGATAAAAATCCCTCAACCCTTTTATTCACTAAAAAACAGATTTATGGCTTGGGCAGCCCCTGATATCAGAAGGAAATTACTGAAACAGACCTCGTCCTAAGATCTTTATAATTATTCTCATCCTCAAGTTGAAACTTTGCAATATGTAAATGACACTCTCCTCTGTGCCATAACCAAAGAAGTCTCAGGAAGACACTGACACTTTCCTTAATTTCTTAACTAAAAAGAGATATGGGGTCTCAAAATTTAAAACTCAACTCTATCAGACTTCAGTAAAGTTCCCAGGTCTAGTCTTATCAAAAGGGAACACCAGATGAGGAAAGGATTAAGCCCATGTCCTTTAACAGTTGAGGAGATTCTTAGACATTATAGGATCTTAACAGACTATGGATACCTGGATATGGTGAAATAGCTTATTCTCTGTACTACCTCATAAAAGAAACTCAAACAACTAAAACTCACTTTATAATTTGGGAACCTAAAACTCAAAAGCCTTTAACTAAAAGAGCTTTACTTAAAACATCAGCCCTCAGTCTTCCCATAGGGAATACATTCAGTCTCTGTGTATCAGGGAAAAAAAAAATGGCCCTGAGAGTTTTAACTAAGGCTTGAAGTTCAACTCAACTGCCAGTGGGTTACTTAAACAAAGAACAACTTGGTGACTAAAAGATGGTCAGCCTGCCTCTGAACAGTTACAAGAGTGGCCAGTTTCCAGGTATTCACTCAGCCCTAATGTTGAGTTGGACATGAGTAAAGCATCCTTGGAAATCCCAGCCTTAAAGATCCCTCAGAAAACGTGACTCCAATCACATGATCTACCATTCACGAGTTCAGTAAAGCTGGGAGAGATCAAAATAAATGATTGCCTTTAGCCAGTATGTGTTGGAAGGATCGTTATGCTGCAATTCATCACTTGTAGGTGTGTGGCCTTATTTTTGGGCTCTCCATTCTGTTCCTTGGTCTATGTGTTGATTTTCATACCAATACCATGCTGTTTTGGTTACTGTAGACTTGTAGTATAGTTTGAAGTTGGGTAATGTGATGCCTCCAGCTTTGTTCTTTTTGCTTAGAATTGCCTCTGTTATTTGGCTCTTTTTTGGTTCCATGCGAATTTTAAAATAATTTTTTTCTAATTCTGTGAAGAATGTCATTTATAGTTTGATAGAAATAGCATTGCATCTGTGAATTTCTTTGGGCAGTATAGGTGTTTTAATGATACTGATTTTTCTTATCCGTGAGCATGGAATGTTTTTCCATTTCTTTGTGTCATCTCTTGTTTCTTTGAGCAGTTTTTTGTGTTTCTTATTTTAGCGATCTTTTGCCTCCCTGGTTAGCTGTATTTTTAGATACTTTATTCTTTTTGTGGAAATTGTGAATGGAATTGCATTCCTGATTTGGCCCTACACTTTGCTGTTTTGGCATATAGGAGTTCTAGTGATTTTTGCACATTGATTTTGTATCCTAAAATTTGCTAAAGTTGTTTACCAGCTTAAGGAACTTTTGGGCTGAGACTATAGGGTTTTCTAGATATAGAATTATGGCATCTGCAAACAAGGCTGGTTTGACCTCTCTTTCTGGTTAGATGCCCTTTCTTTTGCATAATTAGTCTAGTCAGGACTTCCAATACTATATTGAATAGGAGGAGTGAGAGAGGGCACTGCAGAAATTGTGGTTTGAAAATCTAAGTTGAAGCTCTGCTTCATTAATCATGGAGATTTTGACTATGATCTGTCAAATACAAACAAAACAAAACAAAATGCCTCTCTTATTCTGTCATATTGGCCCCTCACTTATAAATACGGGGCCGAATATACCGGTGCTCAGCACCACGGACAGCGTCACAGGGGGACCAGCTTTGAGGAACTTGGGCATCAAGGACAATATTACAGAATAGATTCATTCTGTGAGAGGCTTCAACAAAAATGGAAAAGCATAAAGACCTTTGAAAATGAAGGCTTTAGAGTCCAGAAATGACTTTCTGTGTTTTGAGCAATGCCGTATTTGCTGGGAGAAGATCAGGAATTTGGGTTGAGGTACATGGAAACGATGTTGAGTAAGTCTCCAGAAGTGATTCAAAAATTCGTTGCTGAACATTGGCTCCTGAACTCTATGTCACCTCTTTGTATCTGAGATGTCATCCTGGCCACCATGAGCAAAGGGTAGTATTTGAGACAGGAATGAGTGTAACAAATGGCCCATGTAAACTAAAATAAGCTGGTGAATATCAGTCAAGAAAGGGGAGTCACCATGTGTGTTGCAAGGCCAGCATGTAGGGCTCTGTAGGTCATTCAAATAAAATGGGTGTCATCCAGGGGCAAGCAGATATAAAACTCATGTTCTGCTCAAAAGTAATGGGTTCCAGGATAATCTTCATCCACTCAGAGCAAGAATTGCCTAATTACCAAGAAATGAATTCCATGCTGGTGATGGGGCCTTTAGTCCATTATAAAAATAAAGAAGTGACCAAGACTGTGACAGGAATGATGTAAGGAGGAGAATGTACCTAATCAGAACTTGAGAGTTTCCAGTGAGAGAGGAGGAAATTTCAGTCCATACTGAAAAGAAACAAGGAAGAGAGACATGAAGAGTGTAATTCACTGTGCATTGACACCTCAAGGTATCCGTATATTAAGTTAAAGAAGCAGTAGAGAGAGAGGCGTACCCATGAGTGAGGTTGGAGTTGAACAAGCTGTGGCAATGAAAATAGGGAGAGAGGATGAAGATGATCAAAATGATGCCTGAGATGGGCCCAGCAGAAAAATAGGCTATTTGATGAGACCCTGTTCAGTCTGCCTTGGTTGACCTTTAAGTAATATGTTGTTTATCTTCTCCTAAGTGAGTCTTCATTTGCACTATGAAGCAGATAATCACAGCTCTTGTAGAGAGAAAAGGCTGTCATTCTGCCATCTTGGTAGGAGCTCCAAGAAGCTAAGAATGGAGGATGAAGCCAATTACTGCAGAGAAACATTCGCAGAGAAAATGAAAATAGGGGTCTTGTTGGTTTCCTCAGTGATATGGACCGTGACTGGTCTATTGGCTTTTCTGTCCTTGTTTGTTTGTTTGAATTTTTAATTTATACAAAGAGCTAGCATGGTTTCTTTCATTGGGTGGATGCCTTGGTTATCCATTCAAGGAAGACCTCTTAGTCCAACTTAATGAAATGTATATCCTTTAAGTACTTATGGAAACAGTAGGGGCACGTATTGAGATAGTATTTCCGGAACAGACTGTGCTGATTTGAACAGATACGACAAGAGTGAGAACCCAGGCTAAGTTTTCATGGGTGGCTCCAGTAGAGCTGCTTGTGATCATCTTGCTTTCAGGAGTGCAACGAGGAAAAGAGTGCCATTTATTATCTTTTGTCCTTCTAAAACAGGTGCGTTCACTGCATTTTCCTTGTCTGTTTCAGTCTTGTATGTTTGATATGTATAGGGCAGATAATGTATCCCTTTAGTGCACATGTTGAGAGAAAGGGCACCTGATGATGTGTAGTCACATCATGCACACCAGATTCTGACTGGGTGATAAGATGCCAGACTTCAATCTGAGCCTGTTTCTGTAATTGTATTGCCTCCAGTGGTTCCTTACAGGGTTAGTGTTTTTGGTATGAGGGAATTTAAGCCCATATACACGCTTACACATGTAAGCATGGAACTGAGTGGAAATACTTGCCAAGGATGGCCCCTCAGGACCACAAGTCAGAATAGCTACAGCTTGTGGATTCATGTTCGTTTGATTAGGGCTGCGTGTGTGACTCACCTTGATCAACATAATGTCATAGAAGTGACACTGCCTTTCAAAGCGAAGTCGTATAATGCCCTGCACCTTCTCCTTGAGCCTTTTGGAAGGCTTTGGTTGGTGGAAGCCAGTCACCATTCATTAAATCCAAGAACCATGAGACTCTCATGATTTGAGGAAATTCAAGGCATGAATGGGGAGATGAAGCAGGGAAGGAAATAACCAGCCAACCCCCAGGTGTTCACCCAGCCCTAGTGTTGAGTCACACATGAGTGAAGCATCCCCCGGAATCCCAGCCTACAGATCCTTTCAGAAAATGTGACTCCCACCTCATGACTCTACCACCCACGTGACTCCAGTAAACCTGCAAAGCTGGTAGAGATCAGATTCAATGGTTGCTTTCAGCCAATATGTGTTGGGAGGTTTGCTGTGCTGCAATGCCTAAATGCAACAGCAGAGAAGCAGGATCTCCTCACTGTGTCCATGTATATGAATTGTGTCTATTCCAACAATAAACTACATATTTTCTGTTCTAAAAACCATGACCACTTGTTTCCAAAGAGAAATCCCAGAATTGTGTCCACGTAAGTTGGAAAAATCTTGCAAGTGTTTAGAAACAAGAAGAATCAGGATCATTGAAGGGAAATCATTAAACTCCTATGATTCTCTAACTATTGCTTGGAGTGAAATTTTCATACGGGAAATTTGTCTTTTTTTTTTTTTTTGAGACAGAGTCTCAATTTGCCACCTAGATTGGAGTGCAATGGCATGATCTCAGCTCACTGAAACCTCTGCCTGCTGAGTTCAAGCAATTCTCATGTCTCAGCCTCCAAACTAGCTGAATTACAGACACATGCCACCACACCCAGCTAATTTTTGTATTATTAGTAGAGATGGCTTTGCCATGTTGGGCAGGCTGGTCTCACACTCCTCACCTCAAGGGATCTGCCTGCGTCAGTTCCCCAAAGTGCTGGGATTACAGACATGAGCCACCACTCCTGGCCAGGAATTTGTCATCTTTTTCTAAAGTTCATTCAGAGCAGCCTGCACCGAGTGAGGCACAGTGTTCATATAGAGTAAACATCCTGGGAACAATAGAATTAAAAAATCCCACCTGATTGTCCTAAAGTTACAGTTTCTGCACAAAGCCACCAGTGATACCTGCATGGCTGTAAACAGCTACCTAATATTTCAGTGCAGTGAGTCATCTGAGATTGGGTAAGGATTTTGATTGAGTGTCCGATGTCAACTATGTGCTATAGAAGGATGCCATTCCTAATTTCTCAGACATTCCAGGGACTTTGTCACTCACTTCTTGAGTCACAGGAAGGTTTTTCCTCTTTGCTGTCTTAATGCTTCGTATACAATCACTCAGATTCTCTTGAGATGACTCCTTTCTCTTTCCCTTCTTAAAGTAAGAACCAAATCTTGAGAATCTGATGAACTTTTAATAACCAAGTGTATGGGAAGGAGTGAGGAGAGATTATTCTGTTAACAGGCTCTGGGAATCTCATGGTCATGTAGAAAGAGGGATTCCTCAACAATGAGGAGTGCGGTTATCTCTTGCAACTGCAGATAGTCATTGAGGTCATAGAGACATCTTTCCACATTTGGAACCTCTTCACGGATGCGGGCGGGAGTCGATGGGCAAAGGTGTAACAGCGTTGGCCATTTACCATTACCTACAAGAGGAAAAATGCATCAGAAAGTGGTACACCACCAAACAACATTTCAGCCTGCTCTCCCCTCTGTCCTAGTACCTGCAACATCCCCTGAGAAAACTCTAGTTATACAGATGAACCCAGTAGTTAAACTTCTGTTGACAGACTATCTTTTCTGACTGTTTGAGACAGTTGCTCGCTTCATTGCTAATGTTTCCTCTTATTCCTCCAGTGAGGCTCTACCACTCAGTGTTGCAAGGTCTCTGTTTGCTCAGCCTCCCCCTCTAGCATCAAAGATCCCCAGGGCCAGGTACTGTGTCCATGAACCTGAATCCCTGCATCTTACACTGGTCTTTGCACAGGTTAGTGGTCGACAGTGTTCATTGAATGCATACGTTTCAGTTCCCTGAACTGTGACTGCCATTCACCGCTGAGGGCCTAGTTTCTCTTTGGAGTAGCCCAGATTAGGGCTAATTGTGGCAAAGCATGAAACCCAAGCATTCTTACAGAGGTAAAACAGGACAGGTATTGTGAAACATAGAATATTATCTTCAACAACTTCTAAGCATATAAAAAGATCCATCATTTAAATTTGAATAAAATGTGAATATTTTGGTGTACTCATTTGAGAATGCCAGAAAGTATGAGTATATTCTTCATATTGAGGCTATAGAGAAAGTCGCCTTCTAAGTGTTAACGTATCAAATTTAAAATTCACGCATCTTAGAACCATTTTTTTCATTTCTTTGTAATTATTTTCCAATTAAGCATTGAGAGGTTAATAATGGCAAAGAGATTGATTAGAAATCTTAATAGAGCATTATTTGTGAGAGCAAAATATTGAAAACAACCTAAATGTTCGTCAGAAGGTCAGGTTCATTAACGCTGAGTAACAGTTCTAATTGAATATGATGCAATTTTTAACAACTAAGGCAGCACCATGGATTGAGGATGTCTTCAAGATATATTTGTTCACAGAAAATCACATTGCTTCCTAAAATGTAGTGTGTAGAGCAACTTGTACCAGGATTTGCTTAAAAACGAATGAAATCATAAACCTATGTGCTTCCATAGGCCTCTATTTCCTCTGAAGGAGAGTAAAGCACTGGTAATGTTCTCAGGAGTAGGCTTGGGGTCTAGGATTGAGATGAAGACTAAATTTTGACTGACAAAAACAATTTTTTTCTTACCCATATTGTATTCATTCATCCAAATGAAAGTTTAAATAACGACATAAGTAGAAATGAGCACTATGGGAAAAGACACAGGATATTCTCCAACTTGGGGAAATGGCAGGTGAGCTGACCTTGACCCTGGTAAAAAATTTTTACCCAGATATGGGTAAAAACTCTGAGGATGGCAGTGCAAGCAGAGGGTGCTCTGTGACGAAAAGGCCTCAGCCAGGAGTAGTTATGGGAGATGGGTCTCAAGGGACTGGTGGGGCCAGCTCAGGAAGAGCTGCCTCCTGCTCTGGGAGCCCATGGAGGCTGGGTACTGGGAGCTCCTGGGGCACTCACCTGTTACTCAATGCCCAGCACTAGGATGATCAGTTCAAATTCTTTGCCAAGCTCAAAGGGCACATAGCTGACTATCACTTCTTCCTTCCAGATCCCATCCTCGCGGCTGTTCATGACCACGCAATGGCCAATGTACACTTGGAAGTGGAAGGCGATGTCTGAGTTTTCACCCATCCCCGTGAGTAAATCCACCTGCAGCTGTGGGTCCTTGCTGAGGGAAAAGCACACAGGGTTGTAGACAGGTCTCTCCCTTGTGGGGGCACATACGGGACACACAAAGAAATCTTTCCCACCTTTTCATAGGTAGAGTGAAGACTTAGTGCTGATAATGTGAGCCTCAGCCCTCTGGGGGCTGCTTCAGCTTCTCCTGCCCTTGAGGTATGAGATGCTCTGTTCCTCATCACAAGATGGAAACTGAGCCATAGTCACTAATCTTGGCCTAAGAGTTGTCCACTCCCTGAAAATTCTATGCCCTTGATAAGGAGTCACAGCCCCAGTCCCTGAGTGTCGTCCTACCTGAGTCACCATGACTAGCCCACAGTGCAGCCACTGTAGGTTTCTTGTGTGGAGCTGGAAGGTCTCCAAGACCTGCACCTGCACAGTACCTCCATCCTGCCAACTAGACATTTCCACATCTCACACATGCGAGGTCATCCCCTGAGCAAATATTCTCCCTTCTGCTCCACCCCCACCCTTGGACCATGGAGTACTCACAAGAAAAGGAGGCTCAGCGTCCCTCTGATTGTGATATGAGAACCAATGGTCAAGGACACAAGCCGTGAGAGTGGCACCTTCTGTAACAGATTGCCCATAGAGATCAAAGAACAGACTCTGAGACTTCCCTGCTTTCATCCTACCACAGGCAGGGCCCCGTATTCCTGAAGAAATGAAGGACCCACAGGTAAGAGAAGGGTTCAGGAGCCAAGATACCTGAATTCCAGTCCTCATTCTGCCTCTTACTAGCAGTGCCATCTTAGATCCATTACGTGAACTCTCCCTGCCTTAGTTTCCCCAGGACAAGGAGGATTACCAGGAATTCCTACTCTGTAGGGTGTCCTTGGTAATAGATGAGTTAATATATGTAAAACTTTTACCCTAATCCCTGGCATGTATAGGGCCTGTTAGGGGTGACCTAAAAGAAAAGGAGAGTTCCCCCTGGAACCTGAACTGCCTTCATTTTCAACTCTGAAACTGTGAAAACAAGACTTGAGGATTTAAGAATTTAGAAATTCACTCCAGTGAGAAACAACACTTGTTGAAAGACAGAAGGAAATAATAAAGGAACAGGAAACCCCTGTGTGAGGGATGCACATGCATCACAATCATCACGGGCAATGGACGTCCTTTCCAGAAGGGGACACATTGCTAGAGCACAGCCCCAGGACTTGCACAAATGACATGCCTGAGTCAGGGACATAACTGGAGGGAATGATTGATTTCTACAATGACTACAAGTGGTTGTTTTTTTGAGACAGGGTCTTGGTCTGTCTCCCAGGCTGACGTACAGTGGTGCAGTCGTAGCTCACTGAAGCCTCGAACTCCTAGGCTGCAGGATCCTCCCACCTTTGCCTCCTAAGTAGCTGGGATGATAGGTGTTATTTAAAATTTTTGAAAGGGTCTCACTATAATGCTCAGGCTGGTCTCAAACTTTTGGCCTCAAGTTATTCTCCCATCTTGGCTTCCCAAAGTGATTAAGACTATAGGCATGAGCCAGTGGACCCAGCCATTTTTCTTATTACTATTCACTGTAAGTGCTGTCTTAACTGAGGCTATGCTTCTTGGTTTTGAGTGATCCAGGCTCTGAAACGAGGGCCTCCAGTGTTCTTTGTTAGCAAGCCAGCATCTGCCCACCCTCCTGTCCTACAATGGGAAGGACAGGCTGTGATGAGGGACAGGAAGAGCGCTGAGGCTGGGAGGCAGGAGCCAGTGGTCACTGTGAAAACCCCACCTGAGGAACCATCACCCCCATGGTCTGCATTCCTCTCCACACCCTTATTGGAAAGAGACATTTACGGATCATACATTCTGTTCTCATGAACGGTTGAACATGAGTCTCAGTAACTCCCGGTTCCCAAATCCCCACCAGTAGTTTTGCCACCCAGGACCAACACTGACACACAGGGGAGGCTGCACAGCTGCTTCATCAGAGGAGCTGCTCTGTGCGGAGGAACCTTCACATGCACAGAAGGCCACATGCATGTTCCCAGTTCAACACCCAGTCACATCCCAGCACACACACCCACAGTCACACACAGCCTTGCCGCTCACTGAGTCACACACACCTGTTCACGGTACATATGAAGATGTTCAAGCACTTGGGCTGTGCTCACACACACACTCCACAGTCATGAAGACAAAGCACACTCACCTTACACTCACTCACATACCCGCCCATCCTGGTGGACCATCTACCTCCCACCTAAAGGCACATCATCTCAGCAGAGTTCACTCTCATCAGACACCATCACACACTCACAGATGGTTACACTGGTCCAGGGTCCACACCTCACACCCCACAAGCATCTCACACCATAGCCTCAGGGTCTCGAGTCCACAAACACACAACTCTCGGTAAAGCATTCCCAGTAGAAATGCTAACATTTTCATCTTATAAAATCTCCCGTTTCCTTCTTGGTTTATGTGACTTAAGATTATTGAAGGCTGTGCCTTTTCAACTCACCTGTAGCTCTGACATTTTTGCTTCCTCTGGGCAACTCTTCAGAATTGTGCCCGTCTTCTGTGTGAATCTCTGAGTTGCAGCATTTAAATGGTCCCTGTCAGCCCAGTCCTCTGACTTCATTTCTGATTCCAAGCTCCTCCCAGCAAGCTTCCCTTGCAGTGTGAGAAAGACTCAGGTGTCAGGAAGAAACTCAGTCACAACCATAGCCGTTTGCAGGTCTGTGTCTGTAACGTACCAAAATGACAGTGGGGGGTGGGGGGAGGGGGGGGTACCAGGCTGTAGATTGAGTTACCAGAGAAATGCATAGATTAGGATGAGGTAGTGAGGAGTGATTGTAAAGCCCAGCCTTTATGCCTCTCAAGCCTTTTCTCCACTGTGCAGAATCTACTCAGAAGGTGTACATTTTCCCAGTTTGTACAATGGTTAAAAAAAAAAAAATTTGAGGTGGGAATTCTTGGAAAAGGCTTTGGCTCTAAAAGGTAATCTTTCTTTTTGCCTTCAAAGATTCTGGGACAGCACTGCCTTGATCCTCAGGGTGATCAGGGAGAGAGGTAATGAAAGTCCTTGCATGAACCTACCCCACGCTAGGCCCCTTGGCTCTACCAGGTGAGGGCTGCTCTCATCTGTCTGTCACACACCTGGGTGCTAGCTGTACCCTCTCCTTTCTCTTGGTGTCCATGTGAATCAAAGTTTCAGAGATACTGTTTCTCCTGCAGATTCCAAAGAAAGGTGAGATTGTTTGTTTCTGGTTTTTAACTTTTATTTGAGGTTCAGGGATACATGTGCAGGGAAACTCGTGTCATGGGGGTTTGTGGTACAGATTATTTCATCATCCAGGTACTAAGCCTAGTACCCAATAGTTTTTTGGTTTTTTTTTTTTTTTTTGCTCCTGTCCCACCTTTCACCCTCCACCCTCAAGTAGGCCCCAGTGTGTGTTGTTCCCTTCTTGGTGTCCATGAGCCTCATCATTTAGCTCACACTTCTAATGAGGACATGCAGTATTTTTGTAGTTTGCTAAGGATAATGGCCTCCAGCTCCATCCATGTTTCTGCAAAAGACATAATCTCGTTCTTTTTTGAGGCTGCGTAGAAGTCTATGGTGTATGTGCACCACGTTTTCTCTGTGCAGTCTGTCTTTTATGGGCATTTAGGTTGAATCCGTGTCTTTGCTGTTGGGAATAATGTTGTAATAAACATTCACGTGCACATGTTTATATGATAGAATAATTTATTTTCTTTTGGGTATATACCCAGTGACGGGATATCTGCATTGAGTGGTAGTTCTGTTTTAGCTGTTTGAGGAATCATCACATTGCTTTCCACAATGTGATGATTCCTCAGATTTACACTGCCACCAACAATGTGTAAGAGTTCCCTTTTCTTTACAAGCTTGCCAGCATCTGTTATTTTTTGACTTTTGAATATTATCCATTCTGACTGGTGAGAGATAGTATCTCATTGTGGTTTTGATTTGTATTTTTCTAACGTTCAGGGATGTTGAGCTTCTTTTCAAATGCTTTTTGGCCACATGTATGTCTTCTTTTGAAAAGTATCTGTTCCTGTCCTTTGTCTCCTTTTTTTTTTTTTTTTTTTGAGTCGGGGTCTCACTCTGACACCCAGGCTGAAGTGCAGTGGTGTAATCTCAGCTCACTGCAACCTCTGTCTCACTCAGGCAATCCCCCCTGCTCAGCCTCCTGAGTGGCTGGGATGACAGGTGCGTGCAACAACACCTGGCTAATTTTTCTATTTTTCGTAGACACAGGGTTTTACCATATTGCCCAGGCTGGTCTTGACCTCCTGGGCTCAAGCAATCCACCTACCTAAGCCACCCAAATTGCTGGAATTACAGGCATGAGCCATCATGCCCAGCCCTTGGCCCACCTTTTTTTTTTTAATGGGGTTGTGTTTTCTTTTCTTGTAAAGTTGTTAAAGTTCCTTATAGATGCTAGATATTAGACCTTTTCAGATACATAATTTGCAAATAATTTCTCCCATTCTGTAGGTTGCCTGTTGACACTGTTGATAGTTTCTGTTGCTGTGCAGTAGCTCTTTAGTTTAAATAGATCCGTTTGTCACTGTTTGCTTCTCTTGTGATTGCTTTTGGCATCTTCATTATGAACCTTTTGTCCATTCCTATATTTGAGAATGGTATTGCCTAGGTAGTCTTCCAGGGTTTTTATAGTTTTGGGTTTTACATTTAAGTTTACCCATCTTTAGTTGATTTTTCTACATAAAGCCAGGAAGGAGTTCAAGTTCAATCATTTGCATATGGCTAGCCAGTTATCCTGGAACCATTTCTTGAATAGGAAGTCATTTTTCCATTGCTTGTTTTGGTTAGCTTTGTTGAAGATCAGAGGGTTGTAGGTACGCCACCTTATTTCTGGGCTCTCTATTCTGCTGTACTGGTCTATGTGTCTGTTCTTGTACATGAACCATGCTGTTTGGTTACTGATGGCCCTGTAGTACAGTTTGAAGTTGAGTAATGTGATGCTTCCAGCTTTTTCTTTCTGCTTACAATTGTCTTGGTTATTCTATTCATTTTTGATTCCATATGCATTTGAAAATGGTTTTTTCTAATTCTGTGAAGGATGTCATTGGTAGTTCAATAGGAATAACATTGAATCTGTACATTTCTTTGGGCATTATGGCTGTTTTAATGATAATGATACTTGCTATCCATGAGCATGGGATGTTTTTCCATTTGTTTGGATCATCACTGATTTTTTAAGCAATGTTTTGTAATTCTCATTGTAACAATCTTTCACCTCCCTGGTTAACTGGATTTCTAGGTATTTTATTCTTTTTATGGAAAGTATGAATGGAATTCCATTCCTGATTTGGCCCTATGCTTCACTGTTGTTGGCATATAGGAGTTCTAGTAATATTAGCACTTTGATTTTCTATCCTGAAATTTTGCTAAAGTTGTTTACCAGCTTAAGGGTTGTTGGGACAGAGACTATGAGGTTTTCTAGATATAGAATCATGTCTGCAAACAGGGATAGTTTGAACTCATTTTCTTTTTTTATTTTTTATTTACTTTAAGTTCTAGGGTACATGTGCAGATCGTGCAGGATTGTCACATAGGTATACACACGCCATGGTGGTTTGCTGCCTCCATCCCCCCATCACCCACATTAGGTATTTCTCTTAATGTTATCCCTCCCCAACCTCCCCACCCCCTGCTATCGCTCCCCTAGTCCCCAATCCCCCACAGACCCATTAGACAAAGGGCTAATATCCAGAATGTACAAATAATTTTTATTACGCTTTAAATTCTGGGGCACATGTTCAGATCTTGCAGGATTGTCATGTGTTCTCATTGTTCAACACCCACTTATGAGTGAGAACATGCAGTATTTGGTTTTCTGTTCTTGTGTCAGTTTGCTGAGAATGATGGTTTCCAGATTCATCCATATCCCTGCAAAGGACATGAACTCATCCTTTTTTATGGCTGCATAGTGTTTTATGGTGTATATGTGCCACATTTTCTTTATCCAGTCCGTTCTCGATGGGCACTTGGGTTGGTTCCAAGTCTTTACTATTGTAAACAGTGCCACAATGAACATAGGTGTACATGTGTCTTTATAATAGAATGATTTATAATCCTTTGGGTATAAACCCAGTAATGGGATTGCTGGGTCAAATGATATTTCTATTTCTAGATCCTTGAGGAATCACCACACTATCTTCCACAATGGTTGCACTAATTTACACTCCCACCAACAGTGTAAAAGCATTGCTATTTCTCCACATCCTCTCCAGCATCTGTTGTCTCCAGATTTTTTAGAGATCAGCATTCTCACTGGCGTGAGATGGTATCTCAATGTGGTTTTGATTTGCATTTCTCTAATAACCAGTGATAATGAGCATTTTTTCATATGTTTGTTGGCCACATAAATGTCTTCTTTTGAAAAGTGCCTGTTCATATCCTTTGCCCACTTTTTGGTGGGGTTGTTTTTTTCTTTTAAATTTGTTTTAGTTCTTTGTGGATTCTGGATATTAGCCCTTTGTCAGATGGGTAGATTGCAAAATTTTTTTCCCATTCTGTTGGTTGCCGGTTCACTCTAATGATTGTTTCTTTTGCTGTGCAGAAGCTCTTAAGTTTTAATAGATCCCCTTTGTCTATTTTGGCTTTTGTTGCCATTGCTTTTGGTGTTTTAGTCATGAAGTCCTTGCCTATGCTTATGTCCTGAGTGGTATTGCCTAGGTTTTCTTCTAGGGTTTTTATGGTGTTAGGTCTTATATTTAAATATTTAATCCATCTGGAGTTAATTTTTGTATAAGGTGTAAGGAATGGGTCCAGTTTCAGCTGTCTGCACATGATTAGCCAGTTTTCCCAACACCATTTTATTAAACAGGGAATCATTTCCCCGTTGCTTGTTTTTGTCAGGTTTGTCAAAGATCAGATGGCTGTAGGTGTGTGGCATTACTTCTGAGGCCTCTGTCCTGTTCCATTGGTCTTTATCTCTGTATTGGTACCAGTATCATGCTGTTTTGATTACCGTAGCCTTATAGTATAGTTTGAAGTCAGGTAGTGTGATGCTTTGTTCTTTTTGCTTTGTTCATTTTGCTTAGGACTGTCTTGGCTATGCAGGCTCTTTTTTGGTTCCATATGAAGTTTAAAGTGGTTTTTTCCAGTTCTGTGAAGAAGGTCAATGGCAGTTTGATGGGGATAGCATTGAATCTATAAATTATTTTGGGCAGTATGGCCATTTTCACGATATTGATTCTTTGTAATCATGAGCATGGAATATTTTTCCATCTGTTTGTGTCCTCTCTTGTTTCCTCGAGCAGTGGTTTATAGTTCTTCTTGAAGAGGTCCTTCACATCCTTTGTTAGTTGTATTCCTGGGTAGTTTATTCTTTTTGTAGCAATTGTGAATGGGAGTTTGCTCTTGATTTGGCTCTGTGTTTGTCTGTTATTGGTGTATAGGAATGCTTGTGATTTTTGCACATTGATTTTGTATCCTGAGACTTTGCTGAATTTGCTTTTCATCTTAAGGAGATTTTAGGCTGAAGTGATGGGGTCTTCTAACTCTACAATCATGTCATCTGCAAATAGAGACAATTTGACTTTCTCTTTTCCTAATTGAATACCAAATGGTAAAGACCATCGGGACAGTGAAGAAACTGTGTCAACTAATGGGCAAAGCAACCAGCTAGTGGAGCATCTCAGATGGAGGGGTTGGTCCAGAATTATCCCCAATGGAAACGCTCCAGGAAGAAAGGTTACTCTTAGGAGAGGACTGGGTCATCAGTAGGGAGCTTCTAAGACCAAAGGCCAGGCTTCTGCAAGGGGAGGGAAGGCAGTGGGGGCACTTCAGAGGGTGGAAATGGAGGTTTCCTAACCTTGTGTCTGTGGGTGGAGATGAATCAGTTACAGGAAAGACCATCAGCGACAGCCAGTATTGAGTGCCCTGATGAAAGGGTTTCTTGCATGCATCTTTGACCGAGATTTCCACTCTACAAAGTACTGACTGTCATGTCCACTGTAGGAGCCTACAGCTCCTCTCTGTGAAACGAGTTTTCTCTGTCTCAGTCTGCAGGGAGAATGGGCAAGGGTGTGATCATCTGTGAGCACTCTTTAAATGAACAAATCGGATTTCTACATCTGTGCTCTACCTTTCCAGAAATAATACCGTATATCTTTTGTTCCCGAACTGAGGGGAGACGGCATATGAGTATCTTCTCAGGTGGTTTTCTTCTTGTCTTTTTTCCTGGTTAAGTGGAGGGACATGTGAGGTTTGGGGTTCAGGTAGGAAAACGGGATCCCTGAAGTGTTCCCCTCCCCTCTGTTTTCAGTGTAGAGAGTAAGGCTCCTATTCAACCCTGCTCAACTCAGACACAGTCCCACTCACCCTGTTACGGCTGAGTTATTCAAGCCTCCAATCACATTGCTTATCCCTGTGTGGCTGAAAACAGCTGCCTGACATTTCAGTGCAGTGACTCATCTGAAATTGGGTAGGGATTTTGGTTCAGAGTGTCTGCCATAAACTCCATGCTATCGACGAGTGTTACTCCTAATGTGTTCTCAGATCTTCCAGTGGCCTTGGCACTCACTCTTTGTGCCCCAGGAAAATTTATCCTCTTTGATTCCTCCCCCCTACCCATGAAATCCTCCAGGCCCTTTTGGTGATGACCACTACCTGTTTTACTGCTGAAAGCAAGAACCAAATTTTGTGAAGCTTGGAGAAGTTTCAATGAGCAAAGCCTAAGAGTTGAAGTAAGGAGGGATCATGCTGTCAGCTGGCTCTGGCAATCCCATGATCACTTAGAAACAGGGATTCCTAGACAACAGGAAGTCTGGTTATCACCCTCAATTGCACACACACACTGAAGAAAGGGAAACATCTCTACACACTCGCATCAACCCCCAAGCACCTAAAACTACAGACACACACCACCATGCCTGGCAAATTTTTAAATATTGGAAAGAGAGAATCTTGCTGCATTTCCTCGGCTGGTCTCCAACTCCTGGCCTCAAGCGATCCTCCCCACTTGGCCTCCCAAAGTGCTGCGGTTACAGGCCTCAGCAAACTTCATGAATGTCCATTGGAAGCTCTGCCTGAATGGAAATTAAACGTGTTACTTTCTTCTTTTGGGTGAATCTGTCTCTGAACCCAAGTCTCCCAATGTCCTTCCCTAGTGAATCAGGATCTGCTCATCACCCCGTCACACAATAGGAAGGACTGCTGGAGTGGGAGTCAGGGAAGTTGAGCCTGGGAGGCAGGAGCCAGTGCCTTCTGTGCGGACCCCGCCTGAGGAACCATGGGCCCCATAGCCTGCTTTCTCTTTCCCACTTTGCTTGGGAAGAGGCCCCTGAGGATTAACGCATTCTGTTCTCATGAATGCTGAGAGACGAGTCCTTAGTAACTTATGGTCCCCAAGATCCCCAACAGTTCTGCCACCCTGGATCCACATTGACACACATGGGAAGATGCACAGCTGCGTCATCAGAGGTGTTTCTGTGTGGGGGAGGAACCTTCTCATGAACAGAAGGCCAATGCATGTTCCCAGTTCAATACCTGGTCACATCCTAGCACACACACACACCCCGGTAACACAGAGCCACGCCACTCACTGAGTCATGCATGCCTGCTCACTGTGCATGTAAAGATGCCCATGCACTGGTCCAGCTGGGCTCACACACACACTCACATCACAGTCATGAAAATGAAGCACTGTCACCTCCTTATACTCACACACCCATCCACCTCCTACCTAAAGTCGCATCATTTCAGCAGAGTTCACTCTTACCAGACACTGTCACACACTCACAGAAGGTTACGCTTATCCAGGGTCCACACATCACACCCTACAGGCATCTCAGATGCCATTTCCCCAGGGTCTCTCTCCATACACCCACAACTCTCAGTAAAGCATTCACTGGAAAAGCTTATATTTTCATCTCATAAAATCTCCCTCTTTCTCTTCTTTGCGTAACTTAAGATATGGAAGGCTCTGCCTTTTCAACTCATGGATATCTGTGACAGCTCCATCTGGCCAGCTCTTCTGAATTGTGTCCAGGCTTCTGTGTAAATCTCTGAGTTGCAGAATTTAAATGGTCCCTGCCCTCTGGCTTCATTCCTGATTCAAAGCCCTTTCCAGCAATGTCTTCCCGTAGAGTGAGAAGGGGTGGGGTGTCAGAAACAGATTCAGTCACTACCATACCTGTTTGGAGGCCTGTGCCTGTGATGCAACAGAAATGACAGTGAGGGAGGTACTGGGGGAGGAAGGGGTCACCAGGGAAATGCACACCTAAAGGTGATAGAGTGAGGGTAAGGGGTGTCAATTCCATCCTCCGTGCTTCTCATGAAGCCTTTTTCTCCACTGTTCAGAATCTACCAGGGAAGGTATGCATTTTCCTAACCAGTACAGTGGTCAAAAGCTGGAGATCCTGGGGGCAAGGCAGTTGGCCTTGAAAGAAAATTCTCTTATTTCTCGTCCAGCAAGTTATGGGAAAACAGATCTTGATCCTCAGCAGGACCTGGGGAGAAGTATAGAAAACACTTGTGTCTTCTTTTTTTGTTTTATACTTTAAGTTCTGGGGCACATGTGTAGAATGTGCAAGTTTGTTACATAATATACACGTGCCATGGTGGTTTACTGCATCCATCCGCCTGTCATCTACATTAGGTATTTCTCCTAATGCTATCCCTCCCCCAATCCCCCCCAGCCCCTGCTATCCCTCCCCTAGCTCCCTCACCCCCCGACAGGCCCCAGTGTGTGATGTTCCCCTCCCCTGTGTCCATGTGTTCTCATTGTTCAACACCCACTTATGAGTGAGAACATGTGGTGTTTGGTTTTCTGTTCTTGTGTCAGTTTGCTGAGAATGATGTTTTCCAGCTTCATCCATGTCCCTGCAAAGGACATATATTCATCCTTTTTATGGCTGCATAGTATTCCATGGTGTATATGTGCCACATTTTCTTTCTTTACCCCCACTTCAGACCCCTTGGCTCTGCCAGGTGAGGGCCACCCCAACTCTGTCTCTCAGACACCTGGGCTCTAGGTATGCCCTCTTGTTTTTCTCTTTGTTTTCATGTGAATCAAAATCTCAGAGACTCTTCTCTTGCTGATTCTTGGAGAATGGTGAGATTTCTCACTCATAAGTGGGAGCTACACTATGAAGATGCATTTTCATTAGTATTAACAACAAATTCCACTTTCCCTAATCTAAAACCCTGACAGTTCATTTCCAAGCATACACTTCAAGTTTCTGCCCATGTAAATCAGCACCATCACACAGTTCTTTTGGTATATAAGGTACTTTCTTAAGATTAATTTGTAATGTCATCCCACTCCATTCCTTGGGTTTCGAGTCTAGGTATGGACATGGGGAGCAATGAAGAGAGTCAGAAGTCACATTAAGGAGATTTGGAAATCCCATTCTAGGCAACTACCCTCACACCCTGCCCAGAACTGAAGCCAATAAGAAATTACCACAGAAGGGGAAGAGGAACCGCTTTTCCTTGTAACAGATGGCCAATAGAATTTTGATTAATATCGCAGTTGTTCACCTGAACTGGGGAAAAAATATCAGTTCAGGGTATCTGGCCACCTAGTAAGTTGTACATAAAGACGTTGATGTTATTTCCTTCTCAGACATTCCAGCAATCTTATCAGTGATCCAGAGAGATTGATCTTCTTTGACTTCCATATCCTCTGCACAGTAGCCCATACTTCTGCTAGTAACAACTATTTCTTCTTTTCCAGCTTAAGCACACACAAAATTCTGTTAAATTTTGGTAAGTTTTAATGGCAGTTTGTGGGGAGAGGTGAAGAGTAATCTTTTCATTAGTGACCTCTGGGTTCACCCTGATAGACAAACCTAGGAGAAAATTTTGTAATTCATAATCCAAATATTATGACAAACTAGGAGAAAATTTTGTAATTCATAATCCAAATGTTAATTATATCTTCGACATACAAAAAACACAAAATAATGAAAGGTCCATGCAAGAGAAAATTATGAATAATATAAGAATAGGTCAAATTAAAAAAAAAATGACCTTCAGTGACCAAAAGGATGCACTAACTTCCTAGAAATGAGGAAAGTGTAAACAGTATCGAGGCTTATGATTTAACATACTATGAAGGCATTTTGGTGATGACCTACAGATTAAGTACCACGGAATAATATTGGTAGGAGAAGAAATTTGTACAGCATGTTTTGGAGAGCACTCTGAAGACTCAATCAAAGCTTATATTGTGCATAGAATGCCCATGAAGGCAGAGCACACATGTGAAGGTAACAGGAAAACAGGCAGCAAGGAAAGCACGCCACAAAACCTAGAGGTGACACCTGTCAGTTCCCCCCCCCCCCCCTCCCCCCCACACACACACACACAAATTTTACTTAAGCATACAGCCAAGTGGAGAGAAGATCACCCCCCACACATGAATATGTGCATACATGTGGTCTTCCCTGAGGCTCTTTCCCCATCTCCCGACCACACACCTTACCTTAATGACTCCTGCTAGATCAATTTCTACAAGACTCATTCAGCCAAAGTTGACAACTGCCCGAAATCCATTGTTTTGTTCATTTTCACTTTTTTGAATCAGTTGAGTTGCCTTTGGAGTCATTTGGTGGGTACAGTCCATCCTCCATTTAACATTGCTTTGTTTTGGTATTTTAAAATATTCTTTAAAAAAAAATCGTTAAAACCTGATGTTGGTAACATTTGCAACAAATACAGAGTTGGCCTAAAGCTTCACAGTTGGTCACAGAAGTCACCAAGAGGTCTTTGAGGAGACTGCCCCTGAGATTGTTAGCCACAGTGGTTCTCAAAATGTGGTCCCCAGACCAGCAGCATCAGCATCACCTGGGGAGCTTGTTAAAATGCATATTCGTAGGTTCCAGCTCAGAAATACTGAGGCAGAAACTGAGTTTGGGGGCCCAGCATGCTACGTTTTCACAAGCCCTGTAGGTGATTTTCATTCACACTAAATTTTGAGGATCCCTGGCTCAAACAGAACTTCATCTTCCCCTAACAGCGAAACAAAATGAAAACAAAACCTACAGACTGCCTGGGAATCCTAGACTACAATATATCCTAATGGCCAGTTCAGCAGAGTGTATAATAAGACACAAGTACAACAAACACTTATAGCCTTTGGGAATGAAGAATTCCCAAGTCTGGATTCTGGGAAAACATCTCCAGTAAATGGAGACAGGCTTACATTTGTTTACCAAAATACATTTATTTATTTATTTATTTTTTATTTTTTTTAAGATGGGGTTTCACCATGATGGCCAGGCTGGTCTTGAACTCCTGACCTCAGGTGATCCACCCACCTCAGCCTCCCAAAGTACTAGGATTACAGGCGTGAGCCACCACGCCCGGCACCAAAATACATTTATTAATGCAAGGAGGTTCATTTAAAAAAAAAAAAACGCTTCAGAAAGCGCTTACATCCTGAAGAGGTTTTGAGAATCTTTAGGGCAGACATTGTGCAAGTATTTCTGGCCTGATGGGAAGCAAGAAAGCTCACGCTGGGCTTTTGGACCTCAGGAGAATGGTCTGAAGCTCAGATTCTGAAAAGAAGAAGCTGGACCTGTAAGACCCACATCAGGGTGTGTGTGTGTGTGTGTGTTTTGTGTGTGTGTGTGTGTGTGTGTGTTAGAATCCTGTCTCTGGATTATATGTCATGGCACAGAAAGAAGCATTTCAACAACACAGGTAGCTGAGACTCTACTCATCCCATCTCAAGCTCTCAGCACCTGAAATTTTTTGTAATAGCCAAAAGCCATCAACTACGCCCATTAACAGCAGAATAAATTTTTTTAAATTGGTCCATTTACCCAAATAAAGTAATATGGTGACAAAATACAGCAAACACAGTATAGAAAATACAGTTTAAAATCCAGTAATGAGAATGAATGAACTTTACGTGCAAACAGTATAGAATATCTCAATGTGGAGTAAAAAAAAAGAACTAGGCACAAAAGAGTACATATTGAACTGGTGCCCACCCAAATGCACCATCCAGGGACCAGCCTGCTACTTCCACTGCTGGCACCACAAGTGCTGCCCAGGGACCTGAGGAATGGCCTGCCTGACCTGCTGCTGCCACTGCTAGTGCCCACGCCCATCACCTGGGGGCCTGAGGACCAGACTGCCTGTACCCCCCCACCACCACTGCCAGCATCCACATACGCTGCCTGGAGGGCTAAGGACTGGTATGGTGGGCCTGCTGCTGCCACCACCAGTGCCCATGTGTGGCACCCTGGGGCCCAGCGAGCAGCCCACCTGTTGTTAATATCCCGAACAAAGCCTCACCACAGTTTCTGCCATAACAACCACAGTTTAAACCACTGAAAAATTCAGACACTGCCGACATTAATTACAGCAAAGAGATCATGTGAAGACTACATTGTTGCCTCTATCAAAGCCAAAACACCCTACTCAACCAAAACTGTAAATACATCTGCAAGAAAAAGTTTCTTTGTGAAAGCCAGTTCCTAAAATTGGAAGAAGCAACTGTTACAACAAATGCACAGATACCAACAAAAAGACACCAGAAACATGAAAAAAGGAAATATGATACTCCAAAGGAATGCTGTAATTATGCAGTACCAGGTTTTCTTTTCTTAAAGAAAAGAAAATCTATGAAAGGCCCAAAAAGGAATTCAAAACAGTGATCTTAAGGAAACAACAAAATATGAGAGAACACAGCCAATACCAAGAAATCAGGGAAACAATTCATGACCTGAATGAGAAAGTCAATAAAAAGATGGATATAATCAAAAGAGCCAAACCCCCAAAATAATCTAGTTATTCATGTCTCAAAAAAAAAGGAAAAAGGAAAGTGAAACTGAGTGTTCTGGGTCTCCTGAGGGCCCTTGAATGTCTTTTTCCTTCACTTGGAATAAAATCCAAACTTCTTCACCTTGCTCTGATTTTGACTGGTCTTTCCAGTTTGAACCTTTCCCGATATTCCTCTCCCACACTACACCTCAGCTACAGTGGCCTCTTATCTGCACCTCAGACATAAAAAGGTTTTTCCTGTCTCTGGGCCTTCGCATTTGATGTTCTGGTGTTCCCTTTGCTTAGAACTCTTCCCTCTCCTTCGGTGAAAATGATACTTCCTCACAGAGGTCTCACCTTTAATCTACTGCACATCCTCTAAATCAGTGCTGTTGGTGGCATTCATCACCAGTAGTATCTGAACTGTGTATTGGCTTGTTTCTCTTTTTTTTTTTTTTTTCTGGAGACGGAGTCTTGCTCTGTCACCAGGCTGGAGTGCAGTGGCACGATCTCGGCCCACTGCAACTTCACCCTCCCAGTTAAAGGGATTCTCCTGCCTCAGCCTCCCAAGTAGCTGGGACTACAGGCCTGTGTCACCACACCCACCTAATTTTTGTATTTTTAGTAGAGACAGGGTTTCACCATGTTGGCCAGGATGGTCTCGAGCTCTTGACCTCATGATCCATCTGCCTTCACCTCCCAAAGTGCTGGGATTACAGGCGTGAGCCACCGTACCCGGCCTTGTTTCTTTTTTTATTTCCTGCTTTCCTCTCTAGAATGCCAGCACTTGGGAAGGCAGGCTAAATTCTATTTTTGTAAATCCCAATTTCGTATTCACTGGAACAAATCTTAGCAGAGCAGGCATTCAAATAATTAAGTAAACAAATGAAGAAGGGTCAAGGGTGTTTTAACATTAAGTTCTGCAAAATTCCCTGTTACTGGGGAGCTCATACCCTTTGAATATATTACCCTCTTTCCATCCGCTACTCCAGGGACTGATTCTAAAATTTATATGGAAAATTTGAGGCCCATTTTATCCTTTCAGACAGGATTTGGAAGGGAGTTTCTACCCTTGACCGTGTTAGAAGTTTTCCTGTATTTTATTCCTATAAAAGCCATAGATGGAGCCAGGTCCATTGGCTCACTTCTATAATCCCAGCACTTTGGCAGGCCAAGGCTGGAGGATCTCTTGAGCCCAGGAGTCGAACGCTACAGTGAGCTGTGATGGCACTGCTACACTCTAGTCTGTTGTTGTCTTGACTGGAAGAGGTTGGACTGAGATGGGTGGGTGAAGGGCTTAACCTCCCATCATCCCAAACTCCCAGCAGGACGCCTCCTGATGCACTCCAGGTCTCACTGGAAGCCGCCCATGCACAGAGCACCTCCTTCACCTTCCAAATTTGAGTTATCTTACCAAGTTTTTCTCTCTGTGCCTTATTTACTCATTTATCCCAATTGATATTCTTGAACATTTTATCCATTTTCTGTTTGCTTGACTTCCCTTTGTTTTCTTCCACTCTTTGGGGTCAGAGGTCAGTGAATTACAGTTATATTCCCAGCTTCCTATACAGCCTCAGGCATAGAGTAGGTTCTCAATAAACAAGATATTGAATGGATTATTGGAGGGAGTGGCATTAGGGTAGGACAGGGTGGGGACATGATTACATTACAAAAATTGCTTAAATAATCAGGCCTTTTAGCCCAGCCGTCACATAGAGTCAGCTCAGGAGTTCTGCGGCACACAGCTGATCAAACCACTGTGTCTCCAGAGGACATGATGCCAGGTAAGCTGGGTGAAGGCAGGAGGCCGGGGGTTGAGTGACTGGATTGCAGATACATCAGGTGAGAGATGTGGGATCTTGTGGTGGCTTCTGGGCTTTGTCAATGCTGGGTAGACAATTTTAGAAACCACTGGGTTGTACCGACAAGGACCCTTTGAAAAACAATTTGCAATGGGACTCCAGTAACTTAGGAGTTTGTTTCTCCGCATCCCTTTTTATAAAAAGATGGGGTCTTGCTTTGTTGCTCAGGCTGGCCTCTAGCTCCTGGGCTCTTGTGATCCTCCCACCTCACCCTCAGGAGTAGCTGGGACTTATAAGTGTGTGCCATCATGCCCAGCTAATTTTTAAATTTTTTTGTAGAGACAGGATCTCACTTTGTTGCCTAGACTGTCTTGAACTCACATCCTTTTTAATACCTAGTACAGTCATACTTCTTAAATGTCAGTCCATGGATGGGTATAAAATAGTACGTGATCTTTAATTCCCATTTATTTATTAACCAGTGTAATTGAATCTGCTCACTCTATTTTAAAGGTCATTATGTTTTCCCCTCATGCTAATTTTTGTATTTGTATTGTTTCCCATTTTTTAGTATTTTTTTCTTGAGGCTTAGAAGAATATTTTTGTTGTCTTCTAGATACTAATAATTTATCTCTTATATGTGTTGCAAATATATTCTCCCAGCCTGTCTTGTGTTTTTCAGTTTACTTATGAGTACTATTGTACAAATATTCTAAGAGTTGCCATTGTGATATTTATCAACATTTTCCTTTTATAATTCTACTTGTAAAACATAGTTTAGAAGTGTATTTCTGGCCAGGCACACTGGCTCATGCCTGTAATTCCAGCACTTTGGGAGACCAAGGCGGGCAGATCACTTGAGGCCAGGAGTTCGAGACCAGCCTGGACAACATGGTGAAACCCCATCTCTATTAAAAATACAAAAATTAGCTGGGCATGGTGGCATGTGTCTGTGGTCCCAGCTACTTGGGAGGCTGAGACACAAGAATTGCTTGAACCTGGGAGGCAGAGGTTGCAGTGATCTGAGATTGCACTGCTGCACTCCAGCCTGGACAACAGAGCAAGACCCTGTCTCCAAAAAAAAAGAAAAAAGTGTATTTCTTGGCTACAGACATAAATGTAATTTTACTTATATTTTAACTTTTTAAAATGATTTTATACTATGTTTGAAATAGATACTTGGTGCCACAAAGAAAAATTAGTACTGGGACAAAGGATCTCTCAGCAAAGCAATTCTTTTTACTTCCTGCAGAAAGAGTTCTCCTATAGCAATCTTGTCATGAGAGTACAACGAACAAAGGAAAGCAGACATATTTATTTCTTACACATTGGGGTTGTCCTTACTGCCGTATGGGATCTCTGTTAGCTGGAGCCAGACCTCACAATCTAAACTAAAACCTGATTGGCTAATGAAAGGAATGGAGAGCAAAAACGGGAAGTCCAAATAAGGAAGGGGCATAGGCTGTGAGTGGGGGACATGCCTGTGAGCACGTTCAGCACAGATATCTTGGTTAAAGTACGAGGACATAGAATGTACCACATGCCTGTAAGCATGGCTAACAGCCACATAGTATAGGACTTCTGGGAAAAAGGCAAAAAGTCTTTTAAAGAAAATGTTTAAAACAAACTATTATTTCTAACACGAATTTTTTTTTCTTAAACAAGAAAGGAAACTTTGAAGTGGAACTTTATACTTCCCACATTCTAATAGAAAAAGTATGCATCAACAAGCTCATTTATCAAAACTTGTACCTGGCTCTTCTAATACATTTTTCTATTCTTTAATACTAAATTTACAAAAATACTAATTAGTCAATTTTACATATTGACCTCTCAGCTTGGTAGATGATTTTGCCACCTCCCTCCTCGATTTCACCACCTATAACTTACCAATGGACAGTGTTGCTTTTCTAAAGACCAGTAGAAATCTAATTACTGTTCCTCTGAATGGAAATTCTACTTCCCTTTAGAAGCTTTTGGAACTTGCTGTATATTCTTGGTATTCTGATATTTTTGCAACAGTGATCCTTTTGTTCATTTATTGTGCTCATCGTGGGCTAGCTTCAATCTGGAAACCCCTGTGCCTCATCTCTCAAATCTTGATTTTTTATTTATTTATTTTTTTGAGACATAGTCTCACTCTGTCGCCCAGGCTGGAGTACAGTGGCACGATCTCAGCTCACTACAACCTCCGCCTCCTGGGTTCAAGTAATTCTCCTGCCTCAGCTTCCCAAGTAGCTGGGATTACAGGCGCCTGCCACCACACCCTGCTAAATTTTTTATTTTTGGTAGAGACAGGGTTTTACCATGTTAGCCAGGATGGTCTTGATCTCCTGACCTTGTGATTTGCCCGCTGCGGCCTCCCAAAGTGCTGGGATCACAGGGGTGAGCCACCGTACCCGGCCTCAGATCTTGAATTTTTAAAATATTTTTGTGATACTCTCTGAAACTTCTTTTAGTCAGAGGTAGTTTTAGTCAGAGGTAGTTTTAGTCACATAAATATTGCTATTTTTTCTACTTCCTGGAATAGCTTTCTCTTCCAACTCTTCTACTGCATAAGGATTTATTTTTAGCTATTGATTTCAAAGAACATTTCTTATCAGATTTTCCTTTCTTTTCAAGACTTTCTTGATGTGAGTGCAATATCTTTCTTTTTATTTATCTGAGAATATTAATTTTAACATTTATATATGTTTTTTCTTTTTTCTTGTTTTTTTTTTTGAGATGGAGTTTTGTTCTGTCACCCAGGCTGGAGTGCAGTGGAGTGATCTCAGCTCACTGCAACCTCCACCTCTCTGGGCCAAGTGATTCTCCTGCCTCAGCTTCCCAAGTAGCTGGGATTACAGGCACCCACCACCACACTTTGCTAAATTTTGCATTTTTGGTAGAGACAAGGTTTTACCATGTTGGCCATACTAGTTTCAAATTCCTGATCTCAAGTGAATCCACCCTCCTTGGCCTCCCAAAGTGCTAGGACTACAGGTGTAAGCCACTGCACCTGGCCTTATTTCTTAAGAAAATATTATGTTTATTTGCTGTTTTCTTCCTCTTTCTTTTACTCTTCCACCTTTCCCTTCTTTTTCTCTCTTTGTCTCTGTCCCTCCCCCCTCTCTCTCTTTCTTTCTTTCTTTCTTGCTGTCCCCCCCTCTATTTCAGGGTTTTTCTTCATTATCCTTTAAATTTTTGTCCTCCCTTTGTGTCTAAACAAATGCTGAGAAGCTAAGAGAAACCTGTGTGCTTGATCACTTGTCTTCACTATGCGATGATTAGGCAGCATGTTGCCTTTTGTTTTTCCATGTATTTGTATGAGGAATAAGAGCATCCTAAAAATAGAATCTTTCATATAAAATAGATGACCGTGAGAATCAGGTTTTACTAGATGATGAAGTCTTATTTATATTCTAAACCATAGTAAAAACTCCCATTCTGCACTAATGCCGTTTGCATCTTTGTCCCCTCAAAATCTCTGAAACGTGATCCCCATTGTTGGAGGTGGGGCCTCTTGGGAGGGGTTTGGTGGCTCATGGGAGTGGATCCCTCTGAATGGCTTAGTGCCATTTTCATGGTAATGAGTGAGTTCTCGGTAGTTGACAGGAGATCTGGTTGTTTAAGAGACTCTGGGACCTCCCCCCTGCTCTCTGTTGCTCCCACTCTCACCATGTGTCACTTTGCTCCCCTTCACCTTCTGTCCTGAATGGAAACTTCCTAAGGCCCTCACCAGAAGCAGATGCCAGCACTATGTTTCCTGTATAGCCTACAGAACTGTGAGCCAATTAATTCCTCTTTTCTAATTTAACCAGCTTTAGGTATTCCTTTATAAATGCATAATGGACTAACATATGCACCAAGCCTGTAATTAACAGACTTGCTTCTTTGGTGACTCACATCTTCCCTAATGGAGTGAACTTTCTGGGACTGTTTTACTGATACAGATACGGAGGCAAACAATACAAGTGTAGTGACGCTCCCAAAGTCACCAAGCTGCTAGTAAATGAGAGAATCAACAATCATCCTCAGGTCACTAAGCTTCATCTTTGCTTCCCCACTGACCCTTAATAAATGGCCAAACCAATAGCTTCAGGGTCTCACAGGCCAACAAACGTAGACAGCAGTGCCACTGAGTCTATGACTGGTTAGGATAATAGGGTCTCAAATACCGTGTGAATCTTATAAACTCATATAAACCTGGTGTCAATATCATGCCACTGTTCTATTCTGTCTCAATAAGGACTGATAAGGTTTGGCTGTGTCCCCACCCAAATCTCATCCTGAATTGTAGCACCCATAATTCCCATGTATTGTGGGAGGGGCCCTGTGTGAGATAATTGAATCATAGGGGCAGTTTCCCCCATGACATTCTCATGGTAGTGAATAAGTCTCATGAGATCTGATAGTTTTATGAGAGGTTTCCCCTTTTGCTTAGTTCTCATTCCCTCCCTTGCCTCACCACTGTGTAAGATGTGGCTTTGCTCCTCCTTGCCTTCCACCATGATTGTGAGGCCTCCCCAGCCATGTGGAACTGTGAGTCCATTAAACCTCTTTCCTTTGTAAATTACCCAGTTTCAGGTATGTCTTTATTAGTAGCATGAGAAACAGAAAGATGTCCCTAGGTTGCTAAGAAAACAGATTGGTGTCCAAAGTCATGGAGAGGTTGATATTCCTCCCCCAGGGGCTGTAGAATGAGGCCACAGAAATAAGATTTTCCCATTTGTGCCTTAAAAATGTGTCCTGCTCAGTGGAAGTTGGCACTGATTCTCTGGGAATGCAGAACACTCCCAGAAAGAGGATGAGAAGTGGGTCTCATGAATTGAATGTTTAGCCTAAGCTCTTGATTCCCAGGCCAAGCTCAGGAAAGAAGCTTACCTTTGGATATGGATATATATATATATATATATCACACATACACACACACACAATATATCTATACATAGATATATTGTGTGTGTGTGTTTGCATTCCAATAAAACATTAAATTTTATTTCCATAGGTTATTGGGGAACAGGTGGTGTTTGGTTACATGAATAAGTTCTTTAATGGTGATTTGTGAAATTTTGGTGCACCCATCACCCGAACAGTGTACACTGCACCATATTTGTAGTCTTTTATCCCTCACCCTCTTCCCACTCTTTCCCCGTAGTTCCCAAGGTGCATTGTGTCATTCTTATGCTTTTGCATCCTCATAGCTTAGCTCCCACTTACAAGTGAGAACATATGATGTTTGGTTTTCCATTCCTGAATTACTTTACTTAGAATAATCGTTGCCAATCTCATCCAGGTTTCTACAAATACCATTAATTCATTCCTTTTTATGGCTGAGTAGCATTTCATCATATATATGTATACACATACACATACACACACACACACATATACACCAGAGTTTCTTTATGCACTCGTTGATTGATGAACATTTGGATTGGTTCCACATTTTTGCAATTGCAAATTGTGCTGCTATAAACATGCATGTGCAATTATCTTTTTCATATAATGACTTCTTTTCCTCTGTGTAGATACTCAGTAATGGGATTGCTGGATCAAATGGTAGTTCTACTTTTAGTTCTTGAAGGAATCTCCACACTGTTTTCCATAGTGATTGTACTAGTTTACATTCCCACCAGTGGTGTCAAGTGTTCCCTGTTCATGGCATCCATGACAACATCTATTATTTTATTTTTTGATTATGACCATTCTTGTGGTTTTGATTTGCATTTCCCTAATCGTTGGTGATGTTGAGCATTTTTTCATATGTGTATTGGCCATTTGTAATTCCGTATCTTTTTTTTTTTTTTTTTGAGATGGAGTCTCACTCTGTTGCCCAGGTTGGAGTGCAGTGGTACAATCTCGGCTCACTGCAACCTTCACCTCCCAGGTTCAAGTGATCCTCCTGCCTCAGCCCCTCTAGTAGCTGGGATTATAGGCATGTGCCATCATGCCTGGCTAATTTTTGTATTTTTAGTAGAGATGGGTTTTTGCCACGTTGGCCAGGCTGGTCTCAAACTCCTGTCCTCAGGTGATCCTCCCACCTCGGCCTCCCAAAGTGCTGGGATTGCAGACGTGAGCCACAAGTGGAGCATTTAGGCCATTTACATTCAATGTTAGTATTAAGATGTGAGGTACTATTCCATTCACTGTGCTATTTGTTGCCTGTATAACTTGTTTTTATGTGTGTTTTCTTAATTTGTATTTTTGTTTTATAGGTCCTGTGAGATTTATGCTTTAAAGAGGTTCTGTTTTGATGTGTTTCCAGGATTTGTTTCAAGATTTAGACCTCCTTTCAGCAGTTCTTACACTGCTGGCTTGGTAGTGGTGAATTCTTTCAGTATTTGTCTGAAAAAGACTGTATCTTTCCTTCATTTATGAAGCTTAGTTTCACTGGATACAAAATTCTTGGCTGATCATTGTTTTGTTTAAGGAGGCTGAAGCTAGGGCCCCTGTCCCTTCCAGCTTGTAAGATTTCGTCTGAGAAACCTGCTGTTAATCTGATAGGTTTTAAAAAAAATAGGTTACTTGGTGCTTTTGCCTCACAGGTTTTAAGATTCTTTCCTTCATCTTGACTTTAGATAACCTGATGACAATGTACCTAGGAGATATGCTTTTTGTGGTGAATTTCCCCCGTGTTCTTTGAGCTTCTTGTATTTGGATGTCTAGGTCTCTAGCAAGGCTGGGGAAATTTTCTTCTATTATTCCCCAAATATTTTCCCCCGAACTTCTGCATTTCTCTTCTTCCTCAGGAACGCCAATTATTATTAGGTTTGGTTGTTTAACATAATCCCAGACCTCTTGGAGGCTTTGTTCATATTTTCTTACCCTTTTCTGTTTGTCTTTGTTGGATCAGGTTCATCTGAAAACCTTTCCTTCAAGCTCTGAAGTTCTTTCTTCTGCTTGTTCGATTCTATCGCTGAGACTTTCCAGAGCATTTTGCATTTCTGTGAGGGCATTCACTGTCTTCTGAAGTGTTGATTATTTTTTATTTTATGCTATCAATTTCACTGAAGAGTTCTCCCCTCATTTCTTGTATCTTCTTTATTTTTATTTATTTATTTTTTTTAAATTTCCTTAAATTGGGCTTCACTTTTCTCTGGTGCCTCCTTGATTAGCTTAATAACTGACCTTCTGAATTCTTTCTCAAGTAAATCAGGGATTTCTTCTTGGGTTGGATTTATTGCTGGTAAGCTAGTGTAATTTTTTTAGGGGGTTGTTAAAGAACCTTGTTTTGTCATATTACCAAATTTGGTTTTCTGGTTCCTTATCATTTGGGTAGACTCTGCCAGAGGGAAGGTCTGGGGCTCAAGGCTATTGTACAAATTCCTTTGTCCCACGGGTATTCCCTTGATGTAGTACTCTCCCTCTTTTCCTCTGAATTTTTTTAATGAAAGCCTTTTGTCTGTTCCCTCTGCAGAAAGGCCAAAGCGTGATCGTCGGCGTCGCACAATAATTCTCCCCCAACAACTCAAGGCATTGAGAAAAATGTTTGAAGAGACCACGCACCCAAGTTTGGCTACAATGGTGAAACTGGCTTCAGAGCAACACCTCGATCTATCTGTAGTAAAGGTCTGTCCCCAAGTGTATCTGTAGGTAGCACGCCTAACCCAGAGCTTCACACACACTTTTAATCATTGTTACAACAATTCCTATTTCTTGACAATTGCTGTGTACAAGGACAGATGTTAAGCACTTTATATTTTTATTGTCATGAGCACCCACACTATTGAGGGGACACTAAGGCTCACATAGAAGAGCTGTCTTCCTGCCAGGAGCAGTGGCTCACATCTGTAATCCCATCACTTTGGGAGGCTGAGGCGGGCGGATCATCTGAGGTCAGGATTTTGAGACCAGCCTAACCAACATGGAAAAACCCTGCCTCTACCAAAAAGACAAAATTAGCCGGGCATGGTGGCATATACTTGTAACCCCAGCTACTCAGGAGGCTGAGGCAGGAGAATTGCTTGAACCCAGGAGGCAGATACTGTGGTGAGCCGAGATCATGCCATTGCACTCCAGTCTGGGCAATGATAGCAAAACTCCCAAAAAAAAAAAAAAAAAAAAAAAAAAGAAGAGCTGTCTTCCAAGCATTATAAACATAAGGAGCTGGAATTTGAACCCAGATCTTTCCAACTCCAGACCCACCATGCTACACAGGACTGTCTGAGGCTGGATCTCAGATACTCCCATTTGGGTCTATTCTTGTGTATTCAGGACAGGTTCTGCTTAATGAGGACATTCACAGTCATCCAGCTGCCTGTCACTAAGTTCCCACAGAGTATTCAGGGAGAACACCTGGATGAACTCTGAGGACATCCCAAGCTAAACTCTCACCCCATACTCTGACTTTAAAATACTTTCTCTGGGCACCAGGCATAGTGGCTCACACTTGTAATCCTAGCACTTCGGGAGGCGGAGGCAGGAGGATCACTTGAGCTCGGTTCAAGACCAGACTGGGCAACATAGCAAGACCATGTTTCTACAAAAAAATTAAAAATTAACCAGGCATGGAGGTGCATGCCTTTAGTCCCAGCTACTTGGGAGACTGAGATAGGAGGATTGCTTAAGCCTGGAACTTGGAGGCTGCAGTAAGCTATGACTGCACCACTGCACTAAAAAAATCCCCACTAATACAAATACCCTTTTGCTTAATACATCATGACCTAGGTCATATTCCATTGCTAGTACAATCCTACACCCACTTTTCCCTTGAAACCCAGGACGGCAGAGGATAGAAAGAGCTTCCCTTGTTCTAATAAATGTAAGACTAACTCTCTCTCACACCAAAAAACCAAATTCCTGAGTAACATGAGGATGCCCCTTTATACTCAACCCCCATTATTAACTTCTCCTCTCCTCCTTCCTAGACATGGTTCAAGAACCAGCGGGCCAAATGGAAGAGGCAGCAGAAGCAGCAAATGCAGCCACAGCTATCACTAGGAGCATCAAGCCAGACTATTTCAGTGAAGGAGGAGACTCCCTCAGCCATAACTACTACAGACATTCGTCCAATAAGTCCTAGAATCTCTAATGCAAATGACCATGATCTACATGAGCCTTCTGGTATCAAGAATCCTGGAGAAGCCGGTGCCTCTGTGGGGGATTCATCCTGGCATTCTCAGTCACACGACATTGAACAAATATGTCTGGGGGCTTCGGATCTTCCTTGGGCCTCCACTCCCTATGAAATAGATGAATTTGTAAAGATCTATGACCTGTCAGAGGAAGATGATACCAGCAGCCTAAATCGGTATCTTTTTCCTCCCAGTGTGCCTGGAGTATGATCAGCTCCAGTCCTCAGTGACTTTAGGGGGGCCCCCCTGTAATCCCAGCACTTTGGGAGGCCGAGGTGGGTGGATCACCTGAGGTCAGGAATTCGAGAACAGCCTGATCAACATGGAGAAACCCCATCTCTACTAAAAAAATACAAAAAAATTAGCTGGGCATGGTGGCGCATGCCTGTAATCCCAGCTACTTGGGAGGCTGAGGCAGGAGAATCGCTTGAACCCAGAAGGCGGATGTGGCAGTGAGCCGAGATCACACCACTGCACTCTAGACTGGGCAACAAAAGTGAAACTCCATCTCAAAAAAAAAATAATAAAACAAAAAAAAACAAAAAAAAACACAAACTTATGCACAACTCATAGGGGAGGCCTGTGATCTGACCCACTGATACATATTTCCAAACACCTTTAATGGGTCGATCCCCAGTCTAAATAGATCAGAGGCTGTGAATTTATCTTTTTCTGTAAGAAAAAACAATAAAGGAACTCCCCCTATCTTTCATCATTGCCTGCATTTTCTGGCTCCATTTTACTGCCTCCTCGCCCAAATTTCAGCATTAAAGACTGTCATCAGAGAAGTGACACCAGCAACACAGTGAACAATGACATGGGAGGTTCCTGACTCTGATGCACTGAATAAACATCGACACCTGGATCAGTTCTCTCTGGAAGAAAATCAGAAACGAGTTGAGACTTCTATACGCCAGGCAACTGAGAAAACGTCTTATCAAACAGGGAGCAGTGGCTCACGCCTGTAATCCCAACACTACTAAACCCCATCTCTACTAAAAATACAAAAATTAGCCGGGCATGGTGGCACATGCCTGTAATCCCAGCTACTCGGGAAGCTGAGGCAGGAGAATCGCTTGAACCCGGGAGGCAGAGGTTGCAGTGAGCCGAGATCATGCCACTCCAGCCTGGGTGACAGAGCGAGACTTTGTCAAACAACAACAACAAAAATGGCAGGAAAAGCTGAAGCACTCAGGAACCAAATCCACCCTGAACACTGAGCATCCACCCTGAGCACTGAGCATCCAATCAGGAAGGAATTCCTAGTTCCCAGCTTCTCCCCCGAGGAGAGAAGGGGTGAACCACACATAGCCCTCTAACTGTTAATGGTTAAGTTCCTAACTAGCCTGCATCAGGGAGTTGACTAGGTAGATAAACTACAGACTTTCAAGAGGCTGAACAGAAGCTCAGTGCCTCCCAAGCCTTCACCCTCAGCTCAGCCCACCAATAAATCCAGGTCTGTCAATTCCTCCTGAAAGAAGTTTGTCCACACATCAATCACCCCAGCTTTTATTGCTGCCACTCAAGGGACTGCATCCTGAACCTCCTAGCTCTGGAAATGGAAGGGATTAGGCATATGTGAGGCTCCCTAGCTCACAGAAGAAAAAGGTGGTTTTAAGCAGCCACACAAGCACTTCAGGGTTAGCCTTCCTCCGCCACACTCCCCCAACCAGAGCAGTGCAGAGAAGGGGTCAAACGCACAGCTCCCAGTTTCTCCTCAAAAAGGATTTGCCAGCACACTGTTCCAGCTGCTGCTTGATAGTCCTGCTTTTAACCAGCCTGTATCCGGGAGTTCACAGGACAGACAAATGCTGGACCCTCGGGAGCCTGCACAGGAGTTCAGACACTCTCCAAGCCTTTTGCCCTTGCTTGCTCCAGTGGGAAATCTACAGACTCTCCCTGGAAGGAGTTTTTCCATGCAGTGAGCACCCAAACTTTTACAGCTTCCACTGCATCCTCAATCACCTATCTCTAAGAAGTGAAGGGACTTGGCATTCGCTCGTTTCCCTGAATCACAGCAAAGAGGTGATTTTAAACTGATGCACAAGCATTTCCAGGACACTGGAATATTCCCAGGGGCCTGAGGCTGAGCACACCCAGCTAGCCACTACCACCTCAGGTGGCATCTACCTGCATGTGCCACTTATGGGCCTGGAGACTGGCCTGCTCAGCCCATCGCAGCCATCACCAACACTAGCACAAGCTGACTGGGAGCTAGATTGTCCTGCCAATGTTATTGCCATTGCCTGTGCCACACTTGCTGCCCAGTGGCCCCAGGAACTGTGCATCTACCTGGCCCATGGCTGCCAATGCCAGCATCCAGGCAAGCCACCTGGAAGCCCAGGAATTGGCCCACCCGAACCTGCTAAGACCTGTGCCAGCATACACCACCCTAGGGCTCAAGGACAGGCACACTTGGCCCACCACTACCACCACTGTGCCCAAGATCTGGCCCGCCGGGCATCCCCCTGTCCCCAGAAAAACTTCACAGCCTCCACTAACAATTACACATTAAGTCACAGAGGAAATAACACACGCTACTGAAGTTGCTTACAGCCAAAGAAATCATACGAAGATTATACCTGGATAAAGAATTCAAAATAATGATATTAAAGAAGCTCAGCGAGATAGAGAAGAACTCAGAAAAATACTACAAACAAATTAGAAAAACAATTCAGGATATGAATGAGAAATTTACCAAAGATAGACTTAAAAAAAAAAAAAACCAGACAAATTCTGGAAAAGAAAACTTCATTGAATGAAATACAAAATAGATTTGAAAGCTTCAGCAATTGACTAAATCAAATAGAAAAAAGAATTTCAGAACCTGAAGCCCTATCTTTTGAAATAACCCAGGAAGACAAAAGAGAAAGAATTTAAAAAGAATGATAAAAGCCATATGAGATACCATAGAGCAATCAAATTTTCAAATTATTGGGGTCCCAGAAGGCAAAGAGAGAGCAAAAGGTTAAAAAAATCTTTGAATAAAATAATAGGCTGGGCGCAGTGGCTCATGCCTGTAATCCCAGCACTTTGGGAGGTCGAGGCAGGTTGGTCACTTGAGGTCAGAAGTTCAAAACGAACCTAGCCCACATGGTTGAAACCCCGTCTCTACTAAAAATACAAAATTAGCCAGGCACAATGGCACATGACTGTAATCCCAGCTACGTGGAAGGCTGAGGCAGGAGAATCTCTTGAACCTGGGAGGCGGAGGTTGCAGTGAACCAAGATCGTGCCATTGCACTCCAGCCTGGACAAAGAGAGTGAAACTCTGTCTCAAAATAATAATAATAATGTCTGTTAATTTTTTTTTAAATGTCTAGCTTGATCTTAAAGGAATGAATGATTCCCTAAGAGAACTTAGTGAGGGCTGGGGGCCTTGAGTTCTGCCAGCCAATCCCAGGAGTTAGCTGTTAAGAGTCACTACTCACCTTTGCAAAATTCAACTTGATCAGTGACCTCTCCTTTAGTTTCAGGAAGAAGAAGCAAGAACCTTTAAATAATTAGTAAGTAAGTGACTGATGTGAAGAAACACTGAGGCTCTAAAGCTGGATGGAACAAGAGACTGGACTATTCTCTGAACATCTAAGTCTATGCAGCTATAAACAAGAAGGTAAGGCTGCAGGAGCTGACCCTGAGGCCCCAAGATGCATCAGTAAACCAGGATGGTAGCAGCTGCGGAGCTGTGTGGTGCAGCAGTCCCCAACATTTTTGGCACCAGGAACCGGTTTCGGGGAAGGCAATTTTTCCACAGATGGCGGCAGCCCACCGGGTAGGTGGGGGTGGGTGGGGTGGGGGTGGGGGGTTGTTTTGGGATGTTTCAAGCTCATTTATTGTTCACTTTATTTCTATTATTATTACATTATAACATATAATTAAATAATTATACAACTCACTATAATGTAGAATCAGTGGGAACCCTGAGCTTGTTTTCCTGCAACTGGATGATCCTACATGGGGGTGATGGAAGACAGTGACAGATCATCAGGCATTCGATTCTCATAAGGAGCTGTAACCTATAGATCCCTCAAATGTACAGCTCATAATAAAGTTTGCGCTCCTGTGAGAATCTAAGGCCCTAGCTGATCTGACAGGAGGCGGAGCTCAGGCTGTAATGCCAGCGATGGGGGAGTGGTTGCGAATAGAGATGAAGCTTTGCTCACTGGCCCGCTGCTCACCTGGTGTGCGGCCTGGTTCCTAACTGGCCACCATGGGTACGGGTCTGTGGGGGCGGGGAGCGGGGGTGCTGGGGACCAGTGGTGTAGAGTGCGCTCTTGTAACCCTCCCAGCCTCTAAGTGAGTGCAGATTTGCAAACACAACCACGTCTCTAGAAGGGACCCTATGAGCTGGAGGATGAGACCACAGCCTGGAGTTTTGCTTTTGACTTCTGTGATGTTCAGGCATTTTTTATGGTAAGCATAGCTTACTTCTGAAATTTAAAAAACGACTGTATTAAGCGGTGAAATAGTACACGGGTGTTTACTTTGTTATTGTGTTTGCACGAACATTTAAGAAAAATAAAACATTAAGAATTGGTGGCAGGCATGGTGGAAGCTTTTTTAAAAAACAACAGCAGCAACAAAACCTGTCCTCTACATGTAACAGCGATGCCTGTCTTCGGAGGAATTGGTGAGCTGCGTCTCATCCCGCGGTCAAGCAAGGGATTGTGGTGGTGGAACGTGACTGGGAATGGGAACTGAGCCTGGGGAGCAATTCTAGAAGCCTGAGGCTAAGGCATGTCCGGAGAGTTTGGGAAGCGAATGTAGCCAAGATGCCAACTCCAGCCTTTGAGCTCCAGAGGGCGCTCCTCGCACATCACATGAAAGACGGTACGCGGAGCGCTTGGGATGATGCTTGCAGAGGAACTGAGCCAGGCTGTGGTCCTCTGTGCCATCTCCTTCCGGTAGGCAGCACTCCTGCTGAGCACTGGGGCCCCTGTTCCTAGGTCCACAGACTGGTCGAAAAACACGAGTTGATCCGGCCGCCCCAACCTGCTTTCTATCAGGACGTTCTGTCCAAGTTTCCCTCTCGGCTTTCTATATACCACTCAGCACTTAAGCCACGCCCCTTATTCTTGATGTCCAATCAGGAGCGAGGTCTGCATCCCTCAGAGGGGCCTGGGGAGGCAGAGGATTTTTTTTTTTTAACCTAAAAATTTAAATTTAGATGAAAATGGGAGATTCTTCATGGAAGTTTTAATGACAATAATTAGTGTCCGAAAAAATAGAAAGTCTGAATAGACCAAAAACCAAAGAACTTTCAAAGGAAGTAAAAGATCTAAGAAAGTCCTGGATAGTTTTATGGGCAAATTCTGCTATACAGTCCTAAAAATTGTAATTGTACTGTCTCCTTAATTTTTCTGTAAATCTGAAACTAATCGAAAATTTAACAATTATTTTTTAAAAAAGTATCCAATCCCCCTCCTCCAAACCTTAGAAATGCTTAAAGACTTCTTTAAAAACCCTCAGTATCTCTGATTATTTTATAAAGGTTTTTGTTTGTTTTTAAGACTATCTATTGAAGGCCATGTGGTGGTGGCTCACCTGTAATCCCAGCACTTTGGGAGGCCGAGGTGGGCGGATCACCTGAGGTCAGGAGTTGAGACCAGCCTGGCCAACATGGTGAAACCCAGTATCTACTAAAACTACAAAAATTAGCTGGGTGTGGTGGTCCTCGCCTGTAATCCCAGCTACTCTGGAGGCTGAAAATCGCCTGAACCTGGGAGGCGGAGGTTGCAGTGAGCCGAGATCACACTACTGCACTCTAGCCTGGGTGACAGAGCAAGACTCTGTCTCAAAAGAAAAAGGGAGAGAGGGAGGGAGGGAGAGAAGGAAAGAGGAAGGGGGAGGGAGAGTGGGAGGGAGAGCGGGGGCGGGTAGAGAGAGAGAGACAGCGCATTTATTGAAGAGTGAGTTTTTCTCCTTCTTTCCCTCACCCTTTCCATGTCTGTAATGGGCAAATTGTGATTAACAACTTTGTCTCCTGCCATTAAAAAGTCCTGTCATACTCCAGGCCATCTCCACGTCTGCTTAATGAACTGTCATAATTTTTTTTCCTTTTGTTTCTCATATATTTTTTTTTTATACTTTAAGTTCTGGGGCACATGTGCAGAACTTTCAGGATTGTTACATAGGTATACACATGCCATGGTGGTTTGCTGCCTCCATCCCCTGCACCCCATCACCTACATTAGGTATTTATCCTAATGTTATCCCCCCCCCCAACCTTCCCACCCCCTACTATCCCTCCCCCTAGACCCCCACTCCCCAACAGACCCCAGTATGTGAAGTTTTCCTCCCTGTGTCCATGTGTTTTCATTGTTCAACACTCACTTATGAGTGAGAACATGTGGTGTTTGGTTTTCTGTTCTTGTGTCAGTTTGCTGAGAATGATGGTTTCCAGATTCATCAGTGTCCCTGCAAAGGACATGAACTCATCCTTTTTTGTGGCTGCATAGTATTCCATGGTATATATGTGCCACATTTCTTTATCCAGTCTATCCTTGATGAGCACTTGTGTTGGCTCCAAGTCTTTGCTATTGTAAACAGTGTCGCAGTGAACATACATGTGCATGTGTCTTTATAATAGAACAATTTATAATCCTCTGGGTATATACCCAGTAATGGGATTGCTGGGTCAAATGGTATTTCTATTTCTAGATCCTTGAGGAATCACCACACTGTCTTCCACAATGGTTGCACTAATTTACACTCCCACCAACAGTGTAAAAGTGTTGCTATTTCTCCACATCCTCTCCAGCATCTGTTGTCTTGAGATTTTTTAATGATCGCCATTCTAACTGGCATAAGGTGGTATCTCAATGTGGTTTTGATTTGCATTTCTCTAATGACCAGTGATGCTGAGCATTTTTTCATATGTTTTTTGGCCGCATAAATGTCTTCTGGACCCATTCCTTACAGCTTGTACAAAAATTAACTCCAGATGGATTAAAGATTTAAACATAAGACCTAACACCATAAAAATCCTAGAAGAAAACCTAGGCAAGATCCTTCAGGACATAGGCATAGGCAAGGACTTTATGACTAAAACACCAAAAGCAATGGCAACAAAAGCCAAAATAGACAAATGGAATCTAATTTAACTTAAGAGCTTCTGCACAGCAAAAGAAACAATCGTTAGACTGAATCGGCAACCAACAGAATGGGACAAAATTTTTGCAATCTACCCATCTGACAAAGCGCTAATATCCAGAATCTACAAAGAAAAAAAAAAACCAACCCCATCAACTAGTGGGCAAAGGATATGAACAGGCACTTTTCAAATGAACTGTCTTAATTTTTAAGAGTAGGTTTATTACACTGCTTAATGGACAAGAAAACTGGGCACTCTTCTAAAGCTAGGGGGAAAGGGTACCAAGAGAAGAGTCCCAGGGAGGAGAGGTTCAGAGAACATATTACCCCACCTGCTCTCTGTCAGGTTGTTTGTTTGTTTGTTTCAGGAGAGGAGGGTCTCATGTTTCTCTGGCTGGCCTCAAACTCCTGGCTGCAAGCCATCCTCCTTCCTCAGCCTCCTGAGTAGGTGGGATTCCAAGTGTGAGCCACCACGCCTGGCTTGACTTCTATAACGTGTTCTCCTTCGACAGTTTTCAGCCTCTTGGTTAAAGGGGAGAGGGGCCTGTGGGGGGGACTGCAGTGGGAAGTGGGAAGAGTGACCGGGGAACTGGTCCTTTCTGCTTCATGTCTCAGTGGAAGTGTCAAGAGGTGCTGGGGTAACGTAGCCACTTCCCCTCTGCAACCAGCTCCCAGACTTCACTTCTCTCTTTCCTCCACCTGAGATGACACAGTTGTGGTTAAGGGCCTGGACCATGGGGTTAACCTAGATGAGAGACCCATCTCTGCAACTTCTACCTGGATGAACTTGAGCAAGTGATTCACCTCTGTGAGCTTCAGTTTCCTTACCTGGGAAATTGAGATAATAATAGTTAATGTCTGTATCATAAAGTTGTCATGATAAATAAAAAGTTACGATAATAAATAAAACATATGCAGCTCTTAGAATGGCACCTGACACATATGTAGCACTGTGTAAATACTTTTATTTATACTATTTTCCTTTTTTTTTTTTAAGACAGTTTCATTCTGTCAGCCAAGCTGAAGTGCAATGGAGCAATACTCTCAGCTCACTGCAACCTCCACCTCTCAGGTTCAAGCAATTCTCCTGCCTCAGCCTCCCGAGTAGCTGGAATTACAGGCACCCACCACCATATCTGGCTATATTTATATTATTTTTCGATATACATGATGTTCTGTGCATTAATTTTTTTTCAGATGAGACAGAGATAAGGGTTTTTAAAAAGGGGGGTTGTAGGGGGAGGAATTTTGCTTTTTGTTTTATATTCCTTAGTACTTAAAAACTTTGTCATTTTCAGGCTGGGCATGGTACCTCATGCCTGTAATGCCAGCACTTTGGGAGGCTGACATGGGTGGATCACCTGAGGTCGGCAGTTTGAGAGCAGCCTGGTCAACATGGTGAAACCCCATCTCTACTAAAAATGCAAAAATTAGCCAGGGTGTGGCGCACCTGTAATCCCAGCTACTTGGGAGGCTGAGGCAGGAGAATTGCTTGAACCTGGGAAGCAGAGGTTGCAGTGAGCCGAGATTGCGCCACTGCACTCCAGCCTGGGCAACAAAGCGAGGCTCCATCTCAAAAAACAAACAAACAAAAAACCTTATCATTTTAATGTTTTACTTTACTGGAGATTGCTAAGGATTCCAGCTAGTTGTTTCTGGACAGCAGAAAGAACTAGCCATCTTGGAACAAATCTGCTGTCTTCTGAAAACGTCACTAGAATCTCTTCAGTCACACATATGTAAAGCAAGTGCTTACCCTGATTGCTAAGGAACCAGGAAGGGAAAATCTTAAGGGATGAGGGTATTCTGGGAGGAACCAGATTGGCAGCCACACTCCTTCACTTCGAGATACAAAAGTTCTGAAACATTTCTTTTTTTGTTTGTTTGGTTTTTTTGAGATGAAGTTTCACAGTGTTGCCCAAGCTGGAGTGCAATGGCACAATCTCAGCTTACCACGACCTCCGCCCCCCCTAGGTTCAAGTGATTCTCCTGCCTCAGCCTCCCGAGTAGCTGGGATTACAAGCATGCATCACCATGCCCAGCTAATTTTGTATTTTTAGTAGAGATGGGGTTTCTTCATGTTGGTTAGGCTGGTCTCGAACTCCCAACCTCAAGTGATCCACCCGCCTCAGCCTCCCAAAGTGCTGGGATTACAGGCATGAGCCGCCGCGCCCGGTCGAGTTCTGAAACATTTCTATTAAACCAGCGTGGTCAGACTATAGTCAGCTGTCATGAGAGGATCGAGGAATTGCTATAGGAAAACTCATCGCAATGGTTAGGGGTATGTGCGTTATAGCTCAGACACAGGTACTTTAGAGAGCCGTTAGTAGCTAGGAAGTACTGCTGGTGTGTTGAATTTGTATCCCCAGTGGTAAGAGACATAACAAGCTGATTTCTAACTAAGGGTAGAAAGCGATTGTGTTAACTTGGGGGCTGCTGCAGTTACAGGACCACAAGCTGGGTGGTTGAAGCAACAGAAATTTATTGTCTTGCAAACCTGGAGAGGAGGATAGAAGTCAGGAATCAAGGCGTTGGCAGGGCTGCGCCCCCCTAAAGGCTCTAGCAGGAGATCCTTCCTTGCTTCTTCCAGTTTCTGGGGGCTCCATATGTGGAGCGTGCTTGGCTTGTGACAGCAGCTCTCCAATCCCTATAGAGAGAAAGTAGATGGTGGCTTAGGGATGGGGAGGATGGGTGATAGGGGATGATAGCTGAAGATACAAGGTTTCTTTTGGAGGGGATGAAAATCTAAAATCGATCATGGTGATTGTTGTCCATATCTGTGAATATATGAAAAACTATTGAATTGTACACTAAATGAGTAAATTTTGTGGTTTGTGAATCATATCTCAATGAAGTTGTTTAAAAAGTTTTTTAAAATCACACAAACTTGAGATAAGAGCCCAACTTTATTCTTTTGTATGTGGCTATCCAGTTGTCCCGGAACCACTTGTTAACAGGACTATTGTTTCCCCGTGGAGTAATCTTGGCAACCTAGTGGAAAATCAGTTGACTGTAGACACACGGTTTTATTTCTAGATTCTAATTCTATTCTTTTGATCTGTATGTCTGTCTTCATGTCTGTGCCACACTGTCTTGATTGGTTTTGCCTTAGGTTGGTACAAAAGTAACTTCAGTAAATTTGAAGTTGGGAAGTGCCAGTCCTACTTTTCTTTTACAAGATTATTTCGGCTATTCTGAGTCCCTTGCAATTCCATATGAATTGTACATTCAGCTTGCCAATTTTGACAAAGTCAGCTGAGATTCTGACAGGGATTCCACTAAATCTGTAGATCAATTTAGGGAGCATTGCCGTTTTTTTTTTCCCCCCCCTGTTTTTTGTTAGTTTTGTTTTGTTTTTTGTTTTGAGGCAGAGTTTCGCTCTTGTCACCCAGGCTGGAGTGCAATGGCGCAATCTTAACTCACTGCAACCTCCGCCTCCCAGGTTCAAGCAATTCTCCTGCCTCAGCCTCCCAAGTAGCTGGGATTACAGGCACGTACCACCACATCCAGCTAAGTTTTTGTATTTTTGGTAGAGACGGGGTTTCACTATGTTGGCTAGATTGGTCTTGAACTCCTGACCTTGTGATCTGCCTGCTTCAGCCTCCCAAAGTGTTGGGATTACAGGCATGAGCCACCGTGGCCAGTTATAAGAATTGATATTAATTCTTCTTCAAATGTTTGGTAGAATCAGTGGTGAAGGGCCTAGGGTTTTCTATGTGCATAGTTTTTAGATTATTAATTCAATCTCTGCTTGCTATAGGTTTGTGTAGATGTCCTATTTCTCTTAGACTCAGTTTCCATAGTTTGTGTCTTTCTAGAAATTTTTTTTCACCTAAACTGTCTAGTTTATTACCAAACAGTTGTTTACAGCATTTATTTCTATAAGGTTGGTAACAGTGTCTCCTCCTTCATTTTATTTTTTAAAAATTTAAATTTTATTTTATTTGAATAAGTAATTATTGTGTACATTTATGGGGTACTATGTGATGTTTTGATATGTTTATATTGTTAAATTATTAAATAAAACTAATACTAATTAATTTATCTGTCACCTCACAGATCATTTTTTGTGATGATATTTATGATAAGTGAAATAAGCCAGGCACAGAAAGACAAATAGATTCCATATATAAGTGAGATGCATGGAATCTAAAAAAGTCAAACTCACAGAAGTAGAGAGCAGAATGGTGGTTACCAGACGCTGGGGGAGGAAGATGGATGGGGAAAGGGAAGCTGTTGATCAAAAGGTACAGTTTCAGTTAGACAGGAAGAATAAACGTTAGTATTCTATTGCACAAAATGGTAAGTATAATAATAATAATTTATTGTATATTTCAAAATCCTCTTTTCATTTTTGGTTCTAGTAATCCAATCTGCTATTTTTTCTTGGTATATCTAGCTAATGTTTTGCCAATGTTTTGACTTACAAGCGAGCCCACTTTTGGTTTGGCTGATTTTCTCTATTGTTTTTCGATTCTCTATTTGACTTATTCCTGCTCTAATCTTTGCTATTTTCTTTTTCTGCTTGCTTTATGTGTAGCTTGCTCTTCTTTTCCGGTGTCTTAAGGTGAAAATTTAGGTTATTTTCAATTACTTTCTTAATATAGGCATTCACATCTATCAAATTTCTTTTAAGCACTGTTTTTGCTGTATCCCATAAGTTATAAGGTATATTATGTCTTCATTTTCATTTATATCAAATTATTTTCTAGTGTCCCTTTTAATTTCTTATTTGACCTATTGGTTATTTAAGAGTGCATTGTTTATGAGAACACACAGACACAGGGAGGGGAACAACACATACTGGAGCCTGTGGGGTGGAGGTGGGGGAAAGGAGAGCATCAAGATAAACAGCTAATACAATGCATGCGGGCTTAATACCTAGGTGCTGGGTTACCAGGTGCAGCAAACCACCGTGGCACACGTTACCTATGTAACAAACCAGCACATCCTGCACATGTATCCCAGAACTTAAATTTTATTAAAATGTAAAACAGAGTGCATTGTTTAATTTCCAAATACTTGTGAGTTCTGCAGATTTCTTTTATTTATATCTAATTTCATTTTGTTGTCATTAAAAAAACATGCATTGTATTTCTACTCCTTTAAATTTATCGAGATTTATGGCCTAGCATAAAACTGGAGAGTGTTCCATGTGCACTTGAGAAGAGTATAAATTCCACTGTTCTACAGAAATCTGCGAGGGTCTAGTTGGCTTATAGTGTTGCTCAAGTCTTCTATTTCGTTTTTGATTTTCTGCCTAATCGTTCTATTCATTATCTTTTCCTGACTTGAGGTATGCTTGACAAATAAAAATTGTATATATTTAAGATGTTTTGATATACATTGTGAAATGATTACCACAATTAAACTAATTAACATATCGATCATCTCGTATAGTTACAATTTTTTTGAAAGTTGGGTATTCAAGTCTCCAAATATTGCTTGTTGTATATTTGTTCATTTCTGTCAGTATTTATTTAATGTATTGTGTGGTTCTGTTGTTGCATGCATATGTGTTCATGTGGTTGCTGTTTGCATATCTTTTTCCTATTACTTTCAATCTTTTTGTATCTTTGAATCTAAAGTTTGTCCTCTGTAGACAGAATATCATTGGATATTATTTTTTAATATAGTCTGACAGTCTCTGCCTTTTGATTGAGTTATTCAGTCCATTCACTTTTAATGTTATTAATGATATAGTTACATTTACATCTGCCATTTCACTTTCTTTTTTTTTTTTTTGAGACAGAGTCTCACTTTGTCACCCAGGCTGGAGTGCAGTAGTGTGTGATCTTGGCTCACTGCAACCTCTGCTGCCCGGGTTCAGGCAATTCTCCTGCCTCAGCCTCCCAAGTAGCTGGGATTACAGGTACACAACACCACACCCAGCTAATTTTTGTAGTTTTAGTAGAGATGGGGTTTCACCATGTTGGCCAGGCTGGTCTCTAACTCCTGACCTTAAGATCCACCCACCTCAGCTTCCCAAAGTGCTGGGATTACGAGTGTGAACCACCACACTCAGCTTCACTTTTTCTTTTCTGTGTCTTATGTCTTTTTCACTCTTCTCTTCCTCCTTTATGTTCTCTTTTACATTAAGTGAATATTTTATAATATAGCATTTAAATTTCTATACTGATTTTTTCACTAATTTTTGAATTATTTCCTCAGTGGTTGCTCTAGGGCTGATCATATACATCTTATCAAAATGAGCTTCAGATGTATACTAACTTAATCCTAGTGAGATATAGAAACATAACTCCTCTGAAGCTCTATTGTCTTTTCCCACTTTTTGTTGGATGTTATACATATTATGTTAAATATCATAAACCCAGGAATACACTGTTATAATTATTATTTTATACAGTTTTTTTTGAGATGGAGTTTCACTCTTGCTGCTCAGGCTGGAATGCAATGGTTCAATCTCAGCTCATTGCTACCTCTGCCTCCCAGGTTCAAGTGATTCTCCTCCCTCAGCCTCCCAAGTAGCTGGGATTACAGGTGCACACCATCACACCCAGCTAATTTTTGTAGTTTTAGTAGGGATGGGGTTTCACGATGTTGGCCAAGCTGGTCTCGAACTCCCGACCTTATGATCCACCCACCTCAATTTCCAAAGTGCTAGGATCACAGGCGTGAGCCACTGCACCCGGCTTCACTTTTTCTTTTCTGTGTCTCATGTGTTTTTTGCTCTTCTCTTCCTCCCTTATGTTCTCTTTTACATTAAGTGAATATTTTATAATGTAGCATTTAAATTTCTTTACTGATTTTTTCACTAATTTTTGAATTATTTCCTCAGTGGTTGCTCTAGGGCTGATCATATACATCTTATCAAAATGAGCTTCAGATGTATACTAACTTAATCCTAGTGAGATATAGAAACATGCTCCTCTGAAGCTCTATTGTCTTTTCCCACTTTTTGTTGGATGTTATACATCTTATGTTAAATATTATAAACCCAGGAATACACTGTTATAATTATTATTTTATCAAATTTTCTTTTTTGAGATGGAGTTTCACTCTTGTTGCTCAGGCTGGAATGCAATGGCTAGATCTCAGCTCATTGCAACCTCCGCCTCCCAGGTTCAAGTGATTCTTCTCCCTCAGCCTCCCAAGTAGCTGGGATTACAGGTGCACACCATCACACCCAGCTAATTTTTGTAGTTTTAGTAGGGATGGCGTTTCACCATTTTGGCCAGGCTGGTCTCGAACTCCTGACCTTATGATCCACCACCTCAGCTTCCAAAGTGCTGGGATCACAGGTGTGAGCCACTGCGCCCTGGCTTCACTTTTTCTTTTCTGTGTCTTATGTCTTGTTTGCTCTTCTCTTCCTCCCTTATGTTCTCTTTTACATTAAGTGAATATTTTATAATGTAGCATTTAAATTTCTTTACTGATTTTTTCACTAATTTTTGAATTATTTCCTCAGTGGTTGCTCTAGGGCTGATCGTATACATCTTATCAAAATGAGCTTCAGATGTATACTAACTTAATCCTAGTGAGATATAGAAACATGCTCCTCTGAAGCTCTATTGTCTTTTCCCACTTTTTGTTGGATGTTATACATCTTATGTTAAATATTATAAACCCAGGAATACACTGTTATAATTATTCTTTTATACGATTTTTTTTTGAGATGGAGTTTCACTCATTGCTGAGGGCAGTGGGCGGATCTCAGCTCATTGCAACCTCCACCTCCCAGGTTTAAGTGATTCTCCTGCCTCAGCCTCCTTAATAGCTGAGGTTACAAGCATGCGCTTCCACACCCGACTGATTTTACATTTTCAGCAGAGACAGGATTTCTCCGTGTTTGTCAGGCTGGTCTCAAACTCCGGATCTCGGGTGATCCACCCGCCTTGGACTCCCAAAGTGCTGGGATTACAGGCATGAGCCACAGCGCCCGGCCTATTTTATACAACTTTACATCTGTTAAAGAAGCTGGGAGAAAAAAAAGAGTAAGTATACGTTTATAGCTTGTGTTATATTAACCTTCTTATCATTTCTGGTTCTCTTCATTTGTTATTCTTCCTTGCAAGTTACCATCTGGAGTCATTTTGTTAGCGCGATACAGCTTTGCTCGAATGTACTTATTTTGTGCTGTTATTGGCAATAATGTTACATTTCTCTGTGTTATAGACCGAACAGTTATTTTTAATATCAATTGAGAAGAAAGGAGAAAATATGCATGTGTACACTTTTAGAATTATATAGTTACCTTTAGCAGTGCTTTTTGCTTTTTGGTGTGGTCTAAAATTACCATTTGAGTAATCATTTGCTTTCAGCTTGAAAAACTCCCTTCAGCCCTTTTTGCAAGGTGGGTAGGCCTAGAAACAACAAATTCTCTCAGTTTTTATCTGGTCTCAATTTTGCCTTCATTTTTGAAAAACAGCTTTGCTAGATGTAGGATTCTTCTTTGATTTTGATTTTTTTTTTCTGTGAGTACATTGAGTATGTTATCCCACTGCCTACAGGTCTCCATTGTTTCTGCAAGAATGAGCTGTTAATCTTACTGGGGGTTCCCTGTTAAGTGAGAAGGCGTTTTCTTTTTTCTGCTATCAGCTTTTTTCCTTGTTCTTGGCTCTCAGTATTCTTACTATGGTGTGTCTGTGTGTGTCTCTTTGTGTTCATCCTACTTGAAGTTCATTGAGCTTCTTGAATAGGTATTTTATTGTTTTTCAATAAACTTAGGAAGTTTTAAGCCACTATTTCTTAGAATAATTTTTCTGCTCCTTCTCTCTCTTCCTCTCCTTCTGCCATTCCCATTGTTTTGCTTAATGGTGTTCCACATTTCTCTAGGGCTCTATTTATTTTTTTATCTTTGTTCTTTTCCCCCAGTATTTGGATTACCTCTATTTTCAAGTTTGCTAATCCTTTCTTCTGTCAATTCAAATCTACTATTGACCTTCTCTAGTATATGTTTTCACTTCAGTTATTATACTTTTAGCTCTAGATTTTCATTTGGTTCTATTTTATAATGTCTAATGTTTTAGCGATTTTTTTTAAATTATACTTTAAGTTCTGGCGTACATGTGCTGATATTGCCAGATTGCTGCATAGGCAGGTACACACATGCCCTGGTGGTTTGCTGCCTCCATCCCCACCCCCCCCCATCACCTACATCAGGCATTTCTCTCAATGTTATCCCTCCCCAACCTCCCCCACCTCCCACTGTCCCTCCCTTAGCCCCCACCCCACAACAGATCCTAGTGTGTGAAGTTCCCCCTCCCTGTGCCCGTGTGTTCTCATTGTTCAACACCCGCCTATGAGTGACAACATGCAGTGTTTGGTTTTCTGTTCTTGTGTCAGTTTGCTGAGAATGATGGTTTCCAGGTTCATCCATGTCCCTGCAAAGGACACGAACTCATCCTTTTTTATGGCTGCATAGTATTCCGTGGTGTATATGTGTCACATTTTCTTTATCCAGTTTATCCTTGATGGGCATTTGGGTTGGTTCCAGGTCTTTGCTATTGTAAACAGTGCCACAGTGAACATACGTGTGCATGTGTCTTTACAATAGAATGATTTATAATCCTTTGGGTATATACCCAGTAATGGGATTGCTGGGTCAAATGGAATTTCTATTTCTAGGTCCTTGAGAAATCACCACACTATCTTCCACAATGGTTGAACTAGTTTACACTCCCACCAACAGTGTAAAAGTGTTCCTGTTTCTCCACATCGTCTCCAGCATCTGTTGTCTCTAGATTTTTTAATGATCACCGTTCTAACTGCCATGAGATGGTATCTCAGTGTGGTTTTGATTTGCATTTCTCTAATGACCAGTGATGGTGAGCATTTTTTCATGTTTGTTGGCCGCATAAATGTCTTCTTTTGTAAAGTGTCTGTTCATATCCTTCACCTACTTTTGAATGGGCTTGTTTGTTTTTTTCTTGTAACTCTGCTTTAGTTCTTTGTAGATTCTGGATATTAGCCCTTTGTCAGATGAGTAGATCGCAAAAATTTTTTCCCATTCTGTTGGTTGCCGGTTCACTCTAATGATTGTTTCTTTTGCTGTGCAGAAGCTCTTAAGTTTAATTAGGTCCTGTTTGTCTATTTTGGCTTTTGTTGCCATTGCTTTTGGTGTTTTAGTCATGAAGCCTTTGCCTATGCCTATGTCCTGAATGGTATTGCCTAGGTTTTCATCTAGAGATTTTATGTTGCTAGGTCTTATGTTTAAATCTTTAATCCCTCTGGAGTTAATTTTAGTGTAAGGTGTCAGGAAGGGGTCCAGTTTCTGTTTTCTGCACATGGCTAGCCAGTTATCCCAACACCATTTATTAAACAGGAAATCTTTTCCCCATTGCTTGTTTTTGTCAGGTTTGTCAAAGATCAGATGCTTGTAAACGTGTGGTGTTGCCTCCAAGGCCTCTGTCCTGTTCCATTGGTCTATATGTCTGTTTTGGTACCAGTACCATGCTGTTGTGATTACTGTAGCCTTATAGTATAGTTTGAAGTCAGGTAGCGTGATGCCTCCAGCTTTGTTCTTTTTGCTTAGGATTGTCTTGACTATACGGGCTCTCTTGTGGTTCCATATGAAGTTTAAAGTGTTTTTTTCCAGTTCTGTGAAGAAGGTCAATGGTAGCTTGATAGGGATAATGTTTTAGTGATTTTTTAAATTTGACCATACTTTTCCTTTGCTTTTTGAAAAAATGGGTTTCCTTTAGTTATTTGAACATATTTATAATGGCTACTTTGAAGGCTTTGTGTGCTAAAGCTGAGCTCTGGTTGCTTTCACTGGACTGTTTTTTTTTTCCCAGCGTAAGGGTAATACTTTCCTGTTTCTCCTAGAACCCATACCACTTCTCTTTCCTAACTGGCATTGTCCAATAAAACACCTTGTAGTGATAGAAATGTTTATATCTGCACTGTCCAATGCAATAGCCACTAGCCACATGCGGCTATTGAGCACTTGCAGTGTGACTAGTGTAACTAAGAAAGTGAATTTTAATCCGGGCATGGTGGCTTATTCCTGTAAACCCAGCACTTTGGGAGGCCGAGGCAGGCGGATCACAAGGTCAGGAGTTCATAAGACCAGTCTGGCCAACATGGTGAAACCCTGTCTCTACTTAAAATACAAAAATTAGCTTGGCATGGTGGTGCATGCCTGTAATCCCAGCTACTGAGTAGGCTGAGGCAGAAAGAATTGCTTAACCTGGAACCCGGGAGGTGGAGGTTGCAGTAAGCCGAGATTGCACCACTGCACTCCAGCCTGGGCTATAGAGTGAGACTCTGTCTCCAAAAAAAAAAAAAAAAAAAAAGTGAATTTTAAATTTTACTTCATTTTGATTAATTTAAGCTTAAACAGCCTTATTTAACTTCAAGAAGATAAGTATCTTCTTGAACAACGCAAGTGTAGACCACGCTCAGAGTACCAGTTCCATAGAATTCACTACTCAGATGTTCCCAAACCTGCTTTCAGCAACTGTTTGGGTCTCTTCCTAGTCCATCTTCCACCTAACACCCAGAACAGAACATGTTGGTATGCACACCCCAAACCCAAGGGTAGGCAAGAGGTGATGTGGGGTACATGGACCAAGCTCCAGTGTGCAGGCTTGGTGTCCACATACGTGCATGAATAACTCCTTAGGGTGCAGCACATAGGGAAGGCAAGAGAAGGGTGTAGGCCGTAGATAGGGCACCTCCATTTGTACTCTTGGCCCAGTTTCCACAAATGTTAGAGGTGTGTTTGACTGGTAATGTCCATTTCTTAGTTATGTGACGGCTACATGTGTATTCATTATATAATTTTTTGACTCTATATGTACAAATGTATACGGGTGTATGTATATGAGTATACACATATGTGCTATATTTCACAATTCTTTAAAATGATGAAAAATTTTTTTACCACTATTAGGATAAAGCCCTAGCCCTTTCCATGATTTATAAAGCCTTGTACAAACCATCTTCTGCCTGTCTTGGACCCGATCGCCTGACATTCTCCCCCCGTCACTGTCGCCTCTAGTCACACTGACCTTTTTGCTCCAGCCAGCAGTGCCAAGTTACAGAGCTGTTTGTTGGAGGAGATTTAATTGGTCCTGCATTTAAAACCATTTGTATTAACAAAGCAAAGAACTGACACTGTGGCTGCCGCTGGAGTAGTGTGGCAACTGCAGCCTCCCAGAGGTTAGGAGGAAAGACATCTGCTTATGTAAGAAAGCTGGAGACAGTTCCGACGGCTGCCAAAAAAGGAACACTTGCAGTTGAAGGAACCATCAATCAGGTGTCCTGAACAGGTGGAGACTGGGGCTACTCTCAGCAGAAAGCCAGGCTCAGAGCTCCAGTTACCAGCCGTGGGGGAATCCAGCTATCAAAACCGATGCCAGAGGGGGAGGGAGAGAAGGAGACAAAGCCCTGACTCAGTGGAAAGAGCAATTCCAGAGCACCTGAGGTAACTGAAAAACCGCCAGAAAGGAGTTGGAGATCAATAACAGGAATATCTCTTCTCAAAGCCAGTCCCCCAGACCAGCAGCATCAGCTTGACCAGGAAGCTGGTCAGAGGTGCAGGCTGTCGGGCTCGCCTTGGTGAGAATCAGAAACTCTGAGGAACAGGGAGGGACCGGTAATCCATGTTTTTAACAAGCCCTCCAAGGTGACTTTTCCAATGTTGGATAAATTCTGAGAGCCATAAATCTAGCTTTAATTGAGCGTGGACTATGTACCAGGCGGTATTCGGAGTGTTTGCCTCTATTAACTCAATATTCCACATAATGGCACTGTCAAATAGTAGGTGCACCATTTTACAGATGGGAGCTGTGAGGCAGGACAGTTTATGTAACAAACCTAAAATCAGAGAGCCAGACAGAGGGAGAGATGCAATTCCTTTTTTTTTTTTTTTAAGAGGAAGTCTTGCTCTGTCTCCAGGTTGGAGTGCAATGGCTCAATCTCGGCTCACCGCAACCTCTGCCTCCCGGGTTCAAGCAATTCTCCTGCCTCAGCCTCCCCAGTAGCTCAGACTACAGGCGCGCACCACCACACCCAGCTAATTTTTTGTATTTTTAGTAGAAACGGGGTCTCACCACGTCGGCCAGGATGGTTTCGATCTCCTGACCTCGTGATCTGCCCGCCTTAGCCTCCTAAAGTGCTGGGTTTACAGGCGTGAGCCACTGCGCCCGGCCGCGAGATGTGATTTGAACCTCAAGAGCATGTGCCTGTCCTTCACCACTGGGCTCTACTGCAGTGTTGCTTACAGCTTAGCACACAGCTCCTGGGGAGCTTCTGAAAACACTCCTGCCGGAACCCCCTCCTAGAGTCTGTGATTCACCAGAGTCGGAGCTGAGAATTTGCATTTCTCACAAGGGCCCAAATGATGCAGAGGCTCCTGGTCCAATTTTATGCTGAGAACCATTGTGCTGTGTTTCACCACCTTCTCCACCTCAGGATTTAGTCCAGCAAATGGAAATGTTGATTGAGGCTTTTTGAGAAATCCATGTGCAGAGCCCCTTGCTGGGACTCTTTTGGCTACAAATGACAGAAAACCCAGTTCTAATTAAGCAAAAAATGGTATCTATAGGCTACTTGAAACAGGGTAAGTGTGCCTCTAGGCACAGCTGACCCAGGATCTAGGAGGTGTTCATAGGATTCCCTCTTTTGCTCTCCATCTCTCAGCTCAGCTTTCCTCTCTGTCTTCATTCTCCCCTCACAATGGTCCCAGCCACTATGACCTTAGATTCCACCAGCTAGAAACCCACATTAGAGATGGGGTGCGGTGGCTCATGCCTGTAATTCCAGCACTTTGGGAGGCCAAGATGGGCGGATCACAAGGTCAGGAGTTCAAGACCAGCCTGGCCAACATGGTGAAACCCCTGTCTCTACTAAAAATACAAAAATTAGCCAGGCGTGGTGGCAGATGCCTGTGATCCCAGCTACTCAGAAGGCAGAGGCAGGAGAATCACTTGAACCCGGGAGGCAGAGGTTGCAGTGAGCCGAGATCATGCCACTGCACTCCAGCCTGGGCGACAGAGCAAGACTCCATCTCAAAATAAAAAACCCACATTAGAAAAGGAATTCCCCTTTCCTATTATTCCATCCGAAGCACACCCTGGCTGTCACTGGCCAGACGTGGGTCACAGGCACATTTCTGAACAATCACTGTGATCAAGGAAATGGGATGTTGTTACTAGCCAGGCCTGGGTAATGGGCTCACCTCTAGAGAGTCAGAAGGTGGGCTCAGCTGCACCAAAAGCACACAGATCAAGAGTAGGGTAGAAGAATTGGGTGTGGGGGCCAAGAAAGGAAATGAATGTTGAGCAGGCAAATGTAACCAATGTCCACTACACCATCCTCACAGGACAAAAATGTGTTCAACATTAAACTCTCATAAGATGAGCCCAAGCACAGAGACCATGATTAAAGGGAAAACCCAGGCCGGGCACTGTGGCTCACACCTGTAATCCTAGCACCTTGGGAAGCCAAGGTGGGAGGATCACTTGGAGGCCAGGAGTTCAAGACCACCCTGGGCAACATAGTGAGACCCTGTCTCTAGAAAAAAGAAAAAACCAGGCACGGTGGCTCACACCTGTAATCCCAGCACTTTGGCAGGCCAAGGCAGGTGAATCACTTGAGCACTTGAGGTCAGGAGTTCAAGACCAGCCTAGCCAACATGGTGAAACCCTGTCTCTACTAAAATTTTTTAAATTAGCTGGGCGTGGTGGCGGGCACCTGTAATCCCAGCTACTCAGGAGGCTGAGGCAGGAAAATTGCTTGAACCTGGGAGATGGAGATTTCAGTGAGATGAGATCGTGCCCATTGCACTCCAGCCTGGGCAACAAGAGTGAAACTCTGTCTCAAAAAAAAAAATGTTTTTTAACTTAGCCGGGTGTGGTGGCACACGCCTGTAATCCCAGCTACTGGGAAGGCTGAGGTGGGAGGATTGCGAATTTGAGGCTGCAGTGAGTTACGATAGCGTCACTGCACTTCAGGTTTTCTCTTGGGATCTCTTGCGTGGCTATGGTCAGATGGTGACTGGAGCCGGGGTCATCTTGAAAGCTTCCTCACTCTCAGGTCTGGCAGCTGATGCTGGCTGCTGGCCAGAATACACTCATGTGAACTATCCATGTGGCCTGGGCTTCATACCAACTGAGTTCCAAGGATGAGCATTCCAAGAAACAGAACCAGGCAGAAGCTGTGTTGCCTTTTTATGACCTAGCCTCAGAAGTCACAGTGTCATTTCCCATACTCTCTTGATTGTCTTGATCCCCCAGGATCAAGAGGTGTGATCACAGACTCCAGCTCTTGGAATGGGAGTGGCACATGGTCAGAAGAGCAGGCCGAATAGGGGACATTGATTGTCACAGTCATTTTTGGAAAATAATATGCCATGGGGAGGCAATGACTGGAAGGAAGGCATGAGGGGGTATTCTGGGGGGCTGTTAGCGCTGTGGTTTTTAAATATGCATGCTGCTTACAGCCAGTTGTGTAATTTTTTTTTGAGACAGGGTCTTACTCTGTTGCCCAGGCTGGAGTGCAGTGGTGAAATCTCAGCTCACTGCCATATCCACCTCCCAGGTTCAAGCCATTCTCATGCCTCAGCCTCCCAAGTAGCTGGCACTACAGGCATGCACCACCATGTTTGGCTAGTATTTGTATTTTTAGCAGAGAGAGGGTTTCACCATGTTGGCCCAGCTGGTCTCAAACTCCTGGCCTCAAGTGATCTGCCCACCTTGGCCTCCCAAGGTGTTGAGATTACGGGTGTGAGCCACTGCGCCCAACCCAGTTGCATTATTTTTAAACCACACCACAATGTCATTTCTGGAGTCTCTGCACATGTAGCTCCAGACTTAAATGAATTCCTTCACATCTTAGCTTTACGGTCCCCTCCTTCACAAAACCGCTAGTGACATCCTACGCTCCCTCAACAGCCTCTGCTCTCTCAGCTCCGTGGGGCCTAGTGATACCTCTGTCATAGTAAATGTTACCTTACATTAACTTGTCCAGGTTATATGTCTGCCCTCCACCCTAGGCCAGAAGTCCTCAGAGATTTTTGACCACATCCCCCGTTAGTAAAACGTTTATGAGTTGCATTTCCACCACGTGTATAAGTGTATACATAGATACAGATACAGTGGTAATTTACAAGCTATACTGTATTAACAGGCACAATATAAAACATGCACTAAAATAGAAATGCTTAAAGGATGAGACAAAAGCGGTTTTAAGTAGACTTTCTAATATTTTCCTACACCTAAAATGTGTGTCTTGAAAACTCCCAGAGAACCAGAACCCTCTTCAGAGATTATTACCGTGACCACAAATTCCACAAGGATAGGTTACAATCTGTCTTCCTCACTTCAGTATCCTCAGCCATTGAATGTAAGATGTGAACATTTATTCAATTGTATACCAGACTAATATATTACAGAATGGGAGAAAATATTTGCAAACTATCCGTCTGACAAGGGATTAATAACCAGAATATAGCTGGGCACAGTGGCTCATGCCTGTAATCCCAGCACTTTGGGAGGCTGAGGCAGGCGGATCACGTGAGGTCAGGAGTTCAAGACCATCCTGACCAACATGGTGAAACCCTGTCTCTACTAAAAATACAAAAATTAGCCAGGTATGGTGGTGCATGCCTGTAATCCCAGCTACTTGGGAGGCTGACGCAGGAGAATTGCTTGAACCTGAGAGAGAGGTTACGGTGAGCCGAGATTGTGCCATTGCACTCCAGCCTGGGTGACAAAACGAGACTCTGAAAAAAAAAAAAGAAAAATAAAAAGAAAAAAAAAACAATATAGAAGGAGCTCAAAGCTTAAACAACTCAGTAAGAAAAATGTAATCATCTGTTTTAAAAACGGACAAAAGCCATTTCTCAAAAGAAGACATACAAATAGCAAACGAGCACAAGAAAAGGTGCCCGACATACCTGATCATCAGAGAAATGCAAATCAAAACTACAGTGAGATATCATCTCACCCCAGGCAAATGGCTCTGATGCAAAAGACAGGCAATAACAAATGCTAGTGAGGATGTGGAGAAAAGGGAACCCTCATACCCTGTTGGTGCGAATGTAAACTAGAGCCACTACACAGAACAGTGTACAGTTCCCCCAAAAAACTGAACTGCCGTGTGATCCAGGAATCCCACTGCTAGGTATATAGCCACAAAAAAGAAAGTTAGTTAGTATATGGAAGAGACATCTGCACTCCCATGTCTGTTGGCTGCAGCATTGTTTATAAGCGCCCAGATTTGGAATCAACCCAGGTGTCCACAACAGATGAATGGATAAAGAAAATGTGGTACATATACACAATGGAGTACTATTCAGCCATGAACAAGGATGAGATCCTGTCATTTGCAACAACATGGATGGAACTGGAGGACAATAAGTGACAAAAGCCAGGCACAGAAGGGCAAACTTCACGTTTTCACTCATTTGTGGGAGCTAAAATGTAACAACTGAATTCATGGAGATAGAGAGTAGAAGGATAGTTACCACAGGCTGGGAGGGTAGTGGAGGGAAGAGCAAGTGGAGATAGTTAATGGGTACAAAAATATAGTTCGATAAAATGAATAAAGATCCAGTATTTGATAAAACAGGGTGACTACAATCGGAACTGATTGGTTGTACATTTTAGAATAACTGAGGGAGTACAACTAGAATGTTCAAACACAAAGAAATGATGAATGCTTGAGCTGATGGATGCCCCATGTACCCTGATGTGATTATTACATATACACCTGTATCAAAATATCTCATGTACCCCATAAATATGTACATCTGCTATGTACTCATAAAAATTAAAAATATTTTTTAAAAGCTTAAGAAAAAACAGGTAACAATGTCAAAGCTGAAGGACATGAGAGAAAAGTCACGATATAGTGAAGGGACATGAAACGTAAGCTACCTCTGGCCCTCCCATCAGAAGGCTTGATGCCAGAGGAAGATTGCAGCCAAGAGCCCCCGGAGAGTGGGTGGCACCATGGAGAGAGAGGGAAGCAAGAAGAGAAGGGGTTGGTGCTAGGTAGTTCTTGGTAATGAGTCATCATTGACTGTAAAAATGAATGTAAATAGACACCTGGTGAGGGCTGGGTGCGGCGGCTCACACCAGTAATCCCAGCATTTTGGGAGCCCAAGGCAGGTGGACCACCTGAGGTCAGTAGTTCAAGACTAGCCTGGCCAAGAGTTCAAGACCAGCCTGGCCAACATGGTGAAACCCCATCTCTACTAAAAATACAAAAACTAGCCGGGTGTGTTGGCGGGCACCTGTAATCCCAGCTACTTGGGAGGCTGAGACAGGAGACTTGCTTGAACCTGAGAGGTGGAGGTTGCAGTGAGCCGAGATTGTGCCACTGCACTCCAGCCAAGGCGACAGAGTGAGACTCCATCTAAAAAAAAATAGACCTCTGGTGGGGCAGACGTATTGCTCCTCCCATCAAAGGATAGTTGGCTTACCTTGGCTTCAATCCAGGTTGCCCATAGTGACTTAGTTGACCAATAGAATGCAGAGGAAGTGGCATGCCGGGACTTCTGAGGCTAGAAGCACCTGTGGCTTCTGATTGGGCTTTTTGGAAAACTCAGTACTGCAGTGCTCCCTCTCAGAACCCCGTCATTATACTGTAAGAAGCCCAAGTCACCTGGAGAGGTTGTGTCCAGGTTGTGACCAGGCCACAGCCCAAGGTCACAGCCAGCATCTGCTTCCAGCCATGTGAGTGAGCCATCTTGACCTTCAGAGTAGGGCCTTCAGATGACTGTAGTCCCAGCTGATATCCAACTGCAACAGCATGAGACCCACCTAGCTGAACCTAGTCAACCCCCAGAACCACGAGTGATGATAATGTTGTTTTCAGCAGCAAGATTTGGTGTAGCAGTAGGTAACCGAAACTGCGGGCTGCCTCCAACAGCTTCTGTAAATATGGAAAACGTTCTCCTGATCTTAAATATGTAACTGCAAAGCTGGAAATCTCTGAAAAGTGATGGGTGGACATAGCAGTATGTCTAGGCCCAGAAGGCTTCCAATGGATAGCAAGACCAAGCGTGATCATCTGTGCTCTCTTTAGAGCCCACTCAGTAAAATGGGGAACCTGGAACCAACCTCACAGGGATGTTGTAAGGATCCACGCAGGTGAAGCCTGCAACACAGGCCATGACGCATAGCGGATGCCTCCTAAAATGTTAGTTTCAACGTATGTATCATGTGGGTCACCAGTTAACGTGTGTTTGACTGCAGATAAATGGCCCAAAATTGGCCGAGTGTGGTGGCTCACGCCTGTAATCCCAACACTTTGGGAGGCTGAGGTGGGTGGATCACCTGAGGTCGGGCGTTCAAGACCAGCCTGGCCAACATGGTGAAAGCGTCTCTACTTAAAAAAAAAAAAAAATTTGCCTGGCCTAGTGGTGCACACCTGTAATCAGTTAGGAGGCTGAGGCAGGAGAATCACTTGAACCTGGGAGGTGGAGGTTGCAGTGAGCCGAGATTGCGCCACTGCACTCCAGCCTGTGCAACAAAAGCAAAACTCCATCTCAAAACCAAAAAAGGGCTCAAAAGTGTTTGAAACAAAGGAACTGCATTGTTTCACACAGCAAGAAATGCAGAGGTGGGTTCTAGGGTTGTTAAATTCATTAATCTACCTATTCAAACATTTTAGCTCTACTTCAGTAAAAAATTTATTTAAAAATAGATGAGTACCAACTGATTGCCAGGCACTGTTCCAGGATATGGAGATACAGCACAGAAGAAAGCAAAGTCCCTTAAGTGGTTCAGTGACATTGCCAAGAACTTAGGTCCTTTTTCTTTTCTGCATGGCCATCTTCAGCATGACAGCTCCATCACCAGATGGTGGCAACCACCCCCACATCACCTCCTTACACTGCTTTTCCAGGGGCAAAACAAGGAGTCCATTCTAACCCATCTTTTTGTGATTCAACTTTATTGAGATATAATTTACATACAATGAAATATACCCACTTTAAGTATAAAATGCAATAAATCCCTGAAGTTTCCCTCATCCCTTGCGATTTTAAGATAGTTTTATCACATATTTTTGTATGCTTAAAGAATGTTTCCTTTTGCTTGGTTTTGAGCTTTATAAATAGTATCATCCTATATGGAGTCTTTGGTTTTATTGACATTATGTTCTATGATTTTTTTTTAATTTTTTTTTGACACAGGCTCTCTGTTGTTCAGGCTGGAGTGCAGTGGCGAGGATCATAGGTCACTGCATCCTCAACCTCCTGGGCTCAAGCGATCCTCCCATTTCAGCCTCCCGAGTAGTTGAGACTACAGGTACACACCACCACGCCCAGCTAATTTTTGCATTTTTTGTAGAAATAGGGGTTCCCCATATTGCCCAGGCTGGTTTTGAACTTCCGGCCTCAAGCCTCAAGTGTTGGGATCACAAGCACACGTCACCATGGCCAGCCTCAATTCACCTTTTTCTTGTACATCTGTAGTTCCTTCATTTTCACTGCTGTGTAATCATCTGTCATGTGGGATATACTACAATTTACCAGTTCTCCTGTAAATGGACATCAGGTGTGTTTTCTGACTTTTTCTATCAGATAAATGCTTTACAAAAGCATACAAATGTATATAAATGAACTTTTTGTACTTGATCTTAGCCAAAGGCTGAGAAGAGAACTTTAACATCTCAACTGATGCATGTGGTCAAATATTTCTTCTTTGGTAAAGACGTAGGAATGCTGAGCATACAGGATTCATATTTTCAATTTAGTTTAATTTTTAAAAATAACAACAAACGGCTGGGTGTGTTGGTGGCTCACGCCTGTAATCCCAACACTTTGGGAGGCCGAGGTGGGCGGATCACAAGGTCAAGAGATCGAGACCATCCTAACCAAAATGGTGAACCCTCGTCTCTACTAAAAATACAAAAAAATTAGCTGGGCGTGGTGGCGTGCACCTGTAGTCCCAGCTACTTTGGAGGCTGAGGGAGGAGAATCGCTTGAACCCGGGAGGTGGAGGTTGCAGTTAGCCGAGATCGCACCACTGCACTCCAGCCTGTTGACAGAGCAAGACGCTGTCTCAAAAAATAAATATAAAATAATAAGCTACTTCCCAGAGGGTTGTACTAATTTGAACTCCCATCAGCAACATAGGAGATGTCCCATGACTCCCCATCCTCACCTGCAATCATCTTTTGTCAATTTGAGGGTGTAAAACATTTCAGTGTGGCCTTTTTCTTCTTTAGATGTTCATATAATTAGGGGCTGGCTTTTAGTACGATGGGTGGGGCCGAAAGGCTGAGGAGGAAGGGAATTTAGAGGGTGACTGTTAATGATGAATCTTTAATTGGTAGGGGACAGCAGGCAGGGTGGGATGGAAAATGGAGAGCCATGGACAGGGAGAATGTGGGAACATAGGCTGGAGGTCGTGCTGGAAGCAGAAGCGGTACTTGAACAAGCAAGATGGAGTGACAGGAAGTGGATTTCAGTTTCCTGATCTTTCTTTCTCTAGTGATGAGGTGGAACATCTTTTCATGTCAAATTAATCACAAAAACGACTGAAGCAACCAAAGAATCTCAAAGGAAAAGACCGACAGACTATTTGTAAAATGTTTATTTAAAGCAATGTTTCTATGCAATTTAAATAAGGGGAATCTCTGGAGAAAAACAAATCTCTTTATCAAAATCTATGTTGTACCAAAAACTGATATAAATTAACAAAGACCAAGTCCCCATTCAGAAATGCGCCAGTGGTAAAGGGCAAAGCCTGTGAATTCCCATCCTCTCCTAAGTCATCTTAACCCCTGTCAATTTGAGGGTGTAAAACAGAATTTTAGTGTGGACTTTTCTGTAGATGTTCATATAATTAGGGGCTGGCTACAGGGCAGGTCAGGGAGGCAGGCAGAGCAACTCTAGAGGAGGCAGACGCCATCCATGGCACGTCCACTGCACGCCCAGCAGGAGTCAAGGCAGCTCGAGATGCTGCCTGGTGGCAGGGCCATCAAGACAAGGCCTCCGAGGCTGGCTTCATAGTCCAGCTGTGAAATCTGTACAACCCACATCTCACTGGTCATGTATTAATTCCGTACATTCACTGATGATGTGCCAGCCTCTGGAGATAATGTGGCAGCCAAGACAGACTCTGCCCCCCACGCTCATGGATTTATCAGTCCAAAGAGGAGACAGACACACAGATGCTGACATCACAACTGATCAAGGTGGGACAGGTGGCAGGTAGGCAGAGGGGTCAAGGCTGGGATGGGAGAAGCCCCAGGAGCTGCGGAAGCCCAGAACGGGCCCCCCCGACCTACCCTGGGGGACAAAGGGGGATTCCTAGAGAGATATGTTCACCGAGACCTGAACAGTATATGGAATTAGTTGTGGGGGAGATGTGTGAAAGAGGGGGTGCTCTAAAAACAGGGGAGAAGCACGTACAAATGCTCACAGGTGACAGGGAGTCTGGAGTGTTCTAGACCAGCATGCTCCAACAGAAACGAAATGCCAACCACACACGTGAGCTGCAAATGTCACTTAACATTTTCTAGTAGCCGAAAAACATAAAATTTTAATATTTTAATGAAACATATCCAAAATATTACTATATCAGTATGTGATCAATATAAAAACTTTTTGTACCAAGTCTTTAAATCTGGTGAGCATCTTATGCTTAAAATATATCTGAAGTCACATGAGCCACATCTCAAGTGCCCAGGAGCCACATGTGGCTCGTGGCTCTGTACTGAACAGCAGGCCAACACCTTTGCTACTCAAGGCCTTGGCATCATTTGGGAGCTTGAAATGCAGAATCTTTTTTTCTAATTTTTTGTACGTCCTATAATTTATTATGTATTAGCTGTACAAAGAAATGCAGAATCTCCATTTCTTCCAGGTTTACTGGTTTATGTGCATAGAGTTGTTTGTAGTAATCTCTGACAGTAGTCTGTATTTCTGTGGAATCTGTGGTATCCCCTTTATCGTTTTTTTATTGCATCTGATTCTTCTCTCTTTTTATTAATCTGGCTAGTGGTCTATTTTGTTGATCTTTTCAAAAAACCAGTTCCTTGATCTTTTTATTAATTGCATTTTAGGTTTTGGGGTACATGTGAAGAACATGCAAGATTGTTGCATAGGTACACACATGGCAGTGTGGTTTGCTGTCTTCCCCCATCACCTATATCTGGCATTTCTCCCCATGTTATCCCTCCCCCAACACCCCACCCCTCTGCTGTCCCTCCCCTAGTTGCCCCCCACAGACCCCAGTGTGTGATGCTCCCCCTCCCTGTGTCCATGTGTTCTCATTGTTCAACACCTGTCTATGAGTGGGAACATGCGGTGTTTGATTTTCTGTTCCCCCGAAGACTAGGAGCTGTCTGAGCTTGAGACGTGAAGACAGAAGGATGTTTTGGTGGTTGGGGGCTGTGGTAGTGGATGGCTTGCGCAAAGGCGGGGGAGAAACAGCCTGCCGTGTGAACATGGACTGCTGGGGATCTGGTGTTGGTGTTCCTGCTCAAAATTCGTATGAGTGGAGATGTGGAAGTTTCTTGACTCATAGGGAGCTTGGATTTTGTCCTCAGGGCAATGAAGAGCCAAAGGAGGGTTTTTAGTAGGGGAAGGGGCACGGCTCGGGGTCGTTGTGAGACATGAGGAGAGATTAACGGGGATGGACGGGTGGGAACCTAGGGTGGAGATTTGGCAGATTCTCCTAGGCAAGAGATGTTGGGAATGGATCAGGGCAGAGGCCACCGTAGGGAGGGCAAGAGGAGATAGGAGAGACCACCAGAAGGTTGACGGGCTGTTTGGGAGGGGGAGACGGAGGGGTGGGGGAAAGATATCTCTAGCGCTTAGAGCATCTGCTGAGTAACTGATGTCTTGAATGAACAATCCTAGGAGGAAGGTGCCGATGCGGTCTCCCATTTGTAAATGATACCTAGGATAGAAAAGGTTAGGTAACTTGACCATTACCAATAGCTAGGAAGAGGAGGGCTCGGTGGTGGGGGGGGGGGGTGTTATGTGTGTATACCATTTGATCTCTTTTTTTTTTTTTTTTTTTAAAGACGGGGTTTCACCATGTTGGTCAGGCTGGTCTTGAACTCCCGACCTCAGGTGATCCGCCCGCCTTGGCCTCCAAAGTGCTTGGATTACAGGCGTGAGCCACCGCGCCCGGCCACCATTGACTTACTAAGGAGACATTAACAGGGCCAGATCACGTAAGTCTCGTGAGGAATTTGTAGGGAGGCATGGAAATGCATATGTCACATTTCTATATCCATCCCAGAATCTCTCCTCTGAGTTCCTGACCGACTGCCTACTTGATACCTGTTGATGATCTAGTGGTATCTTCAGAGTAATTTTGGTAGAATTGAGTTCCTGCTCCTTTCCCCAAAATTTATTCCCCCCATGTTCATCTCAATACATGCTCCCTCCACCCTCTCCAGGCCCAGACCACTGCAGTTGTCCTTGCCTCCTCTCTGTCTGTTATCCGTGTCTGTCAGCAAATACACCCAGAACCTGACCACTTCTCCCCCACCTTCACTCCTGTCCTCCCTTATCTCCTTCCCACACCATTATGGCAGCCTCCTCAATGATCTCCCTGCTCTTACCCGTCCCCAGAGTGTTTCTCACGTGCAGGTAGAGTGATGCTGTGAGCCCCTGTATCAGGTCATATTCCTCCCCTGCTGAGAACCCTTCTTGAGGCTCCTCTCACTCAGGGTAAAAACCAGAGTCCCTCTGCAAGGCTCTGCATTGTCTGCCCTCATCACGCCTCTGACATCATCTCCCCTTACTCCCTGTGCTCCAACCACACTGGCCCCAGGGCCTTTGCGCTTGCTCTTCTCTTTGCCTGAGGAACTCATCTACCAAATAGCCCAGACGCATTCCTTCCTCTTTAGGTCTCCCCCTGAGATGTGGCTGCCTTCCTAGGATCTTCCCTCACCACTCCTTCTAAAATTGTACCACTAATAGTCACATCTGTCTTTGCTTCTTTGACTTCATCCTTAGCATTAATCACATTACTGTTTAACACTCTGGAATTTATCCGTGTTTATGTTTATTGTCTGTCTCCCCCTGACCCCTACCTCTAGGAGACTGTTGACTTCGTGAGGGCAGTGGCTTTTGTCTACTTCCTTCGTTATCTCCAACACATAGAAAAGTGCTCGGAACACAGTCAGGGCTCAGTAACTACTTATCAGATGAACTGTTGAAGAGCACACATCTGGATCCCAGCATGCTGGGGACTCTGCTGACCCCCTTTCTACAGAACTCAAAGGGGCTGCCTGAAAGTTTTCTGGGGGCTCAAGACATTCAACAAGTATTTCACCTCACCTCTTCTTTCTACTCAGCATTGGGAACACAGCAGAGAACAAAATACTTTCCCTACCCCCATAGAACCTACAGTAATGGGGACGGTAGTTCAGACCATCAAATAATCACACGTGTGAAATTACAAAGAAAGGGAGAGAGCGTTATAAGAACACTTGATAGGAAATCAGATCCAGATCCTAGGAAATGGGTTTGCGGTGATGAGGAGTAGGCATTAACTTCTTTAAGAGATAAGAGTTTGTGTCGGTTGGAGACCTGAGGCTGATGCAGAGCAAGAGGTCAGACCTTCTGGATGCCATAGGGAGTTTGGGTGTCTACCCCCTTATGTAGTGGGAAATTGTAAAATTTTAAGCTGGGGACAGGAGCATGGTCAGGGGGTGTGTGTGTGTGTTGTGTGTGTGTGTGCTGTGTGTATTTCCCTCTAAAATTCTTCAGACTAAAGTGTATTTTAAAAGACTCCCCTGGCTGCTCTGTGGGGAATTGACTATAAGGAATTAAGGATTGAAGCAGGGAGACCAGGGACGAGGCTGTTAGTGTGAGATAAAAATACCTGCGATGAAAGACAGCCACACGGTTTTTGCTGTTTTTCCTATCAAGAGGTGAAGTCTCCTTCCTTCCCCTTATATCTGAGCTGGCCCTGAGATTTGTTTTGACCAACAGAATACAGTGAAAGGCCGGGCTCGGTGGCTCACGCCTGTAATCCCAGCACTTTGGGAGGCTGAGGCGGGTTGAGGTCAGGAGTTCCAGACCAGCCTGGCCAACGTGAAGAAATCCTATCTCTACTAAAAATAACAACAAATTAGCCAGGTGTGGTGGTACACGCCTGTAGTCCCAGCTACTCAGGAGGCTGAGGCAGGAGAATCGCTTGAACCTGGGAGGCAGAGGTTGCAGTGAACCAAGATCACACCACTGCACTCCAGCCTGGGCGACAGAGCAAGACTCCGTCTCAAAAAAAAAAAAAAAAAAAAAAAAAAAAATACAGTGAAAGTAATGCTGTGCTAAATGGAGGCCTGGCAGGTTCTGCTTCCACTCTTGGAGCCCTGCCCTTTGTGTAGACCCACCCCAGCTCCTGGCTGTTCCAGCTTTTAGCTGATGTGCCAGGCATGCGAGTGATGTCATCTTGGGATATCCTAACTCCCATTCGAGCTGACATCACGTGGAGTAGAGATGAACCATCCCAAATCCCCTCACCCTTTGAGCCTTGTCCGAATTGCAGAATAATGAGCAAAGAAATGGTTGCTATTTTATGGCCCTGTGGCTTAGCATACTTTGTTACACAGCAATAGCTAACTGAAACAAGCTAATGTTTTTTGAGATCTTACCATTTTATGTATTATTAGTTCATTTAATCCTCAGTAACCCTATGTGATGCTGTTACTGCCCCCATTTACAAATGAGGACGTGAAGGCACACACAAGTTAATCAAGTACTAGCAAGGTACCTGGCACAAAGCCCCGCATATGTGGTAGCTACTGTTCTCACCATCTTGTTCATCAGCATTACAGTTTTCACAGTTGTTGAAGTGGCAGTCAGTTGAATGAACACATTAGTAACCCACTTCCACTTCTTCTTTTTTTTTTTTTTGAGACAGGGCCTGGCTCTGTCATCCTGGCTGGATTCACTGCAGCCTTGACCTCTCGGGCTCAGGCGATCATCCTGCCTCAGTCTCCTGAGTAGCTGGGACCACACGCATGCAGTACCACACCCGGCTAATTTTTGTATTTTTTGTAGTGATGGGGTTTCATCATGTTTTCCAGGGTGCTCTCGATCTCCTGGGCTCAAGTGATCCACCTACCTTGGCCTCCCAAAGTGCTGAGATTACAGGTGTGAGCCACTGCATCCACCAGCCCGCTTCTTAGTGATGTGATTGAGCCATTTTCTTGGAAGGACAAGTAGAGAGATGGAAAGGCAGCGGGCCTGTGGCGATGTTGAAGTGCCAGATGAAGCCTCACTTGGAGTAAGTTGCTTTCAGACTTTCTCATTACAGAATTCAACTCTCTCTATCATTTAAGCCAACTATATTGTTGAACTGAGCTTTCTGTTACTTAGAACCAACAATATCCTAACTGATTCCAGGGCTTTCTTCACTTATTTGTGGACTCATCAGATGCTGGCTACTTACTACCTGCCAAGCATTTTTAGGTGCCGGTATTAACAGTAGCAGGCAAGACCCCCAAAAGCCCTGTCCTCCTGGAGCCTGCATTCCAGTGGGCAAGATGAATGCTAATATTAGTGAACAGAGCTGTGGAAGTTGAGGGTTGGAGGCCTAGAGAGTGGGAAGGGAAGAGGTACTATTTTAGATAGAGGGGTTAAAGAAGACTCTTCGACCTGACAGAAAGGGAAGGCGCCAGCTGGGTGGATATGTTGGGAAGGAGGACATTCCAGGTAGAGAAAAACCAGCAAATTCAAAATCCCCGAGGCATGCTCGGTGTGCTGAAGGAGCAGAAAGGAGTGAACTGGACCAGACTGGACAGGGTGGGCGGGAGGGAGACAAAGGCGAGGTCAGGCAGGGCCGGAAGGCCATGGGAAGGACTTGGATTTGACGCTGAGTGAGATGTGCAGTAGTGAGGGCACGGCGAGCTGAGGCGGCGTGATCTTCCATTTTAAGAGGGTTCCTCTGGCTCCCACGTGGCCACTAGGGTGGAAGCAGGACTCCAGTGAGAAGGCCACTGTGTAGTCCAGCTGAGATGACGGTGGCTTGGCCAGGGTGCTAGTGGGGTGGTAGGGCAGTGTGGTCAGATTTTGCATATGATTTGAAGGGAGAATCAGGTGTGGGGTAAGAAGAAGAGTCAAGGACCAGGCTATGGCTTTTAGCCTGCACAGAGGAAGGAGGGAGTGCCATTAACTGTATGGGCAAGACCGAGAGAGAGTGTCGGGGGCATGTCGAGCCTCCCAGTGGACTCGCCGGACAAGCAGGAGCTTCTACGAGACTGGCATTGAAAGGTGAGATCTGGGCTGGAGATAGAGATCTGGGCTGGGAGTGGTTGGCATGTGTGTGGTATTAAAGCCCAGGATGGGATCGCCAAGGGAGGGTGTATTGACGGAAGCGTGGTCTGAGAATGAGAGCAGGGAGGCCCACGAGGTGGTTGCTGCAGTAATCTAGTGAGACGACGGTGGGCTGAAGCAGGGCAGGGCCAGGAGTGAGCAGTCATTGGAGTCTGGGTGCATTTGGAAGGCAGAGCTCACTGCGGATTGGTTGTGGGCAGTGATGGGAAAGAACCGGACAAGGGCCTCATGAGAACAGAATAGAAGCAGAACGCAGGACAGTGGCTCAACATCCCTCCTTCCTCTGGGCTCTGTGGTCTCTGCTTCTCTTTTCATTGGCTGCTTCCTGTTCTCAGGCAGCTGGGTTGGCCCTGGGTGGCCTCACTCTATGTGACCTTCCAGCTCAGTTACCCACAGCCCCTCAGTTTTCATTTCAGATTTCCCAGATGGGAATGGGATTTCCAGGGTCAGCTATCCAACCCTGCTCAACTCACTGTAGCTGACTGTCTGCTGGGAAGGGCTGTGGACCGGGCAGGCACCCCAAATATTCACAGTGACCATGTGTTTCTGATGCTTGGTGTACAGGGGGGACATGTGGGTGGGTTGGTGTGGCAGGGTTGGGGATGATTTGACCCTCTTTGGTAGATGGGTGGGACCGGCCGTTTATATTGCCTCAGATGTGTCCCGGATTGGGCAGATGGGAAGGGGATACCAGGAAGGTAGATCTGGCAGGCCTTGGGCTGTGAAGGGTTAAGGGCCAGGTTGGGAGGATTCAGGCACAGCTTCTGCCTGTCCATGGGTATTCCAGAGGAGTCAGGGAGACAGGCATTACTGCAAACTCAAGAGAAACACAGCAATGGCTGAGACAGCCTCCACCTTGCCCTCGCAAAGCTCACAGGCTAGTGGGGAAGACAACCCCTACAGCAGATAGTGACCAGGGCTGGGATGGGGGAGAAAGATTGGGATTGGGGCCAGGATAGGGAAGCTACAACGGGGGCTGTGGGAGCCCAGAGGCAGCTCCTGACCCAGTCTGCGGTGTCAGGTGGGACTTCCTGGAGTGAGGAGTGTGTAAGATGAGTGTTGAAGGGTGAACCAAACACAGGGCGCTTTGGAACTCCACTGGGGACCACCTCGGACTGCATTGCAGAGGAGACTTAAAGTTTTGTGAACTTCTAAAAATTTAGTAATTTTAGATTTACAGACAAGTTGCAAAGATGATACAGGGACTTCCCATATACCCACACCCAACTTCCCCCTAGTGTTAGCATCTTACATAATTATCGTTTACTTGTCAAAACTGAGAAATTAACACGGAGTAGTATTCTGTGAAACTCCAGACTCGAATCCCGTTTCTCCTGTTTTTCCAGTAATGGTCTTCTTCTGTTCCGGGATCCAATCCAGAATGCCATGTTGCATTTATTGGTCATTTCTCGTCGGCCTCCTCCGATCTCTGACAGTTTCTCAGTCCTTCCTTGTCTTTTGTGACCTTGACAGTTTTGAGGAGTGCTGGTGAGGTGTTGTGTAGAGTAGCCCTCTGTCTGGGGTTGTCTGACGTTTTGCTCATGGTTAGCCTGGGATTTTAGGCTTTGGGAAGAAGGCTCACTGAGGTGATGTTGACCTTGATCACTTCATGAAGGTGGTGTCTGCCGATTTCCCAACTCTAATGCTACGGTTTTCCCCTTTACTCATTTGTTAGAAGCAAGTCACTAAATCCAGCCCACACTCAGAGGAGAACTAAGCTGTGACTCCTTGAGGAGAATAGGAAGATACTCAGAGACTGCGCAAATGTCCCATTTCTCCTGCAAGTTTTACCCACGCACGTTAGCATTCATCAGTGGACCCGGCCTGTAGCAGTTATTACCGTGGTATGACGATGATTTTCTATTTCCCTCATTTCTTTACGTTTCCTGTTTAGAATTCCGTACGGAAGATTTGTCCCTTGTGTTACACTTGATTTATTTTATTTATATGATCATTAGTTTAATTCCATGTGGACTCATGCATATTTACTCTGTGGGCGTAACTCAACGTTATAATGAATTTTTTTTTTGCTCAAGTTGTTGTTCCAGCCTTGGCCATCAGTGTTCATCTTCCAGGTTGGCTCCTGTGTTCTTCACTGTCTTTCTCGAACACCTTCTTACTTTCTGGCACTGCAAGATATTCCAGGCTCGTGTATTTTGCCTGCACCAGCCCTGGAATTGGCTGTTCCTCCAAGAGTCACTGGTTCTTTTCATTGGAGAATGGTGTATAAAAATAAGCATGGGTTCTTACTGATACCTCAGACTCTAGTCTAGTGCCAGAGGGTTCGTTCTCACCTTCCCCCCCTTGCTTTCTTTGTAAATCCTTCCTCTGGCAGTGAGAAGCGTGGCTCAGTGGGCTCTTTTTGGTGCTTATCTTATTGGTTACCTTGGCAAAGATCGGCTGTGGTGACCAAGCCTGCCTTCTGTGAGCACACCCTGCCCTTGGTTTCTGTGAGTCTGCTGTCCCCTGAGTTTCTTCTGTGTTTTGCTTCCTTGCCGGCTCCTCTCTTTTCACCAACCTTTTAAATGTGGTGGGGCTCTGTTCTCTCTTCTCACCTTGGGGCCACCTTACCCTCTTTATGGTCTGTTTCCTATCTCTGTGCAGATGACACACTCTGTCCTTAGCCCTGACCTCTGCTCTGAGCCCCAGACTTGGAGGATCCAGAGGCCTCATGGATAACCCCCCAACCCCAACTGGGTGATCCTTGGGCCTCTAACACTCACCATGTCCCAGATGCCAAAGCTACTCTCTCCGTCTCTGTCTCGGGGGTGGCTCCTCCAGGCTCCACGTTCTCAGAAAGAGCCATGGGCTTCATTCTGAATGCCTCCCTCCCCCATCCCTACCCCGTAGCCAGCCCATCAGCCTCCAGGGCTTGTCCTTTGGGACTCCTGGGCGTCTCCCACATCTGCCTCCTTCTCCGGTTTTCTGCTCTGCCTTGGTTCAACCCCATCATCTCCCACCTTGTCTCTGCCTGGCCTCCTCCCTGGGCTCCTGGGCTCCCATCTCACCCTTTCATCCAGTTAAACCTGTTGTGGGGGGAAAAGTAAACAGGAAAAGAAATCACATTGTGTGTCAGCTTAGGATGAAAACAACTTTCAGGAATGGCTTTATTTAAAAAGTCTACAGCAGTGGGAAGAAAACTGAGGCCTATTTCTCTTTACACTATGGTAGTCACACCAGAATGAAATTTTAAGGAGCACTTAAAAGCTTCCTTTTGAGTCCTGTTGATTAAGGGAATTTTCTGCATTAATTTTCACAGTTATCCTTAAAAACATGACTTGTAGGGTATCTAAACAATGTCTCACAAGCATTTAGAACAACTGAATTGTATAAAAGGGTTTTGTATGTGCACGAGGAAAGTTAACTAGATTGTTAATATTGGCATGGGGAGAATTCTTCCACTCCGGTATCAGTGGCTGTTGGGGCAGTGCGTTCAGGATAAAGAGACTATTAGTGGAAGTGCTTTGAGACATTTCGCAGTTTTAAGCCTGGCTAGCACAGGCTTTCACAATGACTGCCCACACTCGTATGGTGCCTTCATGCCAGGCACTGTTCTAAACAACTAACATACATTAATCCAGTAATCCTCACATACCCCTTAGGAGGTCGCTACTGTTATCGCAGGTTTTCAGTGAGGCATTTAGAGTTGAAATCAGTTACTTCAGGTTCCTTAGCTAGTAAGTGCCTGCACCAGGATTTGCACCTAGGAGTCTCAATTCGATCATGCGTGCCTTTAACCACCTTCCTCCTTGACTCTAAAAGGAGAAAATCATATTTCTGATCTTACAGTTTCTTCCTTTGGAAGAGGGGCTTAAATTGCTTTCTTCTCCAGTGACTAAAAACCTTTCAACGTCACCAATTATTTGTAAAGAAAATATTTTTAAAATGCTGGGCACTTTGGCTCATTCCTGGAATCCCAGCACTTTGGGAGGCTAGGGCAGAAGGATTGCTTGAGGCCAGGAGTTAAGACCAGCCTGGGCAGCACAGTAACTAAACTCTGCTTTCTCTACAGTAACAAAAAAAATTGCTAGACACGGTAGTGCAAGCCTGTTGTCCCAGCTACTTGGGAGACTGAGGCAGGAAGATCGCTTGAGCCCAGGAGGTCTAAGCTGCAGTAAACTAGGCAGTGATTGTGCCACTGCACTCCAGTCTGGGTGGCAGAGCAACTCATCTCTTACAAAAAAAAAAAAAAAAAAAAAAAGAGGGAGAGAGGGAGGAGGAAGAGGAAGAAGAAACACTTTTAACTTTTTTTAAGGGAGAATTTCAGACATTCACAAAAGAGCATAGAGAAGAGGCTGAACTCCCACGGTCTCATCACCAGCTTCCACAGTTACCAGCACGCGGCCGCTGTTGCTTCATCCATACCCTGCACTTCTTTTTCTGCTGCTCAGTTATGTTTGTTTTTAGATGGAGTCTTGTACTGTCGCCCAGGCTGGACTGCAATAGCACAATCGTGGCTCACTGCAACCCCCGCCTCCCAGGTTCACACGATTCTCCTGCCTCAGCCTCCTGAGTAGCTGGGATTACAGGCACACACCACCACACCCGGCTAATTTTTTTGTGTGTTTTTAGTAGAGACGGAGTTTCACTATGTTGGCCAGACTGGTCTCAAACTCCTGACCTCGTGATCCGCCCGCCTTGGCCTCCCAAAGTGGTGCGATTACAGGCGTGAGCCACTGTGCCCGGCTTCAGTTATTTTTAAAGCATATCGAGATATGTTTCGTTAACCTGCAATTTCTTGCCCCAAGTCATTCCCTCCTGACAAACTGACCACTTTCCTGACTCTCTGCTCCCCTCCTCTCTCCTCAGTTTCCAAATACAGACAAGTCTGTGCATGCGTTGATATTACCGCACCAGCTCTGTCCCTGGCTCATTTTCTGTAACCCTATACTCCAGGCGTTTCTCCACGTTTCTCTGAAGCCTGAAAACGATCCTTCGATGACCATGAATGGGGCTGGAGTCGCTTGGCAATCCTGTCCTCCGCAATAGGACATTTAATCTGCTGGTGGCCTTTTGCCATGATCGCGGCCTCTTCCCTTATTTGGGTTATTTTTCTGGATCCCTTTCCACTCAGATCAGGTCAGCCCTCCCCTGCCACTTCTTGTACACTGCAGCTTCACGTTAAGCGTATCACGTTTACCACAGTCCAAATCAAACAGTGATTTGGCTCCTCATTTATTAGTTGTCTGGGAGTTCCAGCAGGGCCGGAATCAGGTCCGTGTGTACCCTTGCTGAGTCCCCAGCATCACCCAGCACAGGGCCTGGCACTCAGTAGGTGCTCACTAACCGTGTGCCGAATGAATGAGTAAATGAAGGAGTGAATGAACGATTGCCAAGCTCAATAGCTGGACATTTATCGTTAGGGCAGTAGGAAGCCACAGAAGTATTTTAGGCAGAACTGGACCCATTTCTCTCAAACTGTGATGTGCATAAATCCGCTGGGATTTTGAATGCCGATTCAACTTCAATGGGTCACGGAAGGGGCCTGAGATCTGCATTTCTTTTAATATATATTTTATTGCATTTTAGGTTTTGGAATACATGTGAAGAATATGCAAGATTGTTGCACAGGTACATACATGGCAGTGTGGTTTGCTGCCTTCCTCCCCCATCACCTATATCTGGCATTTCTCCCCCATGTTATCCCTCCCCCAACTCCCCACCCCCTGCTGTCCCTCCCCTAGTTCCCCCCCCCACAGACCCCAGTGTGTGATGCTCCCCTCCCTGTGTCCACGTGTTCTCATTGTTCATCACCCTTCTATGAGTGAGAACATGCGGTCGGTGTTTGATTTTCTGTTCTTGTGTCAGTTTGCCGAGAATGATGGTTTCCAGGTTCATCCGTGTCCCTACAGAGGACACGAACTCATCGTTTTTTATGGCCGCATAGTATTCCGTGGTGTATATGTGCCACATTTTCCCTGTCCAGTCTATCATCGATGGGCATTTGGGTTGGCTCCAAGTCTTTGCTATTGTAAACAGTGCCGCAGTGAACATTCGTGTGCATGTGTCCTTATAATAGAGCGATTTATTGTCCTTAGGGTATATACCCAGTAATGGGATGGCTGGGTCAAATGGAATTTCTGTTTCTAGGTCCTTGAGGAATCGCCACACTGTCTTCCACAATGGCTGAACTAATTTACACTCCCACCAACAGTGTAAAAGTGTTCCTATTTCTCCACATCCTCTCCAGCATCTGTTGTCTCCAGATTTTTTAATGATCGCCATTCTAACTGGCGTGAGGTGGTATCTCAATGTAGTTTTGATTTGCATTTCTCTAATGACCAGTGATGATGAGCATTTTTTCATATGTTTGTTGGCCTCATATATGTCCTCTTTTGTAAAGTGTTCATATCCTTCCTCCACTTTTGAATGGGCTTGTGTGTGTTTTTCTTGTAAATCTGTTTTAGTTCTTTGTAGATTCTGGATATCAGCCCTTTGTCAGATGGGTAGATCGCAAAAGTTTTTTCCCATTCTGTTGGTTGCCAATTCACGCTAATGACTGTTTCTTTTGCTGTGCAGAAGCTGTGGAGTTTGATTAGGTCCCGTTTGTCTATTTCGGCTTTTGCTGCCAGTGCTTTTGGTGTTTTAGTCATGAAGTCCTTGCCTATTGCCTGTGTCCTGAATGGTTTTGCCTAGGTTTTCTTCTAGGGTTTTTATGGTGTTAGGTTTTATGTTTAAGTCTTTAATCCATCTGGAGTTAATTTTAGTGTAAGGTGTCAGGAAGGGGTCCAGTTTCTGCTTTCTGCACATGGCTAGCCAGTTTTCCCAACACCATTTATTAAACAAGGAATCCTTTCCCCATTGCTCTTTTGTCAGGTTTGTCAAAGGTCAGATGGTTGTAGATGTGTGGGGTTGCCTCCGAGGCCTCTGTTCTGTTCCATTGCTCTATATGTCTGTATTGGTACCAGTACCATGCTGTTTTGATTACTGTAGCCTCGAAGTCCAGTAGTGTGATGCCTCCAGCTTTGTTCTTTTTGCTTAGAATTGGCTGGGCTATGCGGGCTCTCTCTTGGTTCCATATGAAGTTTAAGGTGGTTTTTTCCAGTTCTGTGAAGAAGGTCGTTGGTTGCTTGATGGGGGATAGCGTTGAATCTGTAAATTACTTTGGGCAGTATGGCCATTTTCATGATGTTGATTCTTCCTAACCATGAGCGTGGAATGCTTCTCCATCTGTTTGTGTCCTCTCTTACTTCGTTGAGCAGTGGATTGTAGTTCTCCTTGAAGAGGTCCTTTACGTTCCTTGTTAGTTGTATTCCTAGGTGTTTTATTCTCCTTGTAGCAACTGAGAATGGCAGTTCGTTTTTGATTTGGCTCTCTTTAAGTCTGTTATTGGTGTATAGGAATGCTTGTGATTTGCGCACATTGATTTTGTATCCTGAGACTTTGCTGAAGTTGCTTATCAGTTTGAGAAGATTTTGGGCTGAGACGATGGGGTCTTCTAGATACACAATCATGTCACCTGCAAATAGAGACAATCTGACTTCCTCCTTTCCTAATCGAATACCCTTTGTTTCTTTTTCTTGCCTGATTGCTCTGGCTAGAACTTCCAATACTATATTGAATAGGAGTGGTGACAGAGGGGCATCCTTGTCTAGTGCCAGATTTCAAAGGGAATGCTTCCAGTTTTTGCCCATTCAGTATGATATTGGCTGTTGGTTTGTTGTAAATAGCTTTTATTATTTTGAGATATGTTCCATCAATACCTAGTTTATGGAGGGTTTTTAGCATAAAGGGCTGTTGAATTTTGTCAAAGGCCTTCTCTGCATCTATTGAGATAATCATGTGGTGTTTGTCTTTGGTTCTGTTTATGTGGTGAATTACGTTTACAGACTCGCGTATGTTGAATCAGCCTTGCATCCCCGGGATGAAGCCTACTTGATCATGGTGGATAAGCTTTTTGATGTGCTGTTGCAATTGGTTTGCCAGTATTTTATTGAAGATTTTGGCATCTATGTTCATCGTGGATATTGGCCTGAAGTTTTCTTTTCTTGTTGAGTCTCTGCCGGGTTTTGGTATGAGGATGATGTTGGTCTCATAAAATGATTTGGGAAGGATTCCCTCTTTTTGGATTGTTTGGAATAGTTTCAGAAGGAATGCTACCAGCTCCTCTTTGTATGTCTGGTAGAATTCAGCTGTGAACCCATCTGGACCTGGGCTTTTTTTGGTTGGTAGTAAACCTGGAAGAAATGGATAAATTCCTGGACACTTACACCCTCCCTAAGCCTAAACCAGGAAGAAGTCGAAACCCTGAATAGACCAATAACAAGGGCTCAAGTTGAGGCAGCAATTTAATAGCCTACCAACCAAAAAAAGCCCAGGTCCAGATGGGTACACAGCTGAATTCTACCAGACATACAAAGAGGAGCTGGTAGCATTCCTTCTGAAACTATTCCAAACAATCCAAAAGAGGGGAATCCTTCCCAAATCATTTTATGAGACCAACATCATCCTCATACCAAAACCCGGCAGAGACTCAACAAGAAAAGAAAACTTCAGGCCAATATCCACGATGAACATAGATGCCAAAATCTTCAATAAAATACTGGCAAACCAATTGCAACAGCACATCAAAAAGCTTATCCACCATGATCAGTAGGCTTCATCCCGGGGATGCAAGGCTGATTCAACATACGCGAGTCTGTAAACGTAATTCACCACATAAACAGAACCAAAGACAAACACCACATGATTATCTCAATAGATGCAGAGAAGGCCTTTGACAAAATTCAACAGCCCTTTATGCTAAAAACCCTCCATAAACTAGGTATTGATGGAACATATCTCAAAATAATAAAAGCTATTTACAACAAACCAACAGCCAATATCATACTGAATGGGCAAAAACTGGAAGCATTCCCTTTGAAATCTGGCACTAGAAAGGATGCCCTCTGTCACCACTCCTATTCAATATAGTATTGGAAGTTCTAGCCAGAGCAATCAGGCAAGAAAAAGAAACAAAGGGTATTCCATTAGGAAAGGAGGAGGTCAGATTGTCTCTATTTGCAGGTGACATGATTGTATATCTAGAAGACCCCATCGTCTCAGCCCAAAATCTTCTCAAACTGATAAGCAACTTCAGCAAAGTCTCAGGATACAAAATCAATGTGCACAAATCACAAGCATTCCTATACACCAATAACAGACTTAAAGAGAGCCAAATCAAAAACGAACTGCCATTCTCAGTTGCTACAAGGAGAATAAAACACCTAGGAATACAACTAACAAGGAACGTAAAGGACCTCTTCAAGGAGAACTACAATCCACTGCTCAACGAAGTAAGAGAGGACACAAACAGATGGAGAAGCATTCCACGCTCATGGTTAGGAAGAATCAACATCATGAAAATGGCCATACTGCCCAAAGTAATTTACAGATTCAACGCTATCCCCATCAAGCAACCAACGACCTTCTTCACAGAACTGGAAAAAACCACCTTAAACTTCATATGGAACCAAGAGAGAGCCCGCATAGCCCAGCCAATTCTAAGCAAAAAGAACAAAGCTGGAGGCATCACACTACTGGACTTCGAGGCTACAGTAATCAAAACAGCATGGTACTGGTACCAATACAGACATATAGAGCAATGGAACAGAACAGAGGCCTCGGAGGCAACCCCACACATCTACAACCATCTGACCTTTGACAAACCTGACAAAAGAGCAATGGGGAAAGGATTCCCCTGTTTAATAAATGGTGTTGGGAAAACTGGCTAGCCATGTGCAGAAAGCAGAAACTGGACCCCTTCCTGACACCTTACACTAAAATTAACTCCAGATGGATTAAAGACTTAAACATAAAACCTAACACCATAAAAACCCTAGAAGAAAACCTAGGCAAAACCATTCAGGACACAGGCAATAGGCAAGGACTTCATGACTAAAACACCAAAAGCACTGGCAGCAAAAGCCGAAATAGACAAACGGGACCTAATCAAACTCCACAGCTTCTGCACAGCAAAAGAAACAGTCATTAGCGTGAATTGGCAACCAACAGAATGGGAAAAAACTTTTGCGATCTACCCATCTGACAAAGGGCTGATATCCAGAATCTACAAAGAACTAAAACAGATTTACAAGAAAAACACACACAAGCCCATTCAAAAGTGGAGGAAGGATATGAACACTTTACAAAAGAGGACATATATGAGGCCAACAAACATATGAAAAAATGCTCATCATCACTGGTCATTAGAGAAATGCAAATCAAAACTACATTGAGATACCACCTCACGCCAGTTAGAATGGCGATCATTAAAAAATCTGGAGACAACAGATGCTGGAGAGGATGTGGAGAAATAGGAACACTTTTACACTGTTGGTGGGAGTGTAAATTAGTTCAGCCATTGTGGAAGACAGTGTGGCGATTCCTCAAGGACCTAGAAACAGAAATTCCATTTGACCCAGCCATCCCATTACTGGGTATATACCCTAAGGACAATAAATCGCTCTATTATAAGGACACATGCACACGAATGTTCACTGCGGCACTGTTTACAATAGCAAAGACTTGGAGCCAACCCCAAATGCCCATCGATGATAGACTTGGACAGGGAAAATGTGGCACATATACACCACGGAATACTATGCGGCCATAAAAACGATGAGTTCGTGTCCTCTGTAGGGGACACGGATGAACCTGGAAACCATCATTCTCGGCAAACTGACACAAGAACAGAAAATCAAACACCGACCGCATGTTCTCACTCATAGAAGGGTGATGAACAATGAGAACACGTGGACACAGGGGGAGGGGGAGCATCACACACTGGGGTCTGTGGGGGGGAACTAGGGGAGGGACAGCAGGGGGTGGGGAGTTGGGGGAGGGATAACATGGGGAGAAATGCCAGATATAGGTGATGGGGGAGGAAGGCAGCAAACCACACTGCCATGTATGTACCTGTGCCACAATCTTGCATATTCTTCACATGTATTCCAAAACCTAAAATGCAATAAAATATATATTAAAAGAAATGCAGAATCTCAGGCCCCTTCCGTGACCCATTGAAGTTGAATCGGCATTCAAAATCCCCAGCGGATTTATGCACATCAGAGTTTGAGAGAAATGGGTCCAGTTCTGCCTAAAATACTTCTGTGGCTTCCTACTGCCCTAACGATAAATGTCCAGCTATTGAGCTTGGCAATCGTTCATTCACTCCTTCATTTACTCATTCATTCGGCACACGGTTAGTGAGCACCTACTGAGTGCCAGGCCCTGTGCTGGGTGATGCTGGGGACTCAGCAAGGGTACACACGGACCTGATTCCGGCCCTGCTGGAACTCCCAGACAACTAATAAATGAGGAGCCAAATCACTGTTTGATTTGGACTGTGGTAAACGTGATACGCTTAACGTGAAGCTGCAGTGTACAAGAAGTGGCAGGGGGAGGGCTGACCTGATCTGAGTGGAAAGGGATCCAGAAAAATAACCCAAATAAGGGAAGAGGCCGCGATCATGGCAAAGGCCACCAGCAGATTAAATGTCCTATTGCGGAGGACAGGATTGCCAAGCGACTCCAGCCCCATTCATGGTCATCGAAGGATCGTTTTCAGGCTTCAGAGAAACGTGGAGAAACGCCTGGAGTATAGGGTTACAGAAAATGAGCCAGGGACAGAGCTGGTGCGGTAATATCAGCGCATGCACAGACTTGTCTGTATTTGGAAACTGAGGAGAGAGGAGGGGAGCAGAGAGTCAGGAAAGTGGTCAGTTTGTCAGGAGGGAATGACTTGGGGCAAGAAATTGCAGGTTAACGAAACATATCTCGATATGCTTTAAAAATAACTTGAAGCCGGGCACAGTGGCTCACGCCTGTAATCGCACCACTTTGGGAGGCCAAGGCGGGCGGATCACGAGGTCAGGAGTTTGAGACCAGTCTGGCCAACATAGTGAAACTCCGTCTCTACTAAAAACACACAAAAAAATTAGCCGGGTGTGGTGGTGTGTGCCTGTAATCCCAGCTACTCAGGAGGCTGAGGCAGGAGAATCGTGTGAACCTGGGAGGCGGGGGTTGCAGTGAGCCACGATTGTGCTATTGCAGTCCAGCCTGGGCGACAGTACAAGACTCCATCTAAAAACAAACATAACTGAGCAGCAGAAAAAGAAGTGCAGGGTATGGATGAAGCAACAGCGGCCGCGTGCTGGTAACTGTGGAAGCTGGTGATGAGACCGTGGGGAGTTCAGCCTCTTCTCTATGCTCTTTTGTGAATGTCTGAAATTCTCCCTTAAAAAAAGTTAAAAGTGTTTCTTCTTCCTCTTCCTCCTCCCTCTCTCTCTCTTTTTTTTTTTTTTTTTTTTTGTAAGAGATGAGTTGCTCTGCCACCCAGACTGGAGTGCAGTGGCACAATCACTGCCTAGTTTACTGCAGCTTAGACCTCCTGGGCTCAAGCGATCTTCCTGCCTCAGTCTCCCAAGTAGCTGGGACAACAGGCTTGCACTACCGTGTCTAGCAATTTTTTTGTTACTGTAGAGAAAGCAGAGTTTAGTTACTGTGCTGCCCAGGCTGGTCTTAACTCCTGGCCTCAAGCAATCCTTCTGCCCTAGCCTCCCAAAGTGCTGGGATTCCAGGAATGAGCCAAAGTGCCCAGCATTTTAAAAATATTTTCTTTACAAATAATTGGTGACGTTGAAAGGTTTTTAGTCACTGGAGAAGAAAGCAATTTAAGCCCCTCTTCCAAAGGAAGAAACTGTAAGATCAGAAATATGATTTTCTCCTTTTAGAGTCAAGGAGGAAGGTGGTTAAAGGCACGCATGATCGAATTGAGACTCCTAGGTGCAAATCCTGGTGCAGGCACTTACTAGCTAAGGAACCTGAAGTAACTGATTTCAACTCTAAATGCCTCACTGAAAACCTGCGATAACAGTAGCGACCTCCTAAGGGGTATGTGAGGATTACTGGATTAATGTATGTTAGTTGTTTAGAACAGTGCCTGGCATGAAGGCACCATACGAGTGTGGGCAGTCATTGTGAAAGCCTGTGCTAGCCAGGCTTAAAACTGCGAAATGTCTCAAAGCACTTCCACTAATAGTCTCTTTATCCTAACGCACTGCCCCAACAGCCACTGATACCGGAGTGGAAGAATTCTCCCATGCCAATATTAACAATCTAGTTAACTTTCCTCGTGCACATACAAAACCCTTTTATACAATTCAGTTGTTCTAAATGCTTGTGAGACATTGTTTAGATACCCTACAAGTCATGTTTTTAAGGATAACTGTGAAAATTAATGCAGAAAATTCCCTTAATCAACAGGACTCAAAAGGAAGCTTTTAAGTGCTCCTTAAAATTTCATTCTGGTGTGACTACCATAGTGTAAAGAGAAATAGGCCTCAGTTTTCTTCCCACTGCTGTAGACTTTTTAAATAAAGCCATTCCTGAAAGTTGTTTTCATCCTAAGCTGATACACAATGTGATTTCTTTTCCTGTTTACTTTTCCCCCCACAACAGGTTTAACTGGATGAAAGGGTGAGATGGGAGCCCAGGAGCCCAGGGAGGAGGCCAGGCAGAGACAAGGTGGGAGATGATGGGGTTGAACCAAGGCAGAGCAGAAAACCGGAGAAGGAGGCAGATGTGGGAGAGACGCCCAGGAGTCCCAAAGGACAAGCCCTGGAGGCTGATGGGCTGGCTACGGGGTAGGGATGGGGAGGGGAGGCATTCAGAATGAAGCCCATGGCTCTTTCTGAGAACGTGGAGCCTGGAGGAGCCACCCCCGAGACAGAGACGGAGAGAGTAGCTTTGGCATCTGGGACATGGTGAGTGTTAGAGGCCCAAGGATCACCCAGTTGGGGTTGGGGGGTTATCCATGAGGCCTCTGGATCCTCCAAGTCTGGGGCTCAGAGCAGAGGTCAGGGCTAAGGACAGAGTGTGTCATCTGCACAGAGATAGGAAACAGACCATAAAAGAGGGTAAGGTGGCCCCAAGGTGAGAAGAGAGAACAGAGCCCCACCACATTTAAAAGGTTGGTGAAAAGAGGAGGAGCCGGCAAGGAAGCAAAACACAGAAGAAACTCAGGGGACAGCAGACTCACAGAAACCAAGGGCAGGGTGTGCTCACAGAAGGCAGGCTTGGTCACCACAGCCGATCTTTGCCAAGGTAACCAATAAGATAAGCACCAAAAAGAGCCCACTGAGCCACGCTTCTCACTGCCAGAGGGAAGGATTTACAAAGAAAGCAAGGGGGGGGAAGGTGAGAACGAACCCTCTGGCACTAGACTAGAGTCTGAGGTATCAGTAAGAACCCATGCTTATTTTTATACACCATTCTCCAATGAAAAGAACCAGTGACTCTTGGAGGAACAGCCAATTCCAGGGCTGGTGCAGGCAAAATACACGAGCCTGGAATATCTTGCAGTGCCAGAAAGTAAGAAGGTGTTTGAGAAAGACAGTGAAGAACACAGGAGCCAACCTGGAAGATGAACACTTGATGGCCAAGGCTGGAACAACAACTTGAGCAAAAAAAAAAATTCATTATAACCGTTGAGTTACGCCCACAGAGTAAATATGCATGAGTCCACATGGAATTAAACTAATGATCATATAAATAAAATAAATCAAGTGTAACACAAGGGACAAATCTTCCGTACGGAATTCTAAACAGGAAACGTAAAGAAATGAGGGAAATAGAAAATCATCGTCATACCACGGTAATAACTGCTACAGGGGGGTCCACTGATGAATGCTAACGTACGTGGGTAAAACTTGCAGGAGAAATGGGACATTTGCGCAGTCTCTGAGTATCTTCCTATTCTCCTCTAAGGAGTCACAGCTCAGTTCTCCTCTTAGTGTGGGCTGGATTTAGTGACTTGCTTCTAACAAATGAGTAAAGGGGAAAACCGGAGCATTAGAGTTGGGAAATCGGCACACACCACCTTCATGAGTGATCAAGGTTATACATCACCTCAGTGAGCTTTCTTCCCCAAAGCCTAACCCCAGGCTAACCATTATCAAAAAGTTAGACAACCCCAGACTAGAGGGCTACTCTTAACAACACCTCACCAGCACTCCTCAAAACTGTCAAGGTCACAAAGACAAGGAAGACTGAGAAACTGTTAGAGATCGGAGGAGGCCGAACGAGAAATGACCAAATAAATGCAACATGGCATTCTGGATTGGATCCCGGAAACAGAGAAGACCATTACCTCGAAAACAAGAGGAGAAACGGGATCGAGTATGGAGTTTCACAGAATACTACTCCGTGTTATGTTCTCAGTTTTGACAAGTAAACGATAATTATGTAAGATGCTAACACTAGGGGGGAGTGGGGTGTGGGTATATGGGAAGTCCCTGTATCATCTTCGCACTTGTCTGTAAATCTAAAATTACTAAATTTTTAGAAGTTCACAAAACTTTAAGTCTCCTCCGAATGCAGTCTCGAGGTGGTCCCCAGTGGAGTTCCAAAGCGCCTGTGTTTGAGTCAGCCCTTCAACACTCATCTCTCACGCCTCACGCCAGGGAGTCCCACCTGACACCGCAGACTGGGTCAGCAGCTGCCTCTCGGGCTCCCACACCCCCCCTTGTAGCTCCTATCCTGGCCCCAATCCCAATTCTCTCCCCATCCCAGACCTGGTCATTATCTGCTGTAGGGGTTGTCTTCCCACTCCTGCCTGTGAGCTTTGCGAGGGCAAGGTGGAGGCTGTCTCAGCCATTGTTGTGTTTCTCTTGAGTTTGCAGTAACGCCTGTCTCCCTCTACTCCTCTGGAATACTCATGGACAGGCAGGAGCTGTGCCTGAATCCTCCCAACCTGGCCCTAACCCTTGACAGCCCAAGGCCTGCCAGATCTACCCTTTCTGGTATCCCCTTCCCATTGTCCAATCCGAGACACATCTGAGGCGGATATGACGGGCCCGCCCCACCCATCTACAAGAGGGTAAATCATCCCCCAACCCTGCCACACCAACTCACCCACATGTCCCCCTTACACCAAGCATCTAGAAACACATGGTCACTGTGAATCTTTTGGGTGCCTACCCGGTCCACAAGCCCTTCCCAGCAGACAGTGCAGCTACAGGTGAGTTGAGCAGGGTTGGATAGCTTGACCCTGGAATCCCATTCCCATCTTGGAATCTGAAATTAAAACTGAGGGGTTGTGGGTAACTCAGCTGGAAGGTCACATAGAGTGAGGCCACCCAGGGCCAACCCAGCTGCCTGAGAGAACAGGAAGCAGCCAATGAAAAGAGAAGCAGAGACCACAGAGCCCAGAGGAAGGAGGGATGTTCTAGCCACTGTCCTGCGTTCTGCTCTATTCTGTTCTCATGAGGCCCTTGTCCGGTTCTTTCCATCACTGCCCACAACCGAATCCGCAGGTGAGTTCTGCCTTCCAAATCCACCCAGACTCCAATGACTGCTCACTCCTGGCCCTGCCCTGCTTCAGCCCCCCGTCGTCTCACTATGATTACCTGAAGCAACCACCTCGTGGGCCTCCCTGCTCTCATTCTCAGACCACGCTTCCGTCAATACACCCTCCCTTGGCGATCCCATCTTGGGCTTTAATACCACACACATGCCAACCACTCCCAGCCCAGATCTTCTATCTCCAGCCCAGATCTCACCCTTCAATGCCAGTTCGTAGAAGCTCCTGCTTGTCCGGCGGAGTCCACTGGGGAGGCTCTGAACATGCCCCCGACACTCTTCGTTCTCTGCTTATACAGTTAATGGCACTCCCTCCTCTCTGTGTAGGCTAAAAGCCATAGCCTGGTCTCTTGACTCTCTCTTCTTACCCTACACCTGATTCTCCCTTCAAATCATATGCAAAATCTGACCACACTGCCCTACCACCCCACTAGCACCCTGGCCAAGCCACCGTCATCTAAGCTGGACTACACAGTGGCCTTCTCACTGGAGTCCTGGCTCCACCCTAGTGGCCACGTGGGAGCCAGAGGAACCCTCTTAAAATGGAAGATTACGCCGCCTCAGCCGCCGTGCCCTCACTACTGCACATCTCACTCAGCGTCAAATCCAAGTCCTTCCCATGGCCTTCCGGCCCTGCCTGACCTCGCCTTTGTCTCCCTCCCCCGCCCACCCTGTCCAGTCTGGTCCAGTTCACCCTTTCTGCTCCTTCAGACACCGAGCATGCCTCGGGGACTTTGAATTTGCTGGTTTTCTCTACCTGCAATGTCCCCTCCCAACATATCCACCCAGCTGGCGCCTTCCCTTTCTGTCAGGTCGAAGAGTCTTCTTTAACCCCTCTATCTAAAATAGTACCTCTTCCCTTCCCACTCTCTAGGCCTCCAACCCTCTAACTTCCACAGCTCTGTTCACTAATATTAGCATTCATCTTGCCCACTGGAATGCAGGCTCCAGGAGGACATGGCTTTGGGGGGTCTTGCCTGCTATCTGTTAATACCGGCACCTTAAATGCTTGGCAGGTAGTAAGTAGCCAGCATCTGATGAGTCCACAAATAAGTGAAGAAAGCCCTGGAATCAGTTTAGGATATTGTTGGTTCTAAGTAACAGAAAGCTCAGTTCAACAATATAGTTGGCTTAAATGATAGAGAGATATTGAATTCTGTAATGAGAAAGTCTGAAAGCAACTTACTCCAAGTGAGGCTTCATCTGGCACTTCAACATCGCCACAGGCCCGCTGCCTTTCCATCTCTCTACTTGTCCTTCCAAGAAAATGGCTCAATCACATCACTAAGAAGCGGGCTGGTGGATGCAGTGGCTCACACCTGTAATCTCAGCACTTTGGGAGGCCAAGGTAGGTGGATCACTTGAGCCCAGGAGATCGAGAGACACCCTGGAAAACATGATGAAACCCCATCACTACAAAAAATACAAAAATTAGCCGGGTGTGGTACTGCATGCGTGTGGTCCCCAGCTACTCAGAGACTGAGGCAGGATGATCGCCTGAGCCCGAGAGGTGAAGGCTGCAGTGAATTCGAGCCAGGATGACAGAGCCAGGCTCTGTCTCAAAAAAAAAAAAAAAAAAGAAGTGGAAGTGGGTTACTTAATGTTTCATTCAACTCACTCGCCACTTCAACAACTGTGAAAACTGTAATGCTGATGAACAAGATGGTGAGAACAGTAGCTACCACATATGCAGGGCTTTGGGCCAGGTACCTTGCTAGTACTTAGATTAACTTGTGTGTGCCTTCACGTCCTCATTTGTAAATGGGAGCAGTACAGCATCACATAGGGTTACTAGAGGATTAAATGAACTTAATAATACATTATAAATGGTAAGACCTCAAAAAACATTAGCTTGTTTCAAGTTAGCTATTGTGTGTAACTAAGTATGCTAAGCCACAGGGCCATAAAATAGCAACCATTTCTTTGCTCATTATTCTCGCAGTTTGGACAAGGCTCAAGGGGTGAGGGGATTGGGGATGGTGGTTCATCTCTACTCCACGTACGTGAGCTCGAATGGAAGTTAGGATATCCCAAGATGACATCACTCGCATGCCTGGCACATCAGCTAAAAGCCTGGAACAGCCAGGAGCTGGGGTGGGCTCTACACAAAGGGCAGGGCTCC